>JAUKNM010000060.1:277500-756001 GCA_030765045.1 Tenodera sinensis | reverse complement strand
TGCGGGTTGGAGCAACAAGTTCGATCGCCGATATTTTTCTTCTACACCAAGACGTGCTATGATACAAACGAATCTGACTGTGTTGCACTCACATGACTTTCTCTACTCTTGTACTAACCAATCTTACAAACTCTTATTCCTATATCTTCTTCGTGTTAGTTGAGATAAACATTTGCAGGAATTATTGGCTTATTTCCTTGAAAATTGCTCTAAAGATTTTGATTAAAATACATATGTTTGAGATATATTTTATGACAAATGAAATGTATATTTTCATTTTACGCCTAAACACACAACAAGCATGTATGTAGATTACATAATGTACTTCTTTAGATCCAGATAAGCTTCAAAATAAAATTCAGATATGAAAATGTAGAATAGAATGCAATATTTCCTCTATTAGTTAGTGGACGTAACAAAGTGAAAATTACATGCTTAGTACGTACTGTTTACAACATTTAGCTGCACATAATTACATAGTGACACAACGCAGTAACTATTAATGGGCCATACTGCAGAGGAATAAAGCTGTTTTTGCAGGCGACCTTCATGTTTAGATTGCAACTTTATAACGGAATAAGTAATTTAAAAGTCTGGTGTGTGTTGCGCTCACATGATTTTCTCTACTCATTCTTATACAGTCATGGAAACTGATTGAAAACGCATGTTACAGGTATTCTTACAAAAACTCATTGTTTATCCCTACAACTTAACAGACTTATTTGGATACCATAAAGAACCAAAATAAACGAAATAAATAAAAACACCGGGAAGCACTACACTAAAACACTTGAACACAAGAAGAAAAGCAAGTAGAGAAAGCTATGTCATCGTAAAACCGGTGCATTCCTGTGCCAATAATATAGAAAATGTTACGAATCCACAGTAGAACAGGGAGTAGAGAAATAATTGCGATTGTTTCGTAAAAAAAAACTGAGTAAAGATAACCGTGTGAATGTAAAGTATTGCATTTCCATTTCAAACATATGGAAAATCGTATGAATTGTTTGTAGAAGTGTGATTGTGTTTCATAAAAGAAAGTCGTGTGACGGTAATGGGTTGCATTTCCATTTAAATCATAGAAAATTGTATGAACATTTGTACAAATTATCTTATTGCTTATTTTCTTGTAGCTGCCAGGGGAATATGGGAATACAGTAGCTTTGACTGATAGTCAAAGCTCTTAAAGCATTCAAATTCCGTCTCTTTGGTAACATATAAAAAATGAGTAACGATGTTCCATTTGACGAAAGCTTGTTTTCCGAAACTGACACAAATAACAAGGAATATCTCTGAAATGGTTCACTATACAAAAAATTTATTTAGACATAAATTGTGTGTTATTTATTTATGCCAACAAACTTAGTGTTGGTGTTTTAAACACACAAGGCGTCTGTGGGAAATGTTTGAGAGGTAGAATTGGAACTGAAAAACCCAACTCTACAGCTGGGATTTGAAACACGGGCCCTCCGCTTAACAGCGGGTGTTCTAATCACTAAGCTACCACGACAACCTACCAGAATGATATTGAATTCTCCAACCAAATCGTATTTCTCCGGTAAGTGACAGAAACAGAAGGGGTGTCGACACGTTCTCGAGACTTCTAGCTGAGCGTGTGCGCGGTGTGTAGAAATCGAGAAAGGTTCCGTGTGACGTCATCCCCAATATATAAAGAGGCCAGAGGAGTGAGTTTTCGAGTTGAATTACGGACATGAGTCGGTAGGTCCGTGTGAGAGAGAGAGAGAGAGAGGAGAGAGAGAGAGAGAGAGAGAGAGAGAGTGTGTGTGTGTGTGTGTGTGTGCGCGCGCGCGCGCGCGTGTCAACATTCACAGAGGCGTCTCAACTGATTGTAACGTAGTAATTAGTGCATGAGAGACAGAGGAAGTGGAGAAAGACAGTGAAAGGACTGAGCAAGGATACAGAAGTAAAAGCTCCAAGTTGTGATAGCAGGAAAGGCTAGACCAGAACAAAACTGTGTACTTGTGGTAACATTTTAGAAGACAATAAAGTGACAGAAAAGTAACCGAGCTGGATTTTATCGTATTTATTTTGATATAGCGATTACAGAGTGCCCCTGTGTAGGTTACACACTGGAGTTTAACATAGAACATAAAACAATGTCGGAAAAATGTGCAAATCAAAATTAACATTTATGCAAAATTTTACCAGTAGAACATTTTATGAATTATACTAAAGAGGGTTTTAAAACTTATGTACATATATTCTAGTGAAGCCACAGTAATGTGCTAAATTATATTTTAATATACTTTTAAATTGACTTTTACACATAACATAAACACAAATTCAATATCATATGTACACCACAGTACTTCACTGCTTTCTTAAAATAAATTAACACCACTTCTTAAAAAAAGCACACATACAAAAGTGAGTGAACCACGCAGACCAGATCAGAAATAAGCTCCACTAGCTGGTAGGGAAAATGGTACATCGTTTGTTTCTATGACAGAGTGTTGAAAGGTTGTGCTTATAGCAGTGTTGTGTTTCTGTTACATGATTGTTGTCGCATTCTTCGACCTCGAGTAGCAAAAAGCGACAAAAGTGACTGTGATTTACGCCCTGGTTTTGTTTCTGTGCGCTCTACACGTGCGGTTCGAGTCCTGAGTAATTAAATTGCAGGCCTTGTGGAAAAGCAGAGTTTCGGCAGACATGCCAACTGTGCCTCGTGCCGGACAAACGTGAAGGACAACGGATATTTACAGAACTTTGATATACATATATGTAACCGAAGTCGTCCAATTAAGTGGAATACACAATCGTATCATTTTTGTAAAACTGCTGTTTACCTTGGTGCAAAAATAACTTTTTCTACAGCATTCCACTTGAAAATTCGATACCGAGATTTCATCGAAAATAAACCTTTTGAGGTTCCCTCAAAAACAGAGAAGGAAATAAACAAAGAAAAACGTTTTTAGATAGACATTTGCAGAAATTATGTTATTTGCTTATTTCCTTGTAGGTACAAGGGGGATATGGTAATGCAGTAGGCTTTGAGCGATAGTCAAATGTTTTAAAGCTTTCAAATTCCGTTCTCTTTGCACACGTAACATATTAAATGAATTGTGATGTTGTATTTGGCAGAAGTATAAGTTCTCCAAAACTCATACAAATAACAAGGCATGTCTCCGAAATGGTTCACCATAAAAAACACGCATAAACTGTGTGTTTTAGCAAGATCTATATTCTTTGTATAGTAAGATTTGATCTATCCCTTGCGGTTTACCAGTTATGCAAAAGTCGTCCAAAGTAAATACGACTACAGGGGCTATAACCAGAAAATTCAAGATATACATTTCATTTGTCATACAAATATCTCAAACATATGACATTTTAATTAAAATCGCCAAAGCCGTTTTCAAGAAAATCGAAATTTTTCATAAATTTTCCACGTAAAGGGTAGTTTAGGGTGGAATCTTCACTCTGTCTGGTACATAGGTTCCTGTGCTCCCCGACAGAGTCTGACTAGGCCCTATGGGGTGTAAATCCTACATAAGGGGAGGGTAATCAGATAAAGTATGTACTGTAAAATGCCACTATAAGCTTAAGCGCGATTCCAAGTTTAACGTTTAAACTATGAAGCATATTAATGACTTATGTAAACTTTCCAACTCGGCCGTAACCTCTAAATTTCCTTTTACGCTAGAATGAGCAACAAAAACATTTCAAACACGCCCTCCTCAGTGACCTTCCAGAGTATGAATATGCCATAAGCGACTGATTTGGATCGAGTCAGTGGATTATTCAATATTAAACAACGTCAACCTTGACAGAACATTGTCTACTAAGTGATCTGACCTTCCTAGCGCTCCAGGAAGAGAAACCTGCATCACGTAAAGCTGGAAAATATGTGACAAACTCACTAATTGCTCTACCACGGTTGTCTTCATCAATCAACATGAAAACTCTACAACTCAAACACCAACAAATATACACACCAAATTATAAACAGGTAAATGTTGGCGCTTTAAATAAGTATTCCATAAACAGAAATAAAAATAAAGTTTACCATTTAGAAGGGAAATGTTTACAAAAAATCTCACATGACTTTCTCTACTCTTGTACTAACCATTCTTACAAACTCTTATTCCTATATCTTCTTCGTGAACCCTTTGGTATGGTAAAATCTAGTAATACACTCGTTTAGTAATGTAGCAAGGAGTAACAACCAGTTCACTTGCTAATTCAATGTGACTCTTACACAACTCATTCACTTGCTGTCCACACTCTTACATATATAACACCGCGAAAATTACCAAAATGTTCTGATTCGCGCTGGAATAGCAGTCTCAGCGACTTCTAGTAACTTCGAGCAGAACCGAGAGTCAATTTTATTGTTGAAACTACGCGTGTACGGTTACTGCTGTCTCTATGTGAGCTTGGAATCCACGCGAACAGATGACGTTTATCACAGTAACAAACTCACATTTCTGAACAGCAGGCTACTGATTCTGGCGAAATTAAAACGATAGAATGATATAAAATGACAATGACCCATTGTAAGTTGCATTATTGCAGGCTGCTTTATAGCGGTAAAGCAAGAGAAAAAAACATTTGTCGTACACAATTATTTTCCATTGTCATAGGTGTGCTTTTAACTCCCGCGCAGCGTTTATTGAGAGAGTTAGGCTTACTCTTCACATGTTCACAACAAGCTGAGGTGATGTTAAATATGTTATATTGATTAAAATCATATAGAGTAAAAATGGAAGGAAACATAAAAGAAAAAAGGGGGGAAAGGGGATTATGGGCATGGTTGGGGGGAAAGGGTGCAAGAAAAAATGCCTCTTTTGGCAACTAGAAACAAAACTTCACACTGTGGTATCTTTCCGAAGAGCTTATGTTTACCCAAGGTAAAAAGGTGCCCAACTAAAAAATCCTATCCACAAAATGAGGTGTATGCACTTAATGCAAGAAAAGTGTAACAAGCCAAATTAATTGACTTCTTTAAAGCAGGACCAAGTTCAAAATACTTTCTTTGTAATATCTTCGTTGTTTGTAAAATATTACACTGTATTGCTTTAAAAAATATATGATGCATTATCAAAATCTCATTTCGATAATACAATTAAATACTTTTAAATAGCGCAAAAATGTATTTTTTTTTAAATTGCGTTGGGCATTCTAAGTTGTGAGTGAAGTATGGTTGTGGCATTTTTTGATAATTTAGTGCGTGGAAATAAATGGACATATTTGACTGAAGTCATGTTATTACGTGAAGGTGTTGATGTTAAAGCCCCTTTTCATTCAGTATTTCTTTGTTGTTAGCCAATGGAAAGAGTAATAAAATATCTGAATCTTGAGATAGTAAGTTTGAGATTGTTGTACTCTTGTTCTGATTATCCTCCCCGTATGGAGGACTTACAAGCCTATGCCTAGGGTCAGGGAGCAGAGGAACCCAGGGAAGGAAGAGTAAAGTGGTCAGTATGGGAGTGAAGAAAAGCATGATATGAAATGCAGGCGAAATGGATGAATGGGAAGGTGGTGATGGAGCAGTTCGTAGAATGAGTGACGCGGAAACCGGAGAACTCGGAGAAAACCCGCCTGGTCGGGTCCACCACGAATACCACATGCGAGTTCCTGCGATCGAACCCGGGTCACCTTGGTGATAGGCGAATGTTCTAAGCTCTCGATCATGGCGCCACCGTCGTTTGCAATTATATATGCAAATTTAATGCACAATAATTAGGCTTTCCGAATATAAAGACTAAATTCAATATTAGACGATATTTTTTAAACTTTATTTTCTCTAATTATGAGCCACGAAGGACAATGTGAGAACTGTATTGAATTTACACTTCTTTCCCTTCAACAACAAAGATAAAAGAAGAACTTTTTTATCGATCTAGTTGCAAGCATGAAGGAACAACTCGACAGCCCAACTCCCGTTTACTAATTGTCTCAACTCTAATGAAGACACACAAAAATAACCCAGAATGATACTCTGTTGGTGATAGCTTTTGACCTTCAACAAACAGTGGCAGCCCCAGCATCCAGTACCACAATGGACCCACAGCATTAAAACAGGACAATCGACAATGTATGCATGTGTGGCTAAGCTACCTTGTCAGACGAGTTGATCACACTGGTCGGCAACATTGTTTGGCCCTGATGAAACAATGGGTCAATATTGTATAGTTAACCATCCTCAATCCAAAACTGGTGATGAAATCTCTCCATCAGCTACAGTTTTCAAGGATTAAGGGCATCATTATCACAAAAAATATATATTTTAGGACTAAAAACACCCCGAGTTATGGATTATGAAGTTTACTTTAGATAAATTTCATGGTATTTAATGTTGTATGGCCGTAAAAGAATGTGGAACCACGTGTACGCGACCACTGAGAAGGTTGGTAAACTGCCACCTGAATCTACAGGGTAGGAAGCCACAAGTACCATGAAGGGAATAGCTACATTGATTCCTCGCTCCACGGATATTTCTCCCAGCTGTTCTCATAAATATCTTGAATTAAGTAATGCTATAATTACATTTTCTGAACCTGCTATTTCAAATCGGCATCATAAAGGATCAAGGTGATCAGCCACAAGGATCCAGACGCAGTAAAACCAGTCCATGACAGAGTCAAAACCCGTTTCAGAAGAATGATTTTTACATTAAAATGAGTTTTATAAAGCAGTAACTTCCGCGATTCTTGCCTTTCTGACTCAGTAAGACATAAGTGTATTTTTAAGAAGCTGACACTGGCTCAGCGAGGGTACAACGGCAACAGTTTCGATCAGATCGCGATCAACAAAAACATTTGCAACCCTGAGTGATATCAACGTTCGGTAAACTTCAGCTACAGCTTGCTTTTCTTAGACAGACACGTGGTCACTCGCTACATTTCGTTTTAACAGTGCTTCTGTAGAGACAGTGGTGTTATCGAACACTGTGTGCGCTGTGAACCAAATCTTCCAAGCGTTCTGGTTACCATGGGGAAAAGAAGACTGTCTTAAAACTGCAGGTAATGTACCACAATGGGCAGTTTCTGAATTGTTCTTACTTTTTCTACTAGTTATGTACGTCTTAAGCAAAGGAAGAATGGCATTCCATCCAAAAATTCGTTAGAAATGTTATAGGAATTACATGTTTTGACACTACCTGAGATACATAGAATTAAATTAAACAGGGATCCAGATATAGGGCTGCATTTCATGGATTCCTATTTCATACAAAGAGACGTTAACTTAACACACAAATTATCTCCTGGTGATTCTTTGTTTAGTATTGTCGCCAAATACATCCCATAAATCGCTGAAAAACAATTTACTATATATTACAAGCAATTAACAAAATAGCACTCCATTTCAAACTGGCAACTCTGTTTTTAACAAACCTTCCTTCAATAATTAATGCATGTTTACTTTCTGTACTACGTATAGTAAGTAGAGGAAGTATTGTATTCCACCCAAAAATTCGATGTCGAGATTTCACCGGAAATATATGTTTCATGTATGTATGAATCCAAAATGAAGCATTTTTAGAAGAAGGTCCGCGCGCGCGCGCGCGCGCGTGTGTGTGTCTGTGGACAGCATAACTCAAAAACGAAAGTCGGTTAAAAACCAAAGTTGGTATTTAAGTTTAATATCCTTCAAGGATGCGACACGAGGATTTTGAAGAAAATATCCCCACTCTAAACTACCCTTTAAATGGAACAGTTTTAGAAAATTTTGATTTTCTTGAAAATGGCTCTAAGATTTTGATTAAAATGTCATATGTTTGAGATATTTTGATGACAAATGAAATGTATCTCTTGAATTTTGTGGCTACAGCTCCTGTAGTAGTATTTACTCTGGATGACTTTTGCATAACTGGAAAACCGTTAGAGATAGACCAAATCGTACTATACAAAAATGTAGATCTTGCTAAAATACACAATTTATCTCTCAATAAATTTTCTTGTAGGGTGAACCATTTCGGAGATATTCCTTGTTATGTGTGTGAGTTTCAAAAAACTTATAACTTTCGTGAAATGGATCATCGTTCATTTTTTTTATAAATTAAGTGTCCAAAGACTACAGAATCTCAAGGCTTTAAAACATTTGACTATCGAACAAAGTCTATTGTATTCCCATATTCCCCTTGTACCTACAAGGAAATAAGCAATAAGATAATTTGTAGTAAATGTTTATCTCAACTAACACGAAGAAGATATCGGAATAAGAGTTTGTAAGAATGGTTAGTACAAGAGTAGAGAAAGTCATGTGAGTGCAACACATCAGATTTTTACGATTTATTCTACAAGGTGTTCACCAAAACTCGTTCTTTTTACTTCAGATCAATCATGCCCGAAATAGAACATACAGAAAGCTAGGTGATTTCATTAATGTTCATTTAAGCTTGTAGGACCGATGTTTACGTAATGCATGGATCAACTGGATTACAGTGGCTTAAGTTTGCGCTTGATTTTCAAGAATGTACTGTTATGTTAATAGCAATGCAATGTTAAAATACATTGCGGTTTTATGGTTATACATTATTGCTGATTTCGAGGTTTGGACTGTCTTTTCCCAAGTCTGAATCAACTTGAAGCGGCATGGCCTCCTCGATATCCACATTTACAGCTGAGACTGCGATATTACACATAGCATTAAACTGCAGATTAACTCCAGCAAAGTTAAACCGAAGATTATCACTTCTACACCGAAAGGAAACCTTCATCAATGGGATAAACGTAACCAGGAGCGAGTGAGTGTCATTGAAGTCGCTACACTTACAAAAGGGCCGCTGAATCGCGCAATGTTAGGTTAAGGTTTGCATTCCACAGGAAGAGACGACCTAGGCAAATGTTGAATGGCTTCCTCGAGAGCCAGTCAAGCAGAAATAACGTAATTTATAAGGTTAGTGAGCTGAAGCCCTCAGTAAATGGTGGTAAAACCTGTCCTGACGTCTCTCACACGAAATACGCTCGCTAAATGCGTGTAACTTGTTCTCTTCATTGATCGTGCAATGCAAACACCACCCGAGCGTAAAAATAACATGTATTTGGTTACCTCCATCCCACTATGAGCCCGTCTTTACCAAGTCGCTGCAATAAATAATAATAATAATAATAATAATAATAATAATAATAATAATAGTAATAATAGTAATAATAATAACAACAATAATAATAACAACAACAATAATAATATTAATAATAATAGCAACAATAATAATAGTAATAATAGTAACAATAATAATAATAATAATAATAATAATAATAATAATAATAATAGCTAAGCTGGCAAGCATGGGGAAAATAAATGAACATTTTCACAGTATCGTGTGAACTAACCCATAAGTTCTCGAGTGGAGCGAGCCAGACGGTCGAATCATATTTATATGGACTACTTTATAAATAAAATATACATTTATATACTATATCTGACCAGAAAAAGATTACATTATATAAAGATAACCTGAAATATATTCATTTCAATTAGTGTAGTTCCACTTACTCAGCACTACCAACGGAGGAAAACGAAAACAAAAAAATTACATGGATCTCGATCTTTTCTTTTTATAATAGAAATCTCAAATAAATCTCACTTTATTTTTAATATTAACAAAAACCTTTCTTTTGGAAAACATTGGTCAAATTGAAATGAGCTATTTTGATTGATAATCGATTGTAATGCATAATACATTATTTTTCAATGATTTATGGGATACAGTTGGGGACACTGACCAAACAAATGACAGTGATAATTCTTATACGATAATTTAACTCCTCTTAAAAATTATACTTTTAGTATTTTGTGCAGTGTTATTAACTGGGCTTTGGTCATTAATTTTATACAGCTTTTATAAATATCAAAATAATATATTTCCAATACACTTTTTGAAAATGGAAAGGGAACTGACATTTTGTACCATGAATCTGAATCCTGCACTTCACAGAAGTGTGAGAGGGGAAAAAGAACTCCTACACACTTGAAGCAGAGTCTAGTAGACTTCCTGCACTCTCCGTCGCCTGGTCAGATCTTCTGCCCAACATAGTCTTGAAGCATCTCACCAACAAAGCGCTTGTCTATTTATCTTCTATTCCGAATATCTGTCTTCAAGTCGGTTAATTCAGCACGCGTCCGCGATGTGCACCAGCTCTTTTCCTAGATATAGCGCAGGCCTTTGATAAGTTGTGGCATTCTGGCTTGATACTTAAACTTTATCGCACTGGTCTTCCGGACTATTTTATACGCATTATTATCAGTTTTCTCGCCGATCGTACTTTTGCAGTGCGCATTGAGGTACTCTTGCTCTTAAGCTATTTCAGCAGGCGTCCCCCAAGGTTCTATACTAGCCCCCACGCTCTTTAGTACTTACACTTCTGATATTCCCGATCTAGCTTCAAACTCAATTGCCCTGTATGCTGATGATACCGTGCTATATTATTCTCGCTCTAGTCTCCAATCCACTGTCGATACCTTACAGTTCTCTCTTAATTGCCTGCCTCACAGATTGGTTTCGCACTTGGTGTATTACCGTTAACACTCAAAAACTGGAAACCAAGATTTTCACTTTACGCCGCTATAATCCACATCCGCCTACACGTCTTGTAATACTCATGTGTCTGGCTCCCTTCTCATACACCAGTAAAGTACCCTGGGATGTTATTGGACGCTCAGCTTACGTAGAAGCGTCATATACCTAGACTACATTACCCTGGCATCGGCTCGTTTTTCAAAACTTTCTTCTTTGTTCTACAAACACAAAATCTTCACTACTTCTCTACATATCTCTTGTTCGCCCTCTTACTACCTACCTACGCCTGCCAGGTGCGCGGAGGGGGGGGGGGCGGCAGGGGGCTGCCAGTATGTTACCTGCGACGTCTACAGGTCGTCCAGAACCGATTCCTACGCCTTTTTTCAACAAGGTTCTGCAAAACCTCGTGCAGCCAATCATTCGATGAGAACAATAGAAAGTGTGTTTCGGGACAGAATTATTACTAGAGATTTGTGGCCCCCTCGGTCCCCCGACCTAACCCCCTGCGATTTCTTTATGTGGTGTAACTTGCAACATAAAGTGTACAAGCCAAACCCACATATCCTGGAAGAATTAAAACAAAACATCCGCCAGGAAATTGCCAGTATTTATCAACGTGAACTACGGCGAGTGATGGATAGTTTCCTAAAGAGGTGCCAAAAATTTATGTACAACGACGGTGGCCGGTTTCAGCATCTCCTTTAATAACATTGGTCAGTAAAGCCTTTAAAAGTTGTTTTAAAAATGTATGGTTTCATCCGCGCTGTTCTATGACCGCGGCAGTCGTCGACGAGGGCCGAGAAAGCGTACAGATAAATCACAGCGCAGCCGGTTCGGAGTCTTTTAGATCACCCGTTAGTAGATGGAGCAAGGCTGGACAATTGGTGCTCACTGAGCGCAGCCTCCTCACGACCTTCCACTGATAACTTTGTTTAGCAGGTAAAAAAAATGAAGGTCACTCAAGGTACCCCGCGAGTCCCCATGCCTCAGGTGGAGGAACTATTGTATTCTGTGAAAATTTCGATATCGAAATGTCAACGGAAATGCATGTTTTAGGGCTCCTTAATCATTATCGAATTATGTTGTCTTTAACCATTTTCTAAAAGTGCTAGTTTTGGAGTCAGAAAGCTTCAAAACGGGTATTTTAGGTGAAATCTCAATATTTTTGGGTAGAACCAATACTTTCTCTACTTTAGGTACAAGGTACTGGCAGAGAAGATAATATTTACTAGGAGCTGACAGGGAAAACAATTTAATGGCACTTTCCAACAATTCAAAATGGTCAACACTATACTGCTATCTTTACAATCCAGAACCAGAACCGTAATCAGGTCGTACAGGCTCTCCTGTACGGTGTGTCTTTTCGCACAGCACCTAGCCGCTTGTGCGACTTTATCTGTGCGATATGGGAGGTTGTCCGTGTATTGTCGTGCGTGTTTGTTCTGGGCAAAGGTTTCTTTCTGTATACCTAATTCAGGATACAGAAAGGGGGCAGGAATAGGTGATGGGTAATGATGTGTTGGAGGATGGGAGTGGCATTACCCTTATCCAAGGACGTCCTTGGGTAAGCGGTAACTTTTCTTCCTTCTAGGTGCTCTGTGGTCATATTGACCTAATACCCGTACCAGCTGATTGGTGTGGGAGTTGATTTTCGAGTACATGGTTCGGGATCGCTCCTTTACCAAGTCCTCGATGTAGGGAAGTCCTGATTGGGTATGTAGGATGTGAGACGGGAATCTACGTCCGGTATTGAAGATCATTCTTAGTGCCCTGTTCTGCACCGACTGAAGTTTGATGATGTGAGAAGGTGCAGTTGATCCCCAGGCTTCGCAGCCATAAAGGATCATGGGCGGAATGATGGCCCTGTAAATCCTTAATTTAAGGTGGTTGGGCATAGTAGATCTGAGGATAGGGTAGAGCTGTTACAATGGGAATAGCTACTTTCAAGCCGGTCAGTAGATAGACCTTTGCGATATTTAGCACCGTGAAGTGACCACGCAAAAACGTTTCAAGTGTTCACGTGTTCCTGTGCTCGAAAACAGTAACTGTCCAAGGGGAAAGAAAGAGGGAAAAAAAAAAAAAAAAAAAAAAAAAAAAAAAATTCCAAACAAGCTTCCAAAACAGCAATGCTTTGAAACAACTCTTTGTGCAGTAATTAATTTCCCAGACTATATATGGTTGCGTGGCCATTTACAGCGAATTTGAGTTGTATGAGCTACAATTACGAAGTATAAAACGCTTAAGTAAACATTAACATAATTCCAAAGACAATGTCGTCTACGCAGCCAAGGATAATTTGCTTTATGTTCAACGGTTTTACATATATATGTACCTGTAAGATGAAGTGTGTGTCGTTATCAAACCAAGTACGATATCTTCACCACGCAGACTCTTACAAACAGTTGCTGCCAACTGAACAGCTACAAATATAACCAGAGAGCACTATAACGGGAGAGCCAATAAACTACGAACCGCCTGACCCCTATTCGTGTTTTCGGTGCTCATTGCCGCCTGCGACTATATCATAGAATGGCGCGGATGCAACCATTGAACATTTTAAAACCTTTACTAACCAACTTTATGAAAGAACCCGTTGCAACTGCCCACCGTCATTGACCCACATTTTTGGCACCTCTATAGAAACATTTCTTCGGTAAGAACTCTAAGCAATAACTTTAATTACGTCATCGCTTCAGTCAGGATAACGTTTAACGTAACAATACAAGAACTCTGGTTTAAAAGTTTGTCGCTCTAATCTTGAATAGCAAAGCTGTGATTAACTGTAAACAATGAGATGTTTGTGTTTTGTTTATGTGTCCTGTGTTTGTTTCTTGCATTAAGATTGTGTGCCTTACTAAGATATGTGGAATACTAATTTGCATTGTTGTTTTTGCCGTAAATACTTAAACTGGGTAGGAGGCAGTAATCTATGACATTAACTCGTCTAGCGTTTAAACGAAGCACCGCAGCAGAAAACTTTCTTTTACAAAAAGTGTTTAAAATAATGTTATTTATCAGCTCCCAGAGTTTGTCGGTCTAATTTTGGGACACCTTTATAGAACGCCAAGTAAGTATTGGAATTCACCAAAAGCCAACATATTCTCCCAGTACTTTCGGTGACATTCTGTCCTGTTGACATCAATACCACCAACTCCATGGGAAATGATTAAATCAACTTGTGTCAAAACATGATTATTTCCTGACTTGAAACTAGTAAGCCTATTGTAAGGTTGGCAGAGCTTTGGTGTAAAGCTGACCAGTTTGAATAGTGATGTGAAAACCATACTGGAAAGTTTCTACTCAAGGTTACTTTTTATGTGTGCAAAAAGAAATACTTAATCTGCACTACACTATTACTTAATGAAGGTAACAAGTAAATTACCTTGCAAGCCTTGACCTCAGTGACTGTTTTTGCTGCCCTGAGACGAGTGCCCAACCACTCTGTTTACATAATCATTCATTGAACCGTGGCCGAGTGGGTACACCAAGGCGACCAGGGACCGCAGGTAGGATAAATGGTACAGGAAGATGCACCTGGACGGTTTTTCTCAGTTCCCAAATCCCTCCCCGCCACCTTCGGCATTCATTCGATCTATTGTTCCATCCATTACCTTTCACCTATTTCACATCATCTTGTTCCTCACTCTCAAACCAGCCTAGGGTCGATACCCCTTCCTGGTCCTCTGATGCAATGTCCGTCTGCTCCTGAACAGTCTTTTACTCTTGTTAGGTCTTCGCTCGTACGTTAGTCATTCCACAACTTGATACCACATCAGCGGAAATCACCTACGGTTCAGCAATCCGATTACCAGGGGCATTCCCCAATGAACAAAAATTAGTAAGCGACATCCCAGCCTTCGTATTCAAATTGAAAGAATTTATTGACTGAACTAAGAAAAATAAAGAATAACAACATAGAAAATAAAACTAAGAAGTTAAGCAAAGAACATCAACTGCACTCGAAAGCTTCTAGGATTCTCCACTAGGAACCGCCACAAGTTCATATTAATGAGAAGAATTAAAATTACTTCTGCGCTATAATTGCAGAGGTTTGTGGTTCTAATTTTGTGTTGCCTCTTGAATGTTCGTCTCTTAGAGCAGATCTATATTTAAGTTTGAAACATTTTACTTTTGAACATATCTGCTCAGAGATGACGTTGATTCCAAAACTGATATTAATTCTCGTGTAAACCGTCTCAAATGAGAGAATGTCACTCGGTGAACAGTTGTAAAAAATCAACCAAGTTATTTTCCTTGCATCTGTCCTTCGGCAGCTCTTTAACATTACACTGTACACCAATAACAATTTAAGTACTTTTATTTAATCCTTCGACATTCGTAAATAAACCGAACACAGTTCCTCGTAATTTTGTATCTATTGAAGTTGGTAGGTGAGACAAACAAAAGCGGCTTCCAGGCCGTTTGGCAAACCTTGTCAAATAATTTCTGGAAGCTATTTATCAAGATTAACAAGGCAGCCTAATAGTTCATTTGTAGAATTACTACTATTCTGAGGAGCCTGACGCCCGCGATATATGGGGAGAAACTCGCGGTTCTACAGTTCTCTCTAAAACAGTACATTACTATTCATTGGATATGCTCACTGTTGCGTATGCCTCATGCACATTCAGTCGCTACGGCCATTGGAGTCAGTGATACCAACCTCTGAAGCTCAAAAGTCTCAAACGTCCCTTTTCTGTATAAAGTGTCCCGCATTAAGAAAAACATGTGATGCACTCACATGACTTTCTCTACTCTTGTACTAACCGTCCTTACAAACTCTTATTCCTATATCTTCTTCGTGTTAGTTGAGATAAACATTTGTACAAATTATCTTATTGCTTATTTCCTTGTAGGTGCAAGGGGAATATTAGAATACAATAGGCTTTGTGCGATAGTCAAATGTTTTAAAGCTTTGAGAGCCCGTTCTCTTTGCACACTTAAAATTAAAAAAAAAATGAACAACGATGTTCCATTTCATGAAATTTCTAAGTTTTCCGAAACTCACACACATAACAAAGAATATCTCCGAAATGGTTAACCCTACAAGAAAATTTATTCAGACATAAATTGTGTATTTTAGCAAGATCTACATTTTTTGTATAGTATAATTTGGTCTATCTCTAACGGTTTACCAGTTATGCAAAAGTCGTCCAGAGTAAATACGACTACAGGGGCTATAGCGAGAAAATTCAAGATATACATTTCATTTGTCATAAAAATATCTCAAATATATGGCATTTTAATCAAAATCGTTAGAGCCATTTTCAAGAAAATCAAAATTTTCGAAAAATGTCCATGTAAAGGGTAGTTTAGGGTGGTGGTATTTTCTTGAAAATCTTCGTGTCGCATCCTTGAAAGACATTAAACTTAAATACCAACTTTGGTTTTTAACCAACTTTTCGTTTTTGAGTTATGCTGTCCAAAGTCTGACAGACACACACATATACGGACCTTTTTCTAAAAATGCTTTTTTTTTTTTTATTCAGGGGGCCTCGAAACATATATTTCCGGTGAAATAAACATCGAATTTTTGGGTGGAATACAATACTTCCCCTACTTACCAGTAGAGAATGTAAAAAGAAACACACACACACACACATGCAGGGCGATAAATTAGTACTGGAGTTTAGGATATACAAGTATCAGATTTACTACAGCGCCCTTGCAATACTGGGTGAGACTGTTATTGAAGTGCTTGCTCCTGCTATCTGTAGACACGGCTTTCCTTTTATGGAAACATACCTACTCGAAACACACCTACAGGTAATAGTGCAGGGCTATTACTGTGACGTAAGCAAACCTATTGCGGCCATAGCGAGAATGTGTGTGTCGTGTGAAATGTTCATATTTGCTGTTGTATGTACCATAACCATTACTACACTATGTTAAAGGCAGCAATTATTAAATATCCCATATTTATCTCAGTTTTTTTCAAAAAAGGTCCCTTTGCCCCTTCCTGAAAATTATTTGCAAAAATGTCTCATATATGGGGCAAACCCCGCGCGTTACATCTAATGACGACGTCCATTATTGACAAATTTTACTGACTAGCCTATAGATTGATTACATAGCTAACTGTGCATGTAATATGCGGGCTTGTGGGCTATGGCCTAGTGGAAAATCTCCTTCCAGACTTTCGTTCGAAATCTGCGTCTGACATCCTCAGGGGTGTAACCGTAGTACCCTGCTACTCTCGGCAACTGATACGGAGCTTTGTGTGGGCGTATGACGGTTGGTCCGCTCTTTGTTTATTGGTTTGGATGCTCCGTGGGCAGGGCTAAAGTGGTGGCTGCTTCTATCATTCACCCAGTGTTGTCGATTGTTGTCGATGCCAGTTCATTATAGTAAACAAGCGCCATTAACTGGGTTACTATCAAACTTCATTGTGTTAATATTGCGCATGCGTGGAGGAAACGCGTTTAAATGCAGTTCACATACACATGCTAACCTTAACATAACCTCCGTTAAATCTTGAGACCACGTGATTCTGTGGGTAACTAATGCCCACTGAGTGATTTCTGTATTGCTGTTAAATGTTGAGGGCCGTTCAGAATGAACACAGCCACAAAAGCCCCATCTGTAAACTGATCAGTACAGACCTGTAGGCTTGTAATTGCTAAGTGAAAATAACATTTCTTCAGAAGAAAATATTTCAAAATATACAAAGAAAAAATGTAATACTATTATAGGCTTTGCTTATACGTATGGGCTCAAGGAGTTAGTCAGGGTTTTCATATTCTACATTGTCTTGTGTCTAAAGTTGGAGGTGTTCTGTGCTTTCATTTTGAAATAATATGAACTCTATGTATAGGACCCATTTAAAAACAGACAACAGCAAGCTGCAACTTAATGAAAAACTCAATAATAGTTTGTCATGACTTCTGCTTATGCACAGCAAGAATATAGTAATAACATAGAATCATAAAGTAATGGGCAGTAAATAAGTATCTGCCAGAAACAAAAGCAAGCAAAATAATATGAGTTCATATCCAGAGTATATCTACTTGTGGATTACCACATCATATCCCATATGTATGTATTGAATAACTTTCTTTTGTTTTATTACATGTTTCATATGCTTCATTTGTTGTAGAAAGTGTTGTCAATCTCTCTGCCTTTCTGTCCCTTCGTTTCTTCCAAACTTTTTGCATAGTATGTTTTTCCTTATCTCTTTATGGTTTACCAGTTATACTAATATCATTCATAATGAAGAGTCATGGCTATTTCTACACAATACAAAATGTGCAGTTCATTAGCCATGCAGATAGTGTGCTTTTTTTCAGTGTTCATTAAAAACTTCTGCAGACAAACCAATGAAAGTAATATTTCTGTTTCACTTTTATTAGGCTCCATATGATGGGTTCATGTTGTATTAATTGGAAAATCTTATCAATGATTTAGTATATTTTTTCAAAATTTTAAGTTTTGACTTGACCAGTTTTGTTAGACATTTTTTAAATTCTAAATCTTTCAAATAAGGAAGACTATTTCAATTGGCACCCGACATCAATAAAAAAACACAATTTATTCATTAGTTAAAAAAGACCACAGTATCTTTTTCCTTTCACTTTAAGCTTTAATACAGGGGAGATTTGGCATGAAAAATGATACAAATTCTCTATTAAAACAACAGCACTTTGTTAGACATAATTTTACACTTCAATTCTTCTTTACATTAGATTAAAACATCTGGCATAGTCTTGGTATATGTGAATAACATGGCATTAAGGAAAATGCTTTCGCACCACATAACATAATTTGTACCAGCATAACATCTGCACCTAAAGTAATAAATTACTTTTAACTTCTGCGTATCCATTTAGAGCTGATGATTCGTTGAGCTGGTGATAATGTTTCAAAGTGAAAACGCAGAAGCAGGATGTTATTGTAACAATAACTTTCCTCAATGACGTCGATTTTGAATATACTTCCTGTATGACTTGGCTCGTTCTGTTGCAGATCTCTAAATTCAGCAACATATAATGTTATCTTGGCCAGATTTGATGCATATTCCCAATTGTGTTACATATTCAATGTCCCTGAGCTCTACCTGCAGTGCAAACCAAACCAACAAACAATGCTCTTAACATTTCGTATTTTAATCAAAACTATTAAGAGCAATCTTAGAGAAAATAAAAAATAATAAACAAATTTCCATGTAAAAATGTAGTTTAGGGTGGGAATTTTCTTGTAACTCTTGTTGCATCCTTAGTAGAGTCATCATGAACACATTCGTTTTAGACCATGCAGCCTGTAACAATAAACCTAGCGAAGATGGTCTTGGTGTTTTCACCGCTGTTTTGATATTCCTTGGTCCCTGTGACCAGTTGGAGCGTACTGCAATGGGACTCTAGTTCTTTCCATTCTCATCAAATGATTTTTTTCATTCTTGTTGGTATTTTTCTATCTCCGCAGTCAAACTTGGTACTTCCAAGGTTTTCTCTGATGCCCGTATTCTTTGGTGGTCCACTCAAGTAACTCCTAACAGTGAATGCAAGAAGCACATTTGGGCTACTTCAAGTTTATGTGAATATCTGTTAATTATAATCCAAATTTCACTTCCGTGTCTGAGAGCAGTGACATTATGTATTTTAGTTTTGTATTTGTCATGTATTTGCCAAAAGGTCTCTTTATTATCCCACTCAATTTATTATATTTTTGTAATTTTGTATCAATATCACTGTTGTGATCTGCAAATACACTTCCTAGGCATGAGAAACCAGATACTTGTTCTATAATTTTTCCATTAATCTCAGTTGTCACACATATATTTTTTTCCTCACATGCCATTGCTTTAAATTTTGAAGTACAAATTTTCATACCATACTTGCTGGCAATTTTGAATAATTGGTACGTTGCCGTTTGTAAGCTGTCTTCAGAGTTTGAGAGTAAAAATTGATCTTCTGTATATATCCTTAAAAGATATTGAACTAAAATATTAAGTTTGGTATATCACAGAATTGTTATTGAGTTATGTTATTCACAGACACATACACATTTTTCTAAAAATGCTTTTTGTATTTTTTTCAGGGAGCCCCAAAGCATCTGTTACTGGCAAAATCCTGATATCAAATCTTTTGGTGGAATAGAAAAAACTTTACTTACTACAGGTAAGTAGCAGAGAAAATGATAAATAGAAATGGCTAACTCATTAATTTACTTTGAAAATCCTAATAATAAAGATTTTTAAGTATGAAATTTCTAACAACCTCTTTTTATGATACTTTTATAGAATAAATCTTTAAGAAGTCAACAATGGTTTCTTTCTTATTTCTGAGTTGTTCATATATGTAAACACCATGAGAAACAGTGCAGTAACAATCACATTGCAAGCATGAAGGAGAGATACAGGCATGTCTACTGTTATACCCCTTTACTTGTGTTTTAATTCTTAGTAACATCCTACAAAAAAGAAATTTTGTTACACATTTTTGAAACATTGTATACTATGAGTGAAACAGAATGATGAAGATGACTGGGGAAGAGTGAAAGAAGAGAAACAGGGGTAGAAACAGTTAAACTATTTCCTACATGGTTAACCATGTTAACCATCACTTCTTTGTTCTATATTTATACTATGCAGATCAGAAGCAGGTATTCCAATCTATTTCTCTTTGTGTTTAATAAAGACAATATCAAACTGCACTATGAAGAGTTTTTAATTTTCCCAGCAATGTCTAGGTGCTGTTGGCAATGGAGGTAACATTATTACAAAAAAATAATGATTAATTTAATTTTAAGAGTGAACAATGGGAGATGAATGACAACTGTGATATAAGAAAACACAATTTTCTGCACTTTTACAGTGCAACGTAGTCATAAGCACCTTATTTCTCATTCCTCAATACAGCATAGTAGAGTCACCGCCAGGACTGAAGGCGGTTGCACAGTACACAAATATCCAATGATGTCACAGTCACGTGTTTTCTAGTCAACCAGACTTAGTCTGTTTTAGGGTGTGTGTGTGAGAGTATTTGTACAGTGAAATTAAATAATTCTGAGCAATAACTCCACTCTGTCGTGTGATCGTAGTTCATTAACAGTTCCGAAAATGGTAGAAGCAAAAAAAAAAAAAAAAAAAAAAAAAAAAAAAAAAAGCGTTATTCACAATCAAACCTGAGAAATGGTGTGTAATGTGAACAAATACTTCCTGAGCAAGACAGGAAACAGTTGCAATGCAACACTTTCCCTTATTACCCTTACCTGAGTGTTATACGTCATTTACTGCCATCTTTCCTAACGTCTACTCTAGTCTTAGGAGTACGTGTAGGTTGGTATTTGCATTTGGCATGAGTTGCCGCCAATGATACTTATGACTTTGGATCCTAGGTGAAATAATGCCTCAGTACTAACTGGCACAGATTTGCACTATCCCCTTGCCCCTCTACTTACTTCTAGTACTTGAAGTGAACATCCACAATTGCTGTCAATCTGAGCCAGACTGGAAGTGACACAGATCATAATATAGTAACATAATAGCGTCCCAAACTTACAACATGTACTCGCTTTCTTCAGCTTCTGTAGTTTTCATTGTTTCTTGAAGAGGTAGTGCCATGCCACAGGGCCACTACCCCACGGAGGCTCTATAACACTGTTCTGCATTTCAAAACTTATTTGTTTTTTTGAATATGATAGGTGATCCTATATGGATTTTTTGTGCTGAATTGGAAAATAATCTTCATTTTCCCCCATCACATCAGGTTTTCAAAATATTCATAAATAAGAGAAATTAAATTAAAGCTTTGTGAAACGTAATAAAAATTACTTTCAACAAGAATTTCATATGAAAAACTGGGCCATAATTATAGTTCGTTATTTTCCACTAATTAATTATTAATTTAATAATAATTATAAGCACATTCATAACCTTGCCTCAATATTGCACTTCAAATTTTTTCCTGCATGACCTTCTCACATGTCGTTCAGAACAGTTCCTTTTTAACATACAATAGTCTGCCATCATATAAACACTCCATTTCCCTTGATACCTCATTTCCATATTTTTTATATCCTGGTGAAATTTTTCACCCTGTTTCTCACTAAAATCTCTAAAATTATCAGGGAAATAATTTAGATGAAGAAAATGTACTTTGACACTCATGATGCAACCCATCTGTGAAATTTTGTAGCATAACTTTCACTATGTTAACATAATTTAGGTATTTTCTATTTCCAAGGAAATTAAAAACAACATTTCTGAAAGCATTCCAGGTATCCATTCACTTCTCGACTCACAGTATTCTCGAACTGTGCTCATCAGTTTTCGAATTTGTGGGCCCATGAATACACCAGCTTTAATTACTTTCTTTACTGGTATATAGGGGAAGTATTGTATTCCACCCAAACATTCGATGTCGAGATTTTACTGGAAATGTATGTTTTGAGACACCCTGAATCCAAAAAAAGGATTTTTAGAAAAAAGGTCTGTGTGTGTGTCTGTGGACAGCATAACTCAAAAACAAACAGTGAACCAGATTGAAGGGGCATTTTATAAATATGAAATATAAACGGATTGATAAATCAGCTGTGGCAGATTATTTTTTAATCATTTAATCATCAAATAAATCCAGATGTTAAATTATTAAAACAATTAAATGGACCTATAGATTTAATTCTTTGGGAAAAAATATTAATTTTAAAAAACCGAGGCCTGCATTATGAATTTTGAAATACAGCAGATAGATTATATTTATACATTTGTTTTGTTTTCAGAGGTTGGCCACACATTGATATATTAAATAGTTGAGCATCCATAACTATTGTAATTGTTTTAAATAGAGCATTGAAAATGTGATGAGGCATCACGAAACGTGTTTACATATTTAAGAACTTGCAGAATTACTAAGTGAAGGTTTCATTCTCCAAATTTGTTTTTATTTTAGACTCTGTTGCTTCACTGTTAACAGCTTCAGTTTTTTCACTGAATAAAATACAAGTTCAAGAAAATGTAAAATACATTTTAATGATGATCTTCTATATCTTACTTTTCTCGATGACAATACGTATTAAAACAAAACCTTTGGCTCTTGTTTAAATTAGGTTACTTGACACTTGCAGGCCAGATTCTAAGTCCGAAGTTACTTACTGCGCAATTTCACCTGATAAACTGTGAAAATAACTTCATTTTTACTGTAAATTCAGATATGAAACTAGTATTCAAAATTGTAAAATATAACAATGTTAATGTTTCATGTTTTTCTTTCCAAAGCCCAGATTACTCTTTTTCTAAACATATCCTTTCAGTAATAAATACATTAAAATACTCTTAACATAGATAAAATATTGCAGACAACATGTTACAAATTTAGGATTAATAACTCGTGGTCCTTAAAACACTCACTCCCTTTGGAGTGAGTACTCTAACTTGAGCCTCTCATTACTAAATCTCTACTTTTATAATTAGTAATCTAAATATATGTTATTTATGCTTAACAGTTATCCAAGATGTAGCAGGCACTAGAATGTCTGCTGGTGAGACTCATTTACTGTTCGCCAAAGGAAAGAAAGTCCCTGACAGGAATTTGCTGCCCTGAAACAGTGCGAGGATAACGAGTATGTGTGACAGAGAAAGTACACTATACAAGGAGTAAAGCTATTCAAAGAACTGTCCCAATGTCATAAATGGGAGGGTTAGGCAGCGTGTCAGACCTGTGTATCATGGGCAATTTCCCCACTGCAACTCACCTCCCAGACGCTTTCTTTGCTCTGGTAAATTGTAGTTCTTCCAGCAGAAAAAAATTATACATTATGCTTAAGATTGCATATTGGGGAAAAACATTTTCATGACAAATGGCTACATTAGCAAGTTCTGCTTAGACGAATAAATATCCTGAGTTCATAATTATTGTTTTAAGAACATGATGTAGCCATGTTGTTGTAAGGACACCCACACAAACCAGATGCCACGACCATGTTCACACAAACAAAACAGAGTAGCGGCACAAGGAAAGGCGTTGCCAACATGTGACAATGCAGGAAACTGTGGAATTTGGCAAGATATGTAGGAATGGTATTCAACTAAAGGTAAATTGGTGGCAGGAATAAAACTGTGGAAATTGACGAATCCAAATTTGGGTGCATAATTGCAAGTTTCTTTGACGATCTGATAATTTCCAGGAACATGTGGCCACCAAGATCTCTAGATTTGATATCACCGGACTTCTTTCTAAGGGGTTACTTAAAAACAAGGTTTATGCCACAGGAGACTCAAGCTATTGACAACAGAGTCCTCCGAGTGACCGTAACATGGAATGACAAGTTGCCTTATGCAGGACAGAGAACATTTTCAACATTTGCTATAGAGGTAAAGAATCTCCAAAAATTCCTTTGCATTTCAGGCATTGCAGGTGGTCGGCAAGTGGCAAGTAACCTAATCTAAAGTTGAGCCAACGGATATTGTTTAGTTTAGGTGACGGTTGGCAACGAAAATTAGTGTAGTGTAAAAAGCAATGTTGGCAGATGTGAAAATCGTCTGCTAGTGACTGCTAGCTCATGTAGCGAAACCTAGTGGCGATTCTGAAACTACTGTCGGCGCATGCGCAGTAAGTAACTTCGGACTATCTGGCCGGCAAGTGGCAAGTAACCTAATCTAAAGTTGAGCCAACACATTATGACTGTCAATTACTGTTGCTTACACGTATCGCTACAAGTTGTACAATAAATGCGTGCAATATAATGTCACAGGTGCGCGATAAGCGATGTTAAGTGTTTTCCCCATTATGCAATTTGAACCTACAAAAACCTTACCAATGACAATTATGATTAGCAAAGACGTAAATGAACTAACCTGGGGATTCTCAGTGACTAGGTACAATCCATCAGCATCAATCACCAAGGGTTTCTTTTGCCCGTTGTGGTGATCACGGCAGTATTTTATTATGCTGGTTACAGTTGCTAGAATCTTCTTATCCCTTCCCAGTCCAGGTCCCACAACAAGGACGTGCAGTCTTGGCAACCATTGCTTCACTTGATCCAGTGCGTCGGGAGCATCCAAAATTGGGTGCACGATAAGTTCCGGGCTATAAGACTTAATCACCGGCGCGGCATCACGGTGACATAGTACATGAGAAAGATCACATCCTACTTTCAAAGCAGAAATCGCTGCGAAATATGGAGCACCAGTGTAGTCAAGCGATCCACCTATCACACCTACACGACCAGCTTGACCTTTATATAAATGAAGAGGCATGCATGGGACAATTGCCCGAGCTTCTTTGAGGAGTTGCGTTTCCATTTTTGCAAAATCATCATCACATCCCATTCTCGAAAACTTTATAATGCTCTCCGCATTACAACGCTGTAACTGTTTCCTTACCTTAACTAAACGACACAAGTTAAGGCTTGGGTTCATTAATGAAAACGAACGCTTGTACAAAAACAAGTAAACACATATCTACGCGGCTAACCTACAAAATATACACTTTCACATACGACACATAATTATTACAAAAGGCCGAAATAAACCTAACTTGGTGAATCGTCAATGTTAATACCCTCAAAATTTACGTAAATCATGCACACATAACACACGTTTCAGAGCCTTACACCACAAAACTAATCCAATTCCTTTCTCTGCTCCAAACAGACGCAGAGAATAGCAAGCAATTGTTTTCACGACAGCAGACGACACAGGCTGCCAACATCAAAACAATTATCTCTATGTAGACGACAGTTTTTGCTCTAATTTCTCTCTGGTTTCCTGGTTTTCGCACAGGTTTAAATTTCTGTAAACGTAAAACTAAAATAAAGAGCCTTGTTGCAGCACACCTTGCGGTGAAAACAATGAATAGCCAGTCTCGCCGCCACGTGTCGCATTTCATTTCACAAACCAAATGACGAATGTGTGTGTGTGGGTGGATGGGTGTGCGAGCGTGTGTGTGGGTGTGGGTAGGTGTAGGTGTGTGTGTGTGTGGGGGGGGGGGGGGGGTTTGTAATTGCATGCCCCAATCCGTAGGAATACTACATGCTTGAATTTATTTATTTACATACAATTTACATTTTATATACATGTATATATTGTTGGTGATGTTCTATTGGAACATTTACACTTTTATTTACCCCTAATTTTTTATCTACCTTAGTCTAATTGAATACTTCTCCGTGGGTATGTGTGTGTGTGTGTGTGTGTGTGTGTGTGTGTGTGTGTGTGTGTGTGCGTGCGTGCATGCGTGCGTGTGCGTGTGTGTGTGTAGGTCTGTGGACAGCATAACTCAATGAAAAGTTGACTAAAATGCAAAGTTGGTATTTAAGTTTAATGTCTTTCAAGGATACGACACGAAGATTTTGAAGAAAATAGCCCCACCCTAAACTACCCTGTACATGGAACATGTTTCGAAAACTTTGATTTTCTTGAAAATGGTGCTAACGATTTTGATTAAAATGACATATGCTTAAGATATTTCTACGACAAATTAAATATATATTTTGAATTTTCTGGCTATATCCCATGTAGTACCGTTTACTCTGGATGACTTTTGGATAACTGGTAAACCGTAACAGTCAAACCAAATCTTATTACACAAAAATGTAGATCTTACTAAAACACACAATTTATGTTCAAATAAATCTTTTTGTGTAGTGAACCATTTCCGAAATATTCCTTGTCATTTGTGTGAGTTTTGGAAAACTTATGTTTTCGTCAAATGGAACATCGTTATTCATTTGTATATGTTAGCCATGCAAAGAGAACGGGATCTCAAAGTTTTAAAGGATTTGACAATTGTACAAAGTCTACTGTATTCTAATATTCCCCTTGTACCTACAAGGAAATAAGCAATAAGATATTTTCTACAAATGTTTTTCTCAACTAATACGAAGAAGATATGGGAATAAGAGTTTGTAAGAATGGTTAGTTCAAGAGTAGAGAAAGTCATGTGAGTGAAACACATAGGCTTTTTTCTTCTGCACATACACTACGCTTCCTTGGGGAACTGAAATCGATTTGAATTCTATCCCATTTCCAGTAAGATCCAGGTTTCCATATTGAATTCAGTGCGTATTGAGATCAATTTGTGTATATAAGGCTCAAGCATACACAATTCTATCTTTAAAACTGTTTCTGTGTGTTTTAAGTATATTTTGAGGCTAGTGAATGTTTTTAGAATATATTGCGAGATTATACAAACAATGAAAATGTCTGTTTCCACGAGACAAACTTTCGATTCGGGTCCAAGGATTCAGTTCCATCTGAATCTGCATTTCTGAGGTTAAATGAATAAAACTCATATTGGAAACAGTTGTGTGCGTGTGTGTGTGTGTGTGTGTCTGTGAACAGCATAATTCAATAAGAACCTGATACTTTACAAATCTAGAATCAAGACGTTCTATCATGGGCGTCGCGAAGCGGGGGGGGGGGGGGGGCGTGGGAGTAAAGACCAATTTTTATTCAACACAAATTAATACGGTTATCCACAACGAATATTATAATTTTTGACAACAGAATAATGCATTAATATTGTCTTATTGCAAACTTCTAAAATGTGGCCGTCCCCTCAAACAAAAATGTGCCGACGCCCATGCGTTCTATAATCCTAAATTTCAAGAGCTAAATTTATTTGAAATGGAAACAGCTGACGGTATATTCTGATGCCACCTGGAGGAACTTCGTAGAAGTTTCACCGAGCGCAGTACGTTGTAATTACGTGTACCCTACCTCGGCGGCTCAGCCAAATTTAGTCTTATTGCTTTCTCTACTACGTTTAGTAAACAGGGTGAGTGTCTTGTTTAAGGGCCCGTCGAGGAAGTATTGTATTCGACACAGAATGTCTATACAGAGATTTCATTGGAAATATATATTCTGGGACATCCTGAATTTTTAAAAAGCATTTTTAGAAAAGGGTCCGCGCGCGCCTGCGTGTGTGCGTGCGTGTGTGTGTGTGTGTGTGTGTGTGTGTGTGTGTGTGTGTGTGTGTGTGTGTGTGTGTGTGTGCGTGCGCTGTGAACAGCATAACAAAAAACGAAAAATCCGTTAAATGCGACACGAAGATTTTGAAGAAATTCCCTCCAGTTTCGAATTTTTGAAACTCTACTCACATACTTTATTTAGAATTCTCAGATGGCGTTGTTGTCGAAGACGGTAGGACTTTATACGTCTTTTACGCAGTCCTACTTTAACTATTATATCGTAGAAGTGTAGTTTCCGCAATTGTTTGTTCCAGGTTAGCCAACGAATGAAGTAAAACACTAAACACATGGCTTCTTTTAGTATTTACAGCGGTTTGATGCTAATCTGCTTCAAGTATTTATTACCTAACATTACTGTTTGAGTTATTTAACTCAATAGTAAACCAGTATGATAACCAAGAGAACAATATGATGGAGTATGGATAATGATGTTCAGTTGTTAATTGGACAAAGTACGTGCCTTCTTGACTCGGACTGTTCGTAGCACTAGATTCCAGGTCCCAAGATAGTGTGGGGAACTTTGACTTTTCAGATAATAATGTGACATTGCTTCACACTTATTTGGGCAGCATCCATAATTGAATGCTGCTTGGCGTGAGGTGACGAGAAAGGTAACTGTTGGAAAGCTTATGTGTAGAAGTCTATGTAGAAAAAGTATGTGTTGCACTCACATGACTTTCTCTACTCCTGCACTAACCATTCTTACAAACTCTTATTCCTATATCTTCTTTATGTTATTTGAGATAAACATTTGTACAAATTATCTTATTGCTTATTTCCTTGTAGGTACAAGGGCAATATGGGAATACAGTAGGCTTTGTGCGATAGTCAAATCTTTTAAAGCTTTGAGATTCCGTTCTCTTTGCACGGTCAACATATAAAGAATGAGTAACATTGTTGCATTTCACGAAAGTTGATGATTTTGTTTATCTCTTACGGTTTACGAGTTATTCAAAAGCCATCCAGAGTAAACAGCACTGCATAGGCTATAGCCAGACAATTCAAAATATACATTTCATTTGCAATAAAAATATGTTAAACATATGGCATTTTAATAAAAATTGTTAGAGCCATTTTTAAGAAAATCAAAATTTTGGGAACATTTTCCATTTTCCATACAAACACACACACACACACACACACACACACACACACACACACACAGACACACACACACACACACGCGCAAAACACGGACCTTTCTCTAAAAATGCTTTTTTTGGGCTCAGGGACTCTCAAAAGACATTCCGGTGAAATCTCGACATCGAATTTTTGGGTGTAATACAATACTTCCATAACTAAACGTGGTAGAGCAAGTAAAAAGGTGTAATTGTGTTAATTTGAGTTGCGCAAGGCCATCGCTGAATGTAAAAAATAAGCAAATAAGATAGTTGAGAAATTAATAGTTAGAATACATAATATCAGAATGTGTAAATTATCATGGATTGCACGATATATACAAACTAAGCTTCAATTTGAGAACCTATTATCCACACGAAACATTGAAAGAGAAATAAAAAGTTACGTGTTTCCGCCCGGGATCGAACCGGGGACCTTCCGCGTGTTAGGCGGATGTGATAACCACTACACCACGGAAACCACGAAGATCTGGGACTTGTAGCTTTATTCTGGTGGGCGTGGTGATTTCATTACGTAAAGTAGTACAGCTGGTGAAAATAATATTTGGCCGCTTGTCAGAAAGCAAGATCACTTCGTGCTTCCGAACTCACCCGAAGTCCAAGCGAGCTCCTGCCGAAGTCACTTGTGGTAAGACATAGAACTGGTATGTGATTGCTTAAGACCGAATTTCTAAGCACAATAGTTAAACAAGCACAAACATGATGAAAATAAGCACCAAACAAAGTAAAAACGAATATAGAAAGTATGATAAATAATTTCACAGACCTTTTACCTTATTGAGGACCGTTACAGTACACAACGAAGGTCATCCTGAGAGTTCTCCTTGCGTCCATCAGTGAAAAGTAATCTTTATAGTGAAAATGTTCTTTCGACGTTTAATTTCCTCAAAAATAGCTCTAGCGATTTTGATTAAAGTGTCATATGTTTAAGATAACTTAATAAAAAATAAAATTACATCTTGAATTTTCTAGGAATGTCCTCAGAATCCCTCTGCAGTCTAGGTGACTTCAATAACTGATAGACCGCAACATATAGACATAATCTTAATCAACAAAAAATGTACAGCTTGTTATGTCCAATGCATTTTTATAAGTTGTTATACATCTCATTTTGCAATACTTATACATTTCTAGAGTGGGATGTCGTTATTCATATTTTAATCTGTTGGACATATAAAGAGAAGGGAATTTCAAAGCTATCGCATGACGACCAACTTTGAAATATATATCTGCTGCGTTATGCTTGTAGCTACAAGAAAATTAGCAAAAATATAATTTCTACAAATGTTAATCTCAACTAACACAAAGAGGACATAGGAATAAAAGTTCGTAAATATAGTTACAAGAGTAGAGAAATTCTTGATAGTAGTTGACAACTTGAAGAGTAAAAAACAAAATTTATATTTCAACTTAGTTTTGCAAAAAGATGGGCTTGTTTCGCTTTTCAAATCACTGATTCAATAGTTGAAGACACAAATGTAATTTATCAACAAAGTTCGTGCACTTAATTCCCGAGTATTCAAAACACAATATTGTAAGTACAATCCCACTCTAGAACATAGTAACAGTGTTGCAGCATGAAGGATTTCTATTATTTTCACTAATATTTTAGATTAACGTTCGTATTCTGAATCTTGCTGTAGGAAAATCTATTGGCTCTATATTACGCCACACAGACTACAACTCTTAAATGATATTTCATTATTACATATACAAAATAAACCACGTAATATAATAATTATGAGATCTTAATTCTATTCTAACCTGAAATTCTAACAAAAAACAAGTTTGTGCGATTTTGCCATTAAAACAGGTTATTATGGCGGCATAAATCGTACAACCAGTGTAAGAAAATGAATGACGTAATTACCATACCAAAAAGACAGCAATGACGTCATCACCGCCACAACATAATTTTCTCATATGTGGTTGTAAGAAAGGCGGCGCCGTGGCCAAGGGGTTACAGCGTTCGCCTACCACCTAGGCGACCCGGGTTCAATCTCAGGGACCCGCATGTGGTATTCGTCGTGGACGAAGCGGCGTCAGGGCGGCTTTTCTCCGGGTTCTCCAGTTTCCCCCGCCACTCATTCCACCAATTACTCCGTAAACACCTTTCCACTCGTCGATTTCACCTGCATTTCGTATCATCCTGTTTCTCACTCTCATACTGACCACCGCTTCCAGGTGTTCACTCTGTCCGGTACATAGGTTCTAGGGGGTGTAAGTCTTACATAAGGGGAGGGAAAGGAAGTGCTTGTAAGAAAACCTGCAGAATTACCTCCTATGAAAAGTATGGCAGTAATGTGGATTCACTAGTAAAACTAACGCCTTTTTCGATTCTTCATCCATAAAAGCTTTCATTTCTTTTTCGAAAACATTTTTTGATTTTTATGGAATTAATAAACTCTCACCATTTTGTTCAAAATCCCAATTTATAATACAATCCATATTTTCAATAGCTTTGTCGTTGTTTTTAATTTTGTTCTATAAGTGTTGAAACAAATGAAGTAACAATCATATTACGTCATGCATTTGTGGTCTCTGATACATTATAGTGCTTCATTTAGCAACTGTATTAGTAATGTTTACGTATTTTAATGCTAAAATTATATAAAACGTTGTATGTAACAGGTGTATAACCTTTTCTTTGTGACAATTTGACTCACACAGTAAACATATACTTGTGTTACAATCATTCACATTTTATAGTTTGGAGACGGGCAACACTTCATACTCTGAAAACAACAAGATTAGTAACCATGCATGGGAAAATAGAACTTAGCAGCGCATGCTTTTGGAATAGACTGCTGTTACGGTCTAAGATCCATATGGATTCCACGATATATCCACATTAAGCTTCAATTTGAGAACCTATTATCCACACGAAGCATTCAAAGAGGCATAAAAAGTTACGTGTTTCCGCCCGGGATCGAACCGGGGACCTTCCGCGTGTTAGGCGGATGTGATAACCACTACACCACGGAAACCACAAAGACCAGCGACTTATAGCTTTATTTTGGTGGGCGTGGTGATCTCATTACGTAAAGTAGTACAGCTGGTGAAAATAATGTTTGGCCGCTTGTCAGAAGCCAAGATCACTTCGTGCTTCCGAACTCACCCGAAGTCCAAGCGAGCTCCTGCCGAAGTCACACGTGGTAAGACATAGAACTGGTATGTGATTGCTTAAGACCGGACTTCTAAGCACAATAGTAAAATAAGCACAAAAATGATGAAAATAAGCACCAAACTAAGCAAAAACAAATATACGCAAACAGTTTCACAGAACTGTTACCTTACTGAGGACTATTACAGTACACAACGAAGGTCATGCTGAGCTTTTCCTGTGCAAAGCCCTTGCGTTTGTCGGTGAATAATTATTTTTATACTAAAAATGTTCTTTAGACGTCGAATTACGTCACGGGCGCATGAGGAAAGCACTACAACTTCGGTGAATTCCTATTCAATATGTGTTTCTTCACCAAAAAGCTTTTTAGAAATTTGACACAGTATTTTGTAACCTTAATTTTTCTATAGCACCTGACTGAGTTTGCGAAACGCAGTTTTTGCAACTCCATGTGTTTCTGACGACTATGTTACTGAAATTACGTTAATTTGAGAAAGTGCTAGCATTTCTTTCTTACACATTTAGCCGAGAAAATAGTGAATTACTGATAAATCACGGTTAACTGTGAAATACACGCTTTAAATTTATAGTTTTGGGTAAAATATGCTGTTTTAATTAAACTTCATAAAATAAGTAAGCAAAAACGTTTTCCTGTGGAATAAGCACAAACACACATTCCTAGAACTGCACTTTTAGAGGTGTGTTACAATTATAACCTTTTTTCTTATCCTTAAAGCTGTGGAAAAATTTTAGTACTTTCTTAGAAATGTGAGCTTTAGTGATTGCAAACGGTATTAACACTTCAACCACACAATCTTTTCCTAAAGTAAAACACAAACTTTTACGACTTTCTCGATTAAAACCAGAAATATGAATAAGTTTGCACAGATTAAACGAAATGTTTTCGTGAACTGTTATATATGAAATCGTATCGAAAACAAGGAGATGAAGCCAAGATCTCAACATGTTCGTGCGGGTCTAAACATTACTACTTAAATTGTGGAGGTCGAATTGTGCAGGTTCAAATCCCGCACACAATCTTTACCTTTTAATTGTAATTTTTTCGCCGTGTGCATGGCTAAGTAAAGAATAAATTCTGAAATAAAACACCGGGTGAGCAAAAGAGTTCCGAACCGGTTGCGTGGTATTTTGCCTGTACGCGTCCTCAGCGCTCTTTGCCGTCTGTCGCTATCATAGGAGACATCAAAACATACATTTCTGGTGAAATCTAGACATCGTATTTTTGGGTGGAATACAATACTGGCTCTATATATTGACTATACGTAGTAAAGAAAGTAAAAGGCGAAAATACATTTTGAATTTATGGTTTCCAAGTATTTTTAAATTCAGAGAAATTGCACTAAATGTTACAACAGTATCTCCTTAACTAGTTTTAAGGTATGTGTACACACAAACATATATGTTTAGTTGAAAATCCCAGTCTAACACTTGGCAAAGCCTTGAAACTCATTAGTTGCCTAAAGAGGAAGTTACAAATGTATACCCTTAAGCAATGTCAACGAGCTCTTGACACTTGGTTGTACTTGTTTCGGAGTAAATACTCATTAAAACAACTAAACACTACCTTCTTTAGGAACAACAACAGGGTTCGTTAGTTCCGAGAATTTTAGCAATACGTGTTATCAGTAAATTACTTTCTCGGTTTCCTTTGTGCGTCGTACAAGTGGTTAAAATTCGGGCGTAGAATGTTTCAGCACTTTTAGATATATATCGTATACTCTCTCTCTCTCTCTCTCTCTCTCTCTCACACACACACACACACACACACACACCTACAAGGAAATAAACAATAAGATAAGTTGTACAAATGTTTATCTCAACTAACACGAAGAAGATATAGGAATAAGAGTTTGTAAGAATGGTTGGTACAAGAGTAGAGAAAGTCATGTGAGTGTAACACATCAGATTTTTAGAAAAAGGTCCGTGTGTGTGTGTATGTGTGTGTGTGTGTGTGTGTGTGTGTGTGTGTGTGTGTGTGTGTGGACAGCATAACTCAAAAACGGAAAGTGGGATAAAAACCAAAGTTGGTATTTAACTTTAATGTCTTTTAAGGATGCGGCACGAACATTTTGAAGAAAATAGCCCCACGCTAAACTACCCTTTACATGGACAACTTTGGATTTATTGAAACAAAAATAAACAAAAATACAGAAATATAATTAAGTTGCACTAAGGCACAAAAGCTTTGTGAGTTATACCAATATTTGTATTCTTTTTTAGGATACTTCAATTGTTGCTACAACCGCTTCAAAGAAACTTATCGAGTGTAAGGTTAAATCTCTTGGAGGTGAGTGACAGTTTTTATCATATCTTGTTGAAAAACAAGGCATTCACCTCCCCCAAACAGTAACTCTCATGTAGACAAAGCGCAACAAATGAAAATAGTTATTTGAAAAACAAGTTTAACACTAACATAAAATCTGATGTGTTGCACTCACATGACTTTCTCTGCTCTTGTACTAATCATTCTTACAAACTCTTATTCCTATATCTTCTTCGTGTTAGTTGAGATAAACATTTGTACAAATTATCTTATTGCTTATTTCCTTGTAGGTACAAGGGGAATATTAGAATACAGTAGGCTTTGAGCGACAGTCAAATCTTTTAAAGCTTTGAGATTCCGTTCCCTTTGCACGGCTAACATATATAATATTGAATAACGATGTTCCATTTGACAGAAGTATAAGTTCTCCAAAACTCACACAAATAACAAGAAATATCTCCGAAAAGGTTCACACTACAAAAGAAAATTTATTTGGACATAAATTGTGTATTTTAGCAAGATCTACATTTTTTGTATAGTATGATTTGGTCTATCTCTAACGGTTTACCAGTTATTCAAAAGTCATCCAGAGTACTGCTGTTGTAGTGTTTAACGCCCGCTTTTACTACTACGGCACCGCAGGCGGTGACACTGATGATACATGGAATGAAGATGGAGCACCGGTGGAATGAGATGGCGGGGGAAACCGGAGCACCCGGAGAAAACCCGCCCAGACGCCGCTTCGTCCACCACGAATACCACATGGTCATCCAGAGTAAATACGACTACAGGGACTATAGCCAGAAAATTCAAGATATACATTTCATTTGTCATACAAATATCTCAAACATATGACATTTTAATGGAAATCGTTAGAGCTATTTTGAAGAAAATAAAAATTTTCAAAAAAGTTTTCCATGTAAACAGTAGTTTAGAGTACAGCAATTTTCTTCAAAATCTTCGTGTCTCATCCTTAAAGGATGTTAAACTTAAATACCAACTCTGGTTTTTAACTGACTTTTCGTTTTTGAGTTATGCTGTCCACAGTCTGACAGTTGCCATTCTTGTTGGAGCGAAAGAAGTCGACGCGAACCGGATAAAAAAGGAGTAAAAAGTAGAATTTTGAATGCATTGCAACAGGAACGAACTATGGCTCTCCTTCGTCCATATATATGAGAACGCAAAACTTGTGAGCAATATTATTTATTTATAGCTGATTTATCACAGTTTAAGTATTGAACAAAGACATTTTTTCTCATTTCGTCCCCCTCCCACTACCCGGCGCAGATTGCCACGTGCCTCCCCTCTTAGATCAGTCACTGCATTGGAACGAGCATTATGATGTTTAAATTTCAACACTAAAACCTACATTATTACAATATTTCGTAACTATTGTGTTCCCGGGTGTAAATCTAACTGCAGTAAATATGGACCATTAGTAGCGATATTTATATTTTCAAAAAATAAAGATCTCAGAGAAAAATGAATCAAGAGCATTCACCGTGAACACGTTACGCATTGAAGTATTCAGCTGTATACATACAACATATTGTTGCCGAGAAGCTTTCAGCAAGAACAAACGGAAAGTAGCAGAATAAAGTTTCTAAGTTGAGTAGCGACAACAGAATACTGCTTTTATAGGTGTATTTGTATACAAACTAGCTGTTTTCTTTGTAATTTAAATGTGTAGCTGTAGTTTGAAAGATACTGCTGTGTTGCGGCATGCCAAACTGTAGTTTTGTTTATCTTATTGTAATGCCATTACATAATGACATGAAAAACTGCAACTGCAGAATGAGGTTATATATTTCATTGTTCATTAGTCAACGTTTAACATTAAATTGCATTTATTTTGTTTACTTTATTTTATTTTACCTTTAAAACAGTATTTTTGTGTATAATGGAAGCTATATCCATACAATAGAGTGTTACTGCACCACTTTTTATTTAACTAAGTCGAAATCGTAGTTTGCAGTCGAGTTGTTTATATTAAGTAGGTATTTCCTATCACATTCGGGCGCCATGTTGAGTATCAGTGTCAGGTCCATTCTCTAGAGGGTCCTGAGAGAACGTGAAAAGATATCTTTATCATTCAAAAGGCGGGATGATAAATCTATTTCGATACAAATTGACTACAGTCATAGCTGTGATTTCGCCCTTGGTTGGAAAAGAACATTCCTTTAAAAGTAGTTGGACATTGTCTCCCATTTGGGACACGAGTGAGTTAATTTCACTTCAATTAGACCGAGTTAGGCTGTGTTATTACCTTTATCCAGAAGCAGATTTTTCCTTGCTTATTAGTATTTTAAACTCCTCATTACCTAGCATGGCCTACCGTGTTATTAGCACTGTGATCTTATTTGAAAATCCCGAAGTCCTAGGTTGTGTTGTGTTTAAGTCAAGGAGATATTATAGTACGTACATCCGGCATTTGTCTCCAGCGAAGGTCAACACTTGAATATTTCTTGTGGTTCGCATGTATGTACGCACAGCGGTCGTTATTCATAATAAGTGGTTCATTGTTCTGAAGGCCTAGGGAACACGCATACACGCACTATTACAAATGAAACGTTACTCTGTTTACAAGTAGGTATTTATCAGCACGGAGTATACGATACGTCACCGCGATTTTATTATTAATCCAACAAATTTGTGTTACTTTCACTATTGCTTCTATCTTTTCTACTATCTACTTATAGAGCAAGGGCCCGTGTCGCCAGATCTTCCTTGTTTTATAAAAGCTGAAAGTTTCTCAGCGCATGCGCCCAACACAGGCAGGAACCATGGGCTACTATGGAGATTAGATCATCGTGGCTTTGGCAGGTAACAGATAGCAAAGGTGTACAAAATAGCAACCTAAAATCGTCGAAGTATAAAGCCCAATTTTCTTATATTTTCTTTGGAATATTATTAGAAATGAAGTCATCCATTGCCAGCCACTAAGTACCGTGGTAACCCCTCGCCAGACACCCTTAAACTTTAATAAATTGTAATTGTGCTTACCTTACAGTGTAAGAGCTGAATTTGATATATGTGTTTGTCTTGAGTGACTGTTAGATGTTTCCTTAATAGCCGGGCAGTGTCCACAGTTCTAACACCTGGCCAGACAAACTCAACTCTAAAACCGGTGTCCCACAGTCCAACTTTTTGTATCCAATGGAGTTGCACACAAAGAAACAGTGTCTGCCACACTATGATTCGTTTTGGTCCAATACAAATGATAGTTCACGTAGCAAACGTGAGAAATAAACATGGCGGACGCAAATATTAATTTAGCGATTGCTATATTAAGTATAGGTTTGTGATATATTTCCACGAGTCTGTCTCAGTAGGAAGAAAAGATGTATTACAAGTAAAAGACATTGTTGGACACGGTCATGAGAACAGGGCACAGGCCAAGCTGTGTATACTGGATCTACTACAAAACGAATTGAGGTTAGGACCCGGAAAACTATCGCAATTTCCTACGAATTGACGATTTATTTCTCAATCTTTTACATCGTGTCGAAGGTAAAATTACACACCGGGACACAAATATGATAAGCAGGAAAGAGATAAGGAACAATTGTAATAGTTTTAATCTTAGTATGGATGGACAGGAGATTTGAACTCATTTCATAACAAAATTTAAACATACTGTTAACTAGCTTTCTTATTATTTATGAAATATAACTATGTAATAACTACCTAAGTAATATATGTAAATGGTCACGAAAAATCGTTAACGAACCTTCCAGAAAAAAATTAAACGTTTTATTAAAATACCCAAGTCATTGAAAGTGCCAAAAGCCACAACAGCTAACTACATGTTGCCTGCGCAGTCCGCCATATTGTTACGTTACTGACGCTGATTGGTTATTTTCAAGTTGTTAGATGAAACAATTAGATACAACTCAATCACATTATATACAAACAGGTTGGATACAAAAAGTAGGATAGAAATTGTATGCAACAAAATTGTATGCAACTCTCGATGTGTCACGATGCACTTAGGCGAATGCTGGGGTGCATTATTTCCCTTACTTTCATTTAGCAGTTCCCTCCCTTGTTATCTTTCAGTTTTGGTTGGTAGTGCCCTTCCTGGAAGTTGCTGCCCGGGCCGCAAGGGTCGCCTCGCCGCCCTCTCTCTGGTTGGAGGGAACACCTTGTTCGTACGTCAGGTACTAATATCTGTAACTGTTAGGTACTTCCATGCGTCTCTGGGCTTCACTGGCTCCGCTCTCTGACGAGCCTACGGTCTCACTTCACCTCATCCCTTCCCCCTGGTGGCCCGCAATAGATCCATGTCGGGGTCGCAGTAGGTCGAGGCATCCCCCTCAGTATTGGCTTTCCGACCATTAAATATCAGGAAAAACTCAGTAGACGATCGAACCCAGGACCTCTCCAATGTTTCCGCGGAGCCATCTCACTCGATGTTGCTGTCACAAATAATAATTATAGGGTGACTAAACCGCGTTATCTGTTGTTGAAGCACTTACTTTACTGTGAGCTTGCCACAGGGCAGTAATTTTAGTTGTCCTTGGTGCTGTGTTGAGCACCAGGCAAGTTCATGGCATCACAAAGTATATTCAAGCACATACATATGTAATTATCACGTGTTTTCCTCTTCTACAAAATCACGCAACTTAGTAGGCCTTAATTCGTGCGTAATTGACCCATTACACGTGTGTTATAACGGTATGAATTGATAGTAAGATGATTGCATGCACAAGCATCTAGTGGAGATATATACATATTTAATATTACCCATATATCGGGTACCGTTTCCTATAACATTGCGCTATACTCTGGAATTCCACATTGATAAAACACCTTCAGAGATTGCTGATGTGGGTTATGTAACTCACATGAGATAGGCAATGTATTGTCCGCGATTAAACATAACGCAGTTAAATGCTCTTAAACATATTAATATCAGATGATGATAAGTCGGCGTTAGAACAAAGTAAGATTAAAAATTGAGGTAAAAGTTCCGTATCCTCAATATCCCGCACAAACCTACGTGATGTGAAACCTGTAAGATTCCCGACTAAGTTTAGTATAGTAGAAAAATGTTCAGTCAATTGTACATTTGTTTCATTGAGCTTACGCTAGGTTAGGTTAAGTTAGGTTAGGTTAGCTTACTTGTATATAAACAGTTTTAAAGAAACTATGGTGTTACTAATATATTTATAAAACGTGTTATATCCAAAAGTAAGTTACGTTAGGCTAGATTAGGTATATATAAGCAGTTTTACGAAAACTGGTTATAAACATTGCACACACTTAGCTGAACGTAGAGTGATTGTCAATTGTTATTTAGCCTAGGATATAAAGCTGTGCTTTATATTATACACGAAACATATTCTGTGTCTATAACTTCAACAACTGGAACGGGTTCAAGTTTTGAGGTAGAGGTATCCGCCATTAATTAATAGAAATAAACCACTCTTACAGCAAGTTCTTGCACAGTTCAAAGAATAACGATCAAACATTTACTTTAAATGTAATATCACAGGAAATGATTCTAACAAACAATGATGGATCATAACGGATGATGCATCCAGTGATGATTCATGTAATTCATAAGATACTCTTTCGTCTCTTGCCCTGCACCCTCTCGTCCATCGGAAAACATTTGCAGCCGGCTGTACAAGAGTAGAGAGAGAGAGAGAGTCATCCGATTTTTGGATTGCATACAATACTTCTACTTCCTGTAAACATGTAGAATAGAATGTTAAGAAGATTGACGTTGAAGGTGTATTCCAACAATAGACATGTCTCTCACGAAGCTAGCGGAAGAAGTGAGGTAAATAAACACAGAGTGTAACACAATTACTATAATCACATGCTGCAAGGCTTACTCTTTAGCTACATCGGCACACAGTGCAACAAAATTACTATAATCACATGCTGCAAGGCTGCAAGAGTGCAAGTCTTGCAGCTCAAGGACACTTGAAACAATCATTTTCCTGTACTCGATGCATCTGGAACTTCTGAAATGACAAAAAGCACCAACATTTCACCAAAAGCATCTATCATTGTTTTGGAATGACAAGGTTATAACTAAAACCTTATTCTTCCCCGAAATACGTAGAAGAATAAGTGTTTCTAAGAATGGGTGATACAGAAAAAGTCATATGAGTGTAACACGTCAGATTTTTAGAAAAAGGTCAGTGCGTGTATGTGCGTGGAGAGCATAGTTCAAAAACAAAAAGTCTAAAAGATAGCGCATGCGCACATGTATACACAACTTTTTTTAAAAAATGCTTTTTCTGGATTACGAGTTTCATATATATTTTCACTTAATCTCAACATTAACGTTTTTGGGTAAAATGCAATATTTTCTCCACCAACTGTACATGGCAGGGAAAGTAAAAATAAAGGAACTTGTGATAATTACAACTTCTAATATTATTATGGGCGTGTTCCAGGTGAATTAAAATAGTGAAGTTAGAAGCAGATAAAACCTGGAATTTCCGAAGGATGCAGTGTATAATTATATGCACTTTTTTATATCTAGGTTATTATTATGTTTCTCATGTCAGTGAAAAAAGCGATTGCATTTCCTTTACAACGGATTTTTAAGTCTTTTTCAAGGCTGACTGCACATTTATGTCGTTTACGAAATCAGTTACGTTCAACAAAAACTTATTTTTTGCCAACTGAATCAAATGAAGCAAACAAAACGCTGTTTAGAAAAATCTGATTTGTTGCACTCACATGACTTTCTGTACTCTTGTACTAATCATTCCTACAAACTCTTATTCCTATATCTTCTTCGTGTTAGTTAAGATAAACATTTGTACAAATTATCTTATTGTTTATTTCCTTGTAGGTACAAGGGGAATGTTAGAATACTGTAGGCTTTGTGCGATAGTCAAATGTTTTAAAGCTTTGAGATTTCCTTCTCTTTGCACACTTAAGATATGTCAAAAAATGAACAACGATGTTCCATTTCACGAAAGTTTTAAGTTTTCCCAAACTCACAGAAATAACAAGGAATATCTCCGAAATGGTTCACCCTACAAAAAAATGTATTCAGACAAATTGTGTTTTAGCGAGATGTATATTTTTTGTAGAATAATATTTTGTCTATCTCTTACGGTTTACGAGTTATTGAAAAGCTATCCAGAGTAAACAGGATTACATAAGCTGTAGCCAAAAAATTAAAAATATACATTTCATTTATCATCAAAATATCTCAAACATCTGGTATTTTAATCAGAATCGTTTGAGCCATTTTGAAGGAAATCAAAATTTTCGAAAACTTTTTCATGTAAAGGGTAGTTTAGGGTGGAGCTATTTTCTTCAAAATCTTCGTGTCGCATCGTTGAGAGATATTAAACTTAAATACTAACTAAAATGGAAATGGAGTAGGAGAAATAAAAGAAGCGATGAATGACTGAAGGAAGATCAGAGTATACATCACAGTTAACGAGCTGGCGAAGTAGCAGCCTGGGTAAATGGGTATCAGAGAGGATATGTTCCATGGTGCTGGTTAAGTTGAGTAACAGAAAGTGTATGTAAGGGGCAATTGAAAAACATGTGGTTGATATCACCGTGGGCACCACAATCACAATTTGGGGAGGCTCTGTAGGCCTGTGTAACGGCAGCGCCAAGTCGGGGTTTTGAGATCAAAGAGATTGCAGTTCTATTGAGAGTGGATTTCTTAAACCATGGAGATCGCTTTGTCAGGGAAGGTAGGTCGGAAGATGAGAAACCACGTGGTTAGATATAAGTCGCGCAGCATCTGTCCAAGGGAGAGTGACCGGTTCCATCAGTGCGGGGAGATGAGCCACCCCCCTAGCCAGGCGGTCAGTGGTTTTTGCATGTCCTGGAACCCATAAGAGTTGAATAGTATTGCGCCGGTTAAGGTATTTGGAGATTTCTAAACGGCACATCACCTCCCACCAGTCCGCCCCAGAGGCATACTGAGTGAGCTGATGCTTCGAAGGGTGCCCAAAGAGTCCGAACAAAACAGGATCGTGGAATTGGAAATAGGGATCACATAAAATGTGTTCCAACCTTCGGGGAAAATTCCCTGTGGTAAGGATGTGAGAATAGCACGCAGTAAGCAGGTGGAGAAGGTTGGTCGGAAAATGTCGGATCATGTCGTAGGAAATACCGTCAGGACCCGACGTAGAAGAGTGAGTGTGTCGTTGGAGAGCCATTTGTAGTTCGTCGATCGTCACAGAGGAAATGAACTCCCTTCTCCCAGGAAGAAACTCTACAAGACGGGCAGGCGGGTCTTCCACCGCCGGATGTTCGGCTACAGAACATAAAAGGTGTAGCTGTGATAGGGGGTTATAATCTAAAGGAGACACGAGTCCTCGAACACGCGATATGAACCATTGGAGTTTACGCCACATATCGCAGGACGAGACGTGGGGTGAGAGATGGGAACAATAGTTTCTCCACCCGAGCGTAGTGTTTACCGTGGCATCCAAGATGGTGAGGGGAGTAGAGGCTGGTTGTGTGGAAGTGAGCTGAAGAAAAACACTATCCAGATCTTGCTTGAATTGGGTCCAATCATGTATTGCGGGCGTATCGGGATATGGCGATTGCTTTAGGAAGGACCAAGTGGAGAAATTTGTAGCAGTATGGGCCTGTGGTCACTGCCGAGGCTATCAAGATCCACCCTGCAGGTAGAGTGTGGCCAGAGTGAGTCAGAGATAAAGGTGAGATCGGGAGACGTTGGGAGTTGGGGAGGAGGTCCATAGCGCGTGGGGTCATCGGTATTCAAAAGAAGGAGACGGGAAGAGGCCAAAGAGTGTAGCATCCGGTAGGTATGTGCACCGTCCCTTATCTGCTGTGGTGTGAGTCCGAGGTTAAAGTCGCCACATATGATGGTTGGTAAATGGGGCTTCAGCAAGACGTGGGAGTTCCAAAAGGTTTGCGAAATATGGTGTGCCGGAGCATTGTAAACTGTGAGGATCTGTAGTTGAGGCAGTTGTAACAGCACTGCCTAAAATTGTTCATCGAAGCTAGAAATTTTATGGACGGAGAGGATGCTAAGGGAAGGGTGAAGTAGGAGGAGTAGACCTCTCCCCTCCCGGTTACGATCGTGCCGAATAATACGGTGAGAAGTCCAGCGAAAGGTATGATGTGGCGGTAACCAGGATTCAGAAACAAGCTCAAATCAATATGTTTCTTAGACAAGTAATGTTGGAGCTTCGCCCGTTTAGAGCGGATGCTACTTGCGTTCCATTGTAGTACGGAGAGTGGTTTGTCCATGGGGTAAATAGGAGCTACACTAAAGCACCTATGCCTGGATCAGGCCCACGAGTATACGCCCTGCCTGTTCAACCCAGTTCGAGGCTTTAGCTTCCACCAAGAGTCGCAGATCGCCAACATGAACCAAGTGACCAATATAACATTTGAATAATTTCTCTTTGACCCTTGCATATCCAAAGCGACCTCATTTCCGGATTGAATTCAACATGGAAACACGGAAATGTAAATACTGTTCAGATACACACATACAGTGCATATTTACAATGCTACTAACAGAAGTAATCGTTTTCGGAAGTATTCTAAGAGCCGCTAGTTACTAATCCTAATTTTGTGATGTGTTCTCTACAATATTTTATCTACATTAAGAGTATTTTAATATATTTAATAAAATATATTTATTGAGGAAACGATGTGTTTAGAGAAAGAGTAATGTGGGCTTTGGAAAAACAAAAGACGTGACATATTAACAACTATTGTTATATTCTGCAATTTTGGATGCTAGTTTCATACGTGAATTTAAAGTAAAAATGAGTGAAGAAAGTGACTTTGGTGGTTCACGAGGTGAAGTGTTAAAACAGTTCTAGATGCAACTATTAATATACTTCCATAAAAGCTTATTTATGTAGTTATACAAGATGTAAAGATAGTGTTTGGGCAATGAAGCAGACGTAAATGAAGATTCTATGCTGGCGTGTTTTAATGAGAAGCCAAGTATCAAAACTTCGAGTCTTTGGAGTGAATATTCCAGGGTAAGACCAACTCAATTAGGTGAGAAAGGGTTTGTTTTAATATGTATATTATTTATTGAGGTATTTATTTTTCAAATAGCAACTGCATTGACGAAAACAAGAAAACAGTGTCATTCGCCCATTAATCTTACAGCTTCGCAACATCTCTTGCTCTCAGTTGCTCGTTTTAGTCTTGGACAGATGTTAAGGTGGTCTCGGTCCATATTTTCCTCCTGTAAGTTACATAGTTTGCAGTATGGGGGCGACAGTAACCATATCCGGTGCAGTTGTTTTGTGACCTGTAGTCAGTCGAAACATTCCAACTATTTCTGTTCTTGGTCTTTCAGGGATGTTGGTAATGCTCTTCTTCCGGGTTTTAGACGATATTCGGTTTCCTAGTTCTTGGTCATATTATTTTACTGCGGCTTGGCACGTAACTTTGCCGATTGACATGAGAATGTGTGTGTGATAATGGTAGGGATATGTTTGCTCCCTTTTTAGCCAAGAAGTCGGTCTTCTCGGTTCCCGGAGATTTGGCAGTGCCCTGGGATACAGTCTTGTTAAATGTTTTCAGTTGAATTATTACCTTGTGGCAGGTTTTGATTTTTATTGATGAAGGTGTGTGAACATCCTTGAAATATGTTAAACTTAAATACCAACTTTGGTTTCTAAAATATGTATGCACTTACAGTGAAATCTCCATATCGAATTCCTGGATTCCTTTACTACATCTTTTCATTAGGTACAATGGAAGTATGAGAATACAGTCAGCTTTAAGTGATAGTCAAACTATTAAGAATTGGCTGCTATGTGGTGGCTTGAAATTTTGTTCTCTTTACATCAGTGGGGAAAATAAAGACTTCCAATTTGATAAAAGTATAAGTTTTGGAAAATTCAAACATGTAACAAGGAATATCTTGAAAAAGAGTAACTCCACCAAAAACTGCATTTAACATACATTTTTGTGCACTAACATCTTCTTATTTGTTAGTATTTTAAAATACGAGCATACGCGATACCCTTCAACCTGAAAGCAGGCCAGACAAGGCTGGTAGGGACTGAGGTAAACAGTGGCAATCTAGATAGGTAATTCCTCAAGGATTTCCTCTACCCATAAATGTTCATTAGACTAAAGCATGCATACAATTTTAGTTCACTATCTCTTACTGTAGTTACTTACAGTGGCGTCCTTCAGCATTCACGCGCTGCAAACATCTATTCCTGAAATCTTAGTCACATGCAAACATCTTCCTCTTTAATCAGAACTGAAATCATAAGACGACTGAACTAACCCATAAATTCTCAAGCGGAGTGAGAGTCAGACCTTATGGACTATTTCATAAAAAAGTATGAATTTAAATACTATATCTGACCAGAAAACGTTAAAATCTATACGAAATAAGCTAAAATATACCTATTCATTTGACCAGTGCAGTTCCACTTTCAGCGGTTTATGCGATACAGTTGCCGACACTGACTAAACAATTGAATGAGCATGTTATTATTCGTGCATGAGGCCTCTGTGCATCGTCGGCGGTTGTTTTGAAGTGTGCGTATAGTGAAATTGAGCGTCCTCCTCATTTGATTTTAATTTGTACAGTATCCTTTGAGCTGCTAGTTGTAGTTAGTGCATAATTCTTATCTTGGGTTGTTTAAGATCACTTAGTTCAAACAAGAGTACAAATATATATATATATTACAAATAATACTTTCAAATTTCACCCTTAGGGGTTTTTAAATGTCGCAAGATGTAGGTCACAGTAAAAAGGAATTAATAAATATGGAAATAAGTGTAATTAAGGACATGAATACAGTAGAAAGAATTATGGAAGAAAAGAATGAGAAAGGAATAATAAGTAATAAAAGTGAGAAAATATTGTACAATTACAGAGATTCGGGTCCATATTTTGTTATTATCAATGGTAACCAAGGCAATGTAAACAGGATTCATCCTATGAAATATGGTAAAATGATATTTGAAAATGGATTTAAAGCAAAAGAAATCAAACCTATTGGCAGAAATAGGATGGAAGTACATTTCAATCATTTCCAAGAAGCCAATAACTTCTTAAAGTCAGATTTTGATAGTAAATATAATGTGAAATCATTCATTCCTTACTACAATTGTATAGTCAAGGGAACTGTAAGAGGAATCGATGTTGAGTTATCTGAATTAGAAATCCTAAAAGAAGCAACAAATGATAGAAATTATGAAATTCTTAAGGTGCACAGGTTTGTGAAAAAAATACCTGGAAAGAAAAGGGGTGATGTTCAGCTGCTCCCCACTGAAACTGTCTTGTTTACCTTCAGAGCACAAACGCTTCCCAACAGAATATATATTTATGGCATATCATGTCAGGTAAATGTATTTGAAGAGAAGCCCTTTCAGTATAAAAATTGTTTGCTTTTTGGTCATTCATTCAAAACCTGTAAAAAGGAAGTTAATTGTAAAAAATGTAGCTACCAACACGCTGAAAAGGATTGTAAAGCAAAAACAGAAAGATGTGTCAATTGTTCCATGAAACATAAAGCAAATTCAAAGGAATGCCCTAAATATTTATTCGAAGCTGAAGTTCTAAAAAGTGAGAGAAATGAGAGTTTCAAGGTACGATGCTATTAACATACTGAAAGGTAATACAACCTTCGCCGACAAAGTTAGCCAGAAAAGTGCGGTAATAGAAAATCCGAAACTCAATTCGTTGTGTCATTGCCTCAAAAGAGACATAAAGAAAATAAAGTTTCTTCCATTAAATCTAAGGAAGTACCTAGTGAGTTTCTGACTACAAAAGCGGTCAAAGAAAAGGAAACCTATTCCCGTAAACAAAGTAGGGAGTACCAATAAAATCCCAAACCTTAACAACGTGTTGATCAACCCAAATGGCAGAAATCAAGCACAACATTTAATTTCGAACATACCATCTATCCATAAAGAAAATAATTCTGATGAAAAAATGGAGAGAGAATCAACAAATCAGGAATCAATAATTCTTACTTTAGAAAATAACTGTAGTATGGAATTGAGTGAAGTAATCATTCCTTCTCAGGAGAAAATATATCAGGACATTTCGTTATTAACTTGCTACAACAATGATGCAAAGCAACAAGTTCAGGATAGTGGAAATAAAAAAAATGTAAAATTATGTCATGGAATGCAAGAAGTTTAAACAGTAAAAAGAATGAATTAAACTATTTTATACATAAAGAAAATATAGACATTTTTATGATTACCGAAACATGGTTTAAACCAGGAAATAAATTTGGACTGCCTAATTATAAAATTATTAAATCGGACAGAATGAAAACTGGTGGAGGAGTTTTAGTTGGATACAAAGATAATATGCTATTATCTAATTTTGAAATTATTGGAAATTTAGACGACACAGTACAAGGAATTATGATTCAATTTGGTTCAATCAGAATATACAATATATATAAAGTGTCAAATTCTATTATAAGTGATACTTTCTGGAAAATAATCTTACTGCAACACTCAAGAAGAAATTATTATTAGTGGGGATTTTAACTATCTTGTTCAATGAAGGATGGCAATTTTAATATCATAAATATTCATTTTGTCAAAAAACTGGCAACAGAAAATTCATTTATCTTAAATGATGGTACTCCCACCAGAATGGGACCTTATAACCAAGCTGATACGTCTCCGGATTTATCATTTGCATCAAAAAATTTGGTATCCAAAATTTATTGGGAAGTATATAAAGATAACTTAGGAAGTGACCATTTCCCTATTATTATGAATATGGGAGATACTAACTCCAATATAAATATTAAAAATATCAAAACAAGAAATAAAAACATTGACTGGATAAACTTTCGTAAATTCTTTGATTCAACTTTGAGTAGTGATAGTTTGGAGGAAGACAATATTATTAATACATTTTATACACAATTACAAACTTATTTGAACTGTTTTCATCCAGCCTATTATAAAAAAAAATCTAAGATTTACATAAAACCCATTTGGTGGAACAGTGATTGTCAATTAGCAGTACAAAATAGGAAATATGCCATTAAAAATTTTTGGAAAAATAGGAATCTAGAAAACTATCTAATTATCAAAAAAGAAACAGCAATTACAAAGAAAATATTAAATTGGGCAAAAAGAAACAAATGGAATACATTTTGTAATTCTCTATCTCTACAATCTAAAAACATAAATCAAATATGGAAAGATATCAGATCCTTCTCAAAAAATAATGTATCCAGTTATACAAAAATTGAAGATTATTTTGATTTACAGTATAGTTTCCTAAAAACCAATGCCCCGCACTTTGTATACTCTAATTTTCAACAAGATTTACATGAATTAAAGGAAGATACAACTAGTATTGTGGGAAATGCGGATTTAGTTAAAGAAATCGAACTTAATGAGATACTACATGTTCTTCTAAGGCATAAGAACAACACTCCGGGTCCAGATGAAGTAAGTTACCAGATGATGCACAATCTATCAGAGAATACTTTAAGAACATTGAGCAGGGGATTCAATTATGTATTTAACAGTGGTAAAATTCCCGGATACTGGAAACAATTTTATATTGCTCCTATTAAGAAACCATCTAAGGATACAAGTTTACCTAGCAGCTATCTCCTATAGCACTATCCAGTGTACTAAGGAAGATTTTCGAAAAGATATTGGCTAACAGAATTACTTTTTATTTGGAAAGGTATGGTTTATGGCCTAAGTTTCAGAATGGTTTTAGAAAGCATTTTAGCACAACAAACTGTTTAGCCATTTTAATTACAGAAATTCACCCAAGCTTCCTGAACAAAAATTGTTTATTAGCACTCAAACTTGACAATAGCAGAGCCTATGAGTCCGTTCAGTTAAATTTATTAATGGAAACATTAAAAGAAATTAAACTTCCTATTAAAATGACAAGATGTATTATAAATTTGATGATTGACAGAGAAATAGCATTACATCCTAGATTTCACTGTTCAGAAACAAGAAAAACGAGTTTGGGTTTACCCCAAGGATCATCATTGAGTCCTATCTTATATATTTTATATACACTAATGTTAGAAAAATTCTTTAACGCGGAAATACAGGGACTTGCATTTGCAGATGATTTGTTATTATATACTTCTTGTAAGATAGAAATGATGGACAATACTATTGCGAAGTTTGGTGAGAACATCAACAATATTATCGGAAATTTGGAGAATAAAGGAATTCTGATAAATTCTGAAAAAAGTCAATGGATAATTTTTAGAAAAGGAAGGAAAAAATTCAATAAAACACTTGGGTAATCAAGAAATTGCTTCTAGCTCCAATATAACGTTCCTGGGAATGGTTTTAGATAGTATGTAAATTATGCTGGAATCTTCATATAAATCAGACAGTAAGAAAATTAAACAATATATCCTCTATTTTCAAATGTATTTCTGGAAAGAAATGGGGAGCTCATCCTTATACTCTACGAATATTATATAACAATTTGATAAATTCTACATTGGAGTATGGAACTATACTATTCGGCAGAATATCACGTAAAAGCGAAGATTTTTTGAGTTCATCATTGTATAAAATAATTAAACAATGTCTGGGCATTTCTGGAACACCCTCAAGAACTCTTACATTTAAAGAATTTGGGATCATTCCGTTTAGATCAAAACAATTACATCTAACTCGTAAATTTGTGGTTAAGTTGGGCTACTGCTTGGAAGATAAGCTTGTGGAGTCTCTGGATCAATTGTATACATTCAATAATAGTAACATTTTAAATTACTTCAAGGAAAACTTCAGCATCATGTACATATGGATTCTATACAGAAACATGGTAAAGAATAACGGTACTCCTAGACATCCTATATACTGTGTTCACTGGAATATACTTCATTTTCAGTTAGATCTGACGTTGATACAAATACTTTCATAAAAATGTACACAATCCGGCACAAGTATACAGAGAATTTACAGATACTTATCCGGTTAACACATGGGAATATTTTTTTACTGATGGATCCAGAAATAGAGAAGGTGATGTTGGTGCAGCAGTATATTTAAGCAAATCCAAAGATCATATTACAGTTAAAATGAGTGATGAATTTTCAATATATTCTGCTGAACTTATTGCTATTAGAAGTGCGATAAATTATATCACTACAAATAAGATAAAATTAGCATAATTTTATCTGACTCTCTAAGTGTTTTAAATAAATTAAATAATTTTGGACTTGCATGTAATCAGAATTTAATTGAGATGGAAATAAAATTAAAAGTGTATTATGCCTATCAAGAAAATTGTCAAATTAAGTTTGTATGGGTTCCCGGTCACAAAAACATAGAAGGTAATATGAAAGCAGACATATTGGCCAAACAAGCAAGAAAGATAGAAGAACAAATAAATGTACAATTACCACCTAAAGACATCTTGCATCATATTAGAAGTAAAACAACTTCACAATGGTTAAAGGAACATCCTTTGGATAAGTAACAAAAAATATAATCCTTGGTTCAAACATATATACTACCCTAGACAAGACCTGTGCAACATAATCAAAATGAGGCTTAATATTGCATTAACACCTGCATTTTTGTTTAAGATGAAGAAGAAAGACTCTCCCTACTGCAGTTGTGGTGAATATGGAAATTTAGAACATACATTATTAGGTTGCAACTTATATAAGAATGAAATCAATGAGTTTCTGAGTTCTATTTATAATTTGGGCATACTGGGACCTATTAAAATAACAAATTTATTGAATTATAATCCAAAATTAGTATTCCACAAAATTATTAAACATATTAGGAAATGTAAAATTAAATTCTAAAATAATAGTACTCCAAAAAGCAGCTCATTTAAAATATTAAAGGATGCTAAATTGACAAATTAGTCATTTAGTATAAACATTGGAGGAGGACGCTAAATGAATAAGTACTTGTATTCAAGGGCGTCGAAAAATAAAAAGAAGAAGAAGAAGGCCTCTATGTAAGCAATAGTCCATTAACAAGTTTATCTCTATGAGAATGTCACACACACACACACACACACACACACACACACACACACACACACACACACACACACACACACACACACACACACACAAGATGTTTCTGTGATATTTTCTTGAGGAAAGTATAACAAAAAGTAAATTACACCACTGGGCAAGGGCATCCGTTATGACTTGGTTCTTCTGGTAAAATGTTTAGTTCCTTTCTTGCAACAGGACGTTAAACATCATTAACGACATACAGAATAATAATGGGTTTCCTACAAACGAAGTGCGGAGAAAAACCGTCTATTGTCTGTAATACAAGAAGCTGTATACAAGATGGAAGGGAATTTATTACATTCCTTCTAATATGTGATTCATAGAAGCATTACAAATAAAAAGGTCTACTGGCATTTTGTTCTTGGATCAACCGATTTGGGAAAAAAAATGGTTTTGATCCAACTTGGATACGTAATTCCACAAGAATGTACGAACATAACAGTTTGTTTCTTGTAAGATGCGTAGAGTAACTTATTTCTGACATAGCTTCATGGGACATCACATAGGGTTTCGAAATAATTAATTACTTCAAAGACGTGAAGGAATACTCCGAGCAGCTCTTTCAGACGTGAAGTAACTCGACAACGTTGCGTTGAGCTTGGTCAGGGAATTGAATTGAAAGTATGTTTTGTACTTTCAGGTATGCACAAGTTTTTCTCTGGAAAAATACACTAATTATTAATTACTTATTGTTAAAAACACAGTAGTCAAATTGAAATGGAGTGGTGCGTAATACATTGTTTTTCATTGATTTATGGGATGTAGTTGGCAACACTGACTAAACAAAACAATGACGAGGTTATAATTTGTTTGTGATAATTTAACGCCCCAATGAAAACTTCCCGAACAGTTGCAAAGTGGTGACGAGTAAATGTTTCATTAGCTCACCAATCCATTTCGTAAGCTGTAATTATTTTTAATACAGCTGCAGCACCAATTAATTAAAAGAAGAGCCCAAGGTAACAAGATATTGTAACAAATGAAGGAAGCTTAATCAGGAACTGCACTGTCGCAATGTTTTGTTAACACACGCATACCAATTGGCATGAGATGCCTTTATCACACTTCACTCCTATCGCTGTAATTTATAGCCAAGACGACCTTCGAAACAACCAACTGTGACATTTAATGAGGAATATTATAGAACATTCCATCCCATGCCTTTCTTTGGTATCCTGGAAATAGATAAACGAAATTTAATGGGCTTACTCTTTTATTACTACAAAATGTCATAAATGGAGATTTACTCACAATACTCTATTGTTCCACAGAAGTGTTATACTACATTTGAAACTCCCAGGTAATTCTAATAACCTTTGTTTAATACTCTGCGAACAGCATTTCTACCTAAAGCGGATCTTAATACCGCTTGACCGACAACCATGAAAATGGCCACATCTAGGTGTTCTTTCATGGAGAACGTTTTTATGCTATCCATATTAAATATGCAACGTGTTACAGTCTCATTGTTTTCTGTGCTCGCTTTTCATTTACATAAAACATTCACATCTTCTTCTCTTCTTGCTCAACATACTATTTATACTATATTCTATACGACAGAAATAGAAATGGAACGTATTACATTCACACGAATTTCTCTGCTCGCTATTGCTGTGATGTTTGTGGTTGTCCAACAATGATTTTGCACTGACTACCACGTACTTCTATTTATTTTACATTTTTTTCTTTATAGTATCTTAAAATTTTGAATTACCTGTCTGTTTACGTGTGTTAAATAACTTCTTTAAATATCTTCAAAGAAACACAAGACTATTGGACAAGTACAACCTAAGTATAAATGTTGTAGTGGTAAATCATCAAACCACGGACAACGTCGGGTATTTCACCTAGTAACAAAGAAACACAAGACTATTGGACAAGTGCAACCTAAGTCTAAATGTTGTAGTGGTAAATCATCAAACCACGGACAACGTCGGGTATTTCAGCTAGTAACAAAGAAACACAAGACTATTGGACAAGTACAACCTAAGTCTAAATGTTGTAGTGATAAATTATCAAACCACGGACAACGTCGGGTATTTCACCTAGTAACAAAGAAACACAAGACTATTGGACAAGTACAACCTAAGTGTAAATGTAGTGATAAATCATCAAACCACGGACAACGCCGGGTATTTCAACTAGTAACAAAGAAACACAAGACTATTGGACAAGTACAACATAAGTCTAAATGTTGTAGTGATAAATCATCAAACCACGGACAACGTCGGGTATTTCAGTTAGTAACAAAGAAACACAAGACTATTGGACAAGTACAACCTAAGTCTAAATGTTGTAGTGATAAATCATCAAACCACGGACAACGTCGGGTATTTCACCTAGTAACAAAGAAACACAAGACTATTGGACAAGTACAACCTAAGTCTAAATGTTGTGATAAATCATCAAACCACGGACAACGTCGGGTATTTCACCTAGTAACAAAGGAATGTTTAAACCTAAGAACCTACAGTCACCTTATTTCACCTATCTTATTTTGTTATAAGCATAACTCCTATTTTTCTGACTTTTAAATAAGTGAGGGTGAGCCCGTTTTACGCACCTGCCTTCAAATCCATAACGAACTAGTGATTATCTTTGACTCGTCTGTGGGTCTACTTTCGTTTTCACAGCTCAAGGCAAACCAAAAGTTAAGGAATACATCTGCTACATTTACGACATCATATACAAGTATTGTGGTAGGAAAACCTGTTTTCGATGTTCTAAGGAATCCGTGTAACCTTTTTATACAATGTTTCAAAAGCTCCACATATTTTCTACTACAGCTAATTGGAAAAATTTTCTTACATGTCAAACTACTTTTTAAGGAATTTTTTTGCAGAAACTGAGCATTCTTAATATCAATTATGTTCAAGTTGTGACTTCATTGGGAAAAATTTTAAATGACTATCAACTTCAGATGTGTTGCACTCACACGACTTTCTGTACTCTTGTACTAACCATTCTTACAAACTCTTATTCCTATATCTTCTTCGTGTTAGTTGAGATAAACATTTGTACAAATTATCTTATTGCTTATTTCCTTGTAGGTGCAAGGGGAATGTTAGAATACAGTAGGCTTTGAGAGATAGTCCAACGTTTTAAAGCTTTCAGATTCCGTTCTCTTTGTAGACTTAACATATAAAAAATGAACAACGAAGTTCCATTTTCCGAAAGTTTGAATTTTTTTGAAACTCACACACATAACAAAGAATATCTCTGAAATGGTTCACCCTACAAGAAAATGCATTTAGACATGAATTGTGTATTTTAGCAAGATCTACATTTTTTGTATAGTGCGATTTTGTCTGTCTCTAACGGTTTACCAGTTATGCAAAAGTTGTCCAGAGTAAATGAGACTACAGGGGCTATAGCCAGAAAATTCAAGATATACATTTCATTTTTCATAAAACTATCTCAAACATATGACATTTTAATAAAAATCGTTAGAGCTATTTTCAAGAAAATCAAAATTTTCGAAAAATTTTCCATGCAAAGGGTAGTTTAGGGTGGGGCTATTTTCTTGAAAATATTCGTGTCATATCCTTGAAAGACAATAAACTTAAACACACAATTTGGTTTTTAACCGACTTTTCGTTTTTGAGTTATGCTGTCCACAGACTAACACACACACACACACACACACACACACACACACACACACACACACACACACACACACACTGAGCTTTGTCTAAAAATGCTTGTTTTTGCATTCAGAGGGTCTCAAAACATATTTCCGGTGAAATCTCGACATCAAATTTTTGGGTGGAATACAATACTTCCCATACTTACCAGTAGAGAAAGTAAAAAAGATGAACGTGCAGCGTGAATCGGATCCAAGGATTCAGTTCGATCTGAATGTGCGTTTCCATGCAGTGTTCAATACGGAATGAGAACTCAAATGGTTTTGAATTCCCCATGGAAACGTAGTAATTTTTACGTGACCGAGCTGGTTTTAAAAATATTTATATTAATCAGTAGCAGGAAATACGTGGGACTTCAGCAGATACAAAATATTTGACCTTAGAATTCTTCCGCTAGGATGTTGTGAACAAAAACTTCCATGAGCCAATAAAATAAATTTCCAGAGAACCACGCCTGGTCGGTATTCTTCCACTAAAACAAGTAAACACAAAAGAAGCATAAGATCCCACGTGGTAAAGACCTGCTCCAAGCTCTGCATTTGCGTCATAGACCTTCCTTACATCCCCACTACTAGACGTAGTGAGTCTGCGAATTTCCTCAGGAGCATTCACGCCCTTACCCTTGGAGTAGCCGGTCCCAGCGTGCAGACATCGCTCAAGACGTAAGTTCCTTCCTTAACACACAGATACACACACACGCACACATACATACATACACACGCACACACTATTTGCATCTTAATGGCAAAGCATGATATTATTTACCAGTAATATTATATATCAAGTCCCTTTAATAAATGAATTCATAGGAATATGTGTAGTTATATAATAATTTTTCTAATAACTGAAATTTCTATATATAGTAACCAGGGGCAGGTTTCTGTTTCACCCAAAAATTCGATATGAAGATCACACCGTAAATGTATGTTTTTGTAGCCCCCTGAATCCAAAAAGAAAACACTATATGACCTATATTCACTATACTACGTATTTTGATTAAAATGTCAAGTTTGAGATATGTTTATGACAAATGAAATGTGTATGTAGAATTTTCTGGCTATAGCCTATGTAGTCCTATTTACTCTAAATTAGTTTTGCATAACTGGTAAACCGCAATAAATAGACAAAATCTTTGCATACAAAAATGTTGTTAGCTAATGCTGAATTTCTGACAATGAAGTCATTAATCCTCTTGCTCTCCAATATTTTTCACTGATGTCATTGAAGAGAGCAATACATACAAAAATGTAGATTTTGCTAAAACACTATTTATGTCTGAATAATTTTTTTGTAGAGTGAACCATTTCGGAAATATTCCAATTTATTTGTGTGAGTTTCAGGGAACTTATAATTCTGTCAAATGAAATATCGTTATCTGTTTTTTATATGTTAAGTGTGCAAAGAGAACGGAATTTGCAAGGTTTAAAACATTTTACTATCGCACAAAGTCTACTGTATTCTAATATTCCCCTTGTACCTACAAGGAAATAAGCAATAAGATAATTTGTACAAATGTTTATCTCAACTAACACGAAGAAGATACAGGAATAAGAGTTTGTAAGAATGGTTAGTACAAGAGTAGAGAAACTCATGTGAGTGCAACACATCAGATTTTTTTATAAAGGAAACAAGTCCTGAATATAAGTTCTGTAAATCAATGACATGCAAAATTGACGTCACTTTCTTGGTTTTCCAAAAACTATGGTCCTAAGAATTGTTTCCCTTTTCTAATCACTGATTCAGTTAAAGAGTTACAAAGTAGTAACTCTAGCGTTTGAGCTAGTATGATTAAGGGTTTATAGAAATTATGTCGCCTAGAATGTCTTCATTTGTTTTTTGCTCGCTTAACTCACGTGAGAAGGAACCACAGAATCCAGTATTTCCAACGAAACTAAGAACAGCATTCTACTAAGAGCATATTAACTTTATGAGTATTTAGATATGATATGGATCATAGTCAAGTAATGTGCATAGGGTGTTACAGAAGTATTATCACTTTATTCCAAATATATAGTATGGCAGAGTTAATCTTCTGTTTCTCTCTCGTTTCCCTTACGTGTCTTCAGTGGCATGCATATCTGTAAGGAGAGAGGAATAGGAGAAGTACGAGGGAGGTTCGATACTAAAGCTGTCCTTATTATACCCATATGGCGGGGAGTGATCTATTGGGTTTCTTACAACGAATCCAGGATAGCAACAAATTTTCTAGTTAGACTATTATTGTTATTAATTTCCATGATTCCTAGGTAACAAATCACGGACGTGGGCGAGAGTGGATCCTGATTCAGAATAACCGAAGTCACTTGCTACAGAAACAGGTGGCATCACTGTCTGCGGTCAGGTTTAGCAGGGAGGTCAATAACCAGGTTGATTAACCCTGGTCAGCAGCCGGTGTTGAACCACTGCTACAGGCAGCGCAATATGGACGTAGTTGCCGTTGTTATGTTGGCAGCACGGGCATCATCTTGCCGGATGTCACCTGTTGAGATTAAAGCAAGTAATCCTTGGTTGGGTAGAGACCACTGTGCATTAATTGGAATACTTTTAGCACTTACATAAGCGCTCCACACTTTTTACTTTCTCTGCTACGAACAGTAAGCAGACGGAGTATTGTATTCCATCCGAAAATTCGTTATTAAGATGTGTGTATGTGGGAACAACATAATTCAAAAGGAAAACTCTATTAACACCAAGCTTTAGCATCTTCCATCGATTTTCAAAGATTTTGAACCATTCAAAAATAGCTCTTACGATTTTGATATACCATACGTTTAAGATATTTTCACTAAAAATGAAATGCATATCTTGAATTTTCTGGGAATGGGCTTCGACGCCCGCTTTATTCTGAATGAAGTTTGCATAAATGATAAGCTATAAGAGATAGACAAAATCTCAGTACGTAAAAAAAGTAGATCTGATTATGTCAAATACAGGTTTTATACTCCAAAGTTCAATAATATAGTACTTATACGGTACTAAACTGGACCTTATTATATCCACCACTTCATAGTGACACTGCTAACTACCAATCAAAAGATATACATGTAGCAATCAATACTTTATCGTCTCCGTACATTCCAACGTAGCCGAAAGCGAAATTATGGATTCCCGTATATGAAATAAAGCTGCTGTTTATTTAGGTAATAATTAGTTTTAAGCCTGTAAGTAGCAGTCTAATAAATATCTCTGTGAAATAGGGGAAACAAAATAACTCTGTAGTTACTATCTTGTGAGCAAGTAGGGTCCGACAAAGCGAGTCTGTACGCGTGTTTAACTGCACAACGGCGCACGCATCTTACTGGTTAGTCAGCGATAGACCAGCCATGCCTTATGTTCATTCCTGTTTTGTAGTTACCTTAGAAAGTTATGTGAGTGTATCACTTTAATTTTATTTAAAAATAAGAGTGCCTCAAGAAAAGTATTTGTGATGAAATCTGGATATGTAATTTTTGAGTAGAATACAATACTTATTGTGGAGGAGGAATAAACAATAATATATTCTTGGGAACTATAAATGTGTGGAGCAAGTGGTTTATCCAGTGCAACAACCTGTTTACCTTAAACCCAGGAAATTCCCTTGCGTCAGATGTTTTTTGATGATTCAAGGCAAAAAAGAGCGAAAGTTGTTCTTTATGAGATCTATATAGTGTGTATGAGTAAAGCCGTTTGTTGATTGCTACCAGATCCCACATAAACAAGGGAAAAAAAAAATCAAAGTAAAATTATGCAGATATGACCAAACTATCCGGTTGCACCAGTTTTTCTGCCAGTTTTATCAAAACAAAAGCAAGTTAAGAAATGAAGTAGGCCTTGAACGAGGGCGGGAAACACTGCCGAGGTCAGGGAATTACGTGAACATTACGTTTTACCTAATTGTATGCAAAAACATAAGCCTTGCTTATCTGTATAATGCTAAAAATTAAATCACTCTATGCGCATTCTTCAAGAATATTGTATTACACATTTTCTTGTAAGTGCAATGAAAATACGCGAATAGTACAGATGGCTTAAGTTACAGTCAAATGCTTTAAAGCTATGTGATGGCTTTGACATTGCCATGGCTAAGAGATAAAGGAATAAAAAAGGATTTCCTACTTGAAAACTCAAATTAATGAGAAGGAATATGTCCGAACATAAATTGAGAACTTTTACGGAATCTACATTTTTGTGTGATAATCTTTTGTCTCTCTTACGCTTTGCATAGGTCCTCTAAAATGAAAAGGACTTTAGAGTAAATTCCCATATAATTCAAGATATGCATTTCATTTACCATAAAAATATCTTAAACATATGACATTTTAATCAAACTCGTTAGAGCAGTTTTCGAGAAAATCAAAACTTTCGAAAACTTTTCCTTGTAAGGGGTAGTTTAGGGTGGGGGAATTTTCTTCAAATTTTTTGTGTCGCATCCTTAAAATATGTTAAACTTAAATATCCACTTTGGATTTTAACCGACTTTTTGTTGAGTTATACTGTCCACAGACAGTCCCCCTCCCCCCCCGCCAAAACACACACAAGCAGAAGTTTTTCTAACGTTTTGTTCTTTCTTTGTTTAGGAGACCTCAAGAGGTGCGTTTGCAGTGAAATATATAATTCGAACTTCGGATCGAATGAGATAATAAGGTAAGTGATACAGAAAGTAAAACTTAGCTTCATCTTAAGGAATTTGAAAAATCACACTGTGTATGTAACAGGTTTCGAATTAATATGGTAGTAGTATTAGTACCTAATTGAAATTGCGTTTTTATTACTTTCTCTACTACGTATGATATTTCATCGGAAATATGTTTTGAGTCCGTTGAATTAAAAAAAAAAATCATAAAAAGGTCAGGGGTCCTCAAAACATATATTTCCGGTGAAATCTTCACATCGAATTTTTGGGTGGAATACAATCCATACTATACATAGCAGAGAAAGCAAAAAATAGCATCTATATAAATAAATGTGAACAACTAACACGAAAAATCGGTAATTATCTAACCCGGTATTTTAGTTTAGCGTCTGTCAGGGATGCGACAGGAAATTTTTAAAAAAATGTCCCCTACTTTTACATGAAAACATTTTTGAAAGTACTGATTTTCTCAAAAATGGCCTTACCATTTTGCTTACAGTACAATATGTTTAGGATATTTTCATGACATGAAACGCACTTCAATTTTCTGTCAATAGAATGCTGTTCATTCTGAATATATTTGTAAAACTGGTAAATCACAAAGAACGTAGATCTCGTTAAAGCATAAATTTAAATACTTTTGTGTTAATCTGATCATTTCAAAGATACACATTGCTTCTTTATTGGTTTGAATTATTCAATACTCATATTTTTCTGAAATGAGAAGTAATTCGTTGTTTTTCTTTTTCTGCTTTCTCCCCATATCAGTCAACTTATAGCAACGAGGTTATAAAACGTTTGACTGTCGCTCGAAGTCTACTCAACCCATATTTATCTTGTAGGTTAAAATAATTTCAATTTTCTCGATTAACATGAAGTAGACATAGGAATAAGCTTTATTTAAGAGTTATTTCTTGTAGAATGGGTAGAGAATTTGTTATTCTTCTTAACTAAACGCACAAATTATTCAGTTTCAGTGATACGTTTTGTATGTGAATTCGCCGGTGTAAATACCATAGCAATCTATGCATAAAATCTTACATAATTTTTGCATAGTTTCTGCTTCCTTACGTCAAAGAGTCCTTGAACAACACAGTATTACTTCAACTAAAATTCTTGATGTGTTGGACGTCCTTCAAATTTACGATGCAAAGATTTCCTGCAGCTTCTGATTCATTGCATGATTCTAAACGTAGGCAAATACCTGTCAGGTTCAAGGTTATGTTAAAAGTAAAATATTGTGTCACGATGCTTTAAAATTACGAGCTATTGTGTCATATCTAGAATACAAAATTCACAGTTCAGAGATTCTTAATATGAAGTTTAACCTTTCTATGTTATAGGGAAAACAAATTAGTATCAGTTTTGTAGAATCCAAAGTTGCCGACATTGCACCAAACTGAGGTAGTACCAACCTTACCGAGCTAAATAGCGCATTCTGGAAATACCCAGTTCAGCCATTCTTATCAAGCTTTAAGCTAGAAAATACAACAATGTAAGAATTCACAAATCAAAATTTATATTATATTATATTCTAGTTATTTGAAGAGGTCATATATTTCCTTGTTGTATCTCATTCTACATATTCCATTTTCATTTATAGGTCCATAAATTCTTCTTAAGATCCTTTTTTCAGATGTGTTAATTATGTTTTCGGCGGCCTTCATCATGGTCCAAACTTCACATCCGTAAATAACTATGGGTAATAACTAATTTCTGCAAATGTTTATCTCGACTAACACAAACTAGTCATGTGTAATAACCTCACTTTTTTCAGAAGTAATATCATAAAACGCATAAACTAACCAATAAAGTGTGAAGCGGAGTGAGAGTCAGGCCGTGGAATTATATTTATATGCACTATTTCATAAACAAACTATGAATTTAAATATTACATCCCAAAGATTTGACCACAAAACGTTAAATTCTGTAAAATAACCTAAAATACATTCATTTCGGCTTACTCAGCACTGCCAACTGAGGAAAACGAAATCCAAAAAATACATGCATTTAGATCTTCTCTTGTTATTACAGGAAATCAGTTTATAACCTCAAAAAATCTCACTTTATGTTTAACATTAACAAATAAAATTTCTTCTGGAAAAATACACTAATTATTGAAGGAACAATAGTTAAAAACACAGTTGTCAAATTGAAATGGAGTAATTGTTAATCGACAGTAATGTGTAATAAATCAATTTTTTGCTTGAATATAATACTTCGCCTACTTAATTTGCGTAGTAGAGAAAGTAATATGTAAATGTAAAATACTATAAGGCTCGGTACTGTATACTATTTAGAAGCGTATGTAGTTGCAAGTTAATTGCACCCTTGAGTGTTATTTTGTTATTTTTAAATCATGATCAGTTCTTTCCTTGAAGCAATGCCCCACTGCCTTCTAAAGTCCTATTAATAAGCGTTTTCTCGGCCAAATTTGCTCCAATACATTCTTGGCTACAGGTTTGAGGTCAATAGAACATTAATGAAGCAGAGAGAAAAAGAATGCGTCAAATGTTTCCTGTTTCACGAGTTTATAAAAACTAGCTCACCTCTGAAGCACGTAGGTATTCCAGAAAACAGCTTATTTATGCAAGAAGGTAGTTCATTTACTCCAATATGGGTTTAAACTGAAGTTCAGGGCATCTATATCACTTCCTCTGCAATTACCTTTGTGGTAAATATTTGCGAATATCTACGTATGGAAATAGAGTACCTACAAACGGAGCAAGGAGATGGGTGCGCCGGAAGCAACGAGTCTGCGTGGGGTCTCCAACATAGTACAATTATTCACCTCGGCGCTAGGTTCCTTTTTGTAGCCTCCAGCTACTTCGTTCAAACGCCACACTTATTTAAAAGAGAACACTGTGGATCAATTCTTTGTTAAGAAATGATATCAAGATTTGTATATTTCTAAAGTCTTGTAAACAATACATATACTATGTGCTGTACGTAATTTTGATACAAGACATTGTTTTTTATCGTCATAAACGGCAAGTCTGCTTGTTTAATAATTTTGTTTCTGTTGTTACCGATATAACCTGGATTATCCCTATTTTAGATTTTTAACTGCCTTTGGTCCTAGTTACTCCACATTTGACAAAGCAACAGGGGTCTAAGCGTTTATGACATATATTAATGAAAGCAAGTTTGCGTCCAGTGCTTTATCATTTTGAAACATCTACAGTCCCACGCTTCTCGCGTGGGTTTTGCACTTTGAAACAATATCCTGCACATGAGATTCAAGGGCACGATTGTGTTCTGAAGGCACACATCTTATGAAATTATACACTTTCAAAATAATTTACGAATGTCTAGAATCTCTGAATGCCTAACAGCTATTAAGTTCTCTGCCATGAACGTAGTAAATAAAAGAGCTATCGCATTTCCAACAAAACAAAAACTTGGTAGCGATATTTCAGTGCAAATGCACGTTTGGTTGTGTGTATGTGTGTGTATGTGTGTGTGTCACTGTGAACAACGTAACTCAAAAACGAAAAGTCGGTTAAAAACCAAAGTTAGTATTTAAGTTTAATATCTTCCAAGGATACAACACGAAGATTCTGAAGAAAATTCCTCCACCCTAAACTACCTATTACATGGAAAATAATTAGAAAAGTTTGATTTTCTCGAAAATGGCTTTAAATGTTACTACACAAAAATGTAAATCTTGCTTAAACACACAATTTGTCCAAATGTCATTCATTTTTATATCTTAGCCGTGCAAAGAGAACGGAATCTCAAAGCTTTAAAACATTTGACTGTTGCACAAAGCCTACTGTATTCTAATATTCCCCTTGTACCTACAAGGAAATAAGCAATAAGATAATTTGTACAAATGTCTATCTCAACTAACATGAAGAAGATATAGGAATAAGAGTTTGTAAGAATGGTTAGTACAAGAGTAGAGAAAGTCATGTGAGTGGAATAAATCAGATATTTTATATGGGGAGCTATGTAATTCTGATTTCTAGAATATCCTATATCAAAGTTTCACCAGAAATACATGTTTTGAGAGTCCATCAATGCAAAAAGAAAGATGTTTTTAGAAAAATATTTGTGTGTATTTGTGCGCAAGTGCGTGCGCGCGTTTGTGTGTGTGTGTGTGTGTGTGTGTGTGTGTGTGTGTGTGTGTGTGCGTGTGTGTGTGTGTATTTCTGTGAACAGCAAATTCATTGAAAAACTAAAGGTCGGTTTTAAATACCAAAGTGGTGTTTCAGTTGAACAACTTCCAAGCTTGCGACATATAGATTAAAAAATAAACAAATATCTCAGAAACGCTTAATCTTCATTATGGAATTAATGAAAATGAACACATAAGCTTCAAATCTTCATCCACGCCATACTCGTCCTGGTCGTACATATGTTATATAAATAACTATGACGAACTTATACCATTTCTGCACTTCTATAGGCGTAGGATGTTTTTCATTGTCCTTGGTTACACAGTCCGTTTGTTCCCAGGCGTGGAACTGAAGGTATTCAGGAAAATAAATTTGTACTAGGAAGTTCTCTATAAAACTGCACTTCACTTCACAACCATAAATCAGTTCTTATGTTTCCTAAAGCTATCCATCCTAATCATTATCATACGTAGTAAGTAAAAGTAAACACTATCACAACAGCCCATGAAGGACCAAGGCCTACCGCCCAGCCGCTGCGTCCCCCACCTCTGCCCACTACAGGCGTCATTGGTGGGATGCAGTACTGGAGGGTGGGACGTGGTCAGCGTCCCCGATCTCTCCCGGCCAGTTATGCGGTCTTCACGATCTGCTGCTGAGTGCTCCCCGTGTCAGACCTCCCAGAGGGGATAAAATCTGCATGCTGGTACCGCATATCGAACCCGGGTCCTCCGCACTACCAACTGCGCTACGGAGGTGGTCCTTTGCAAGAATGGTTAGTAAAAAAAAAAAAAAAAAAAAAAAAATAGAGTCGTGTGAGTGCAACACATCAGATTTTTAATATCATGTACCGTTAAAGTGGTTTCATTTTATCTTCGACTGTGTGTAAATGTCGCGTGTTTGGCCAAAAAGTTGGAATGACTCTTTCGTGCAGACAACTATGTCGACCTTTACCTTTCACTTGTAAGATTAAGGAAACTGGAATATCAGTTCTGGACTAAAGGTAATTAATTCCGTTGTAAATGTGGGCAAGGGCAGTTGACCTTGCGTGTGTTTTAAGGTGCCAAAAACAAGGCCAAGGTACTCTTAGAGATATTCTCTCGTTTTCCACCTGTTCTGGTGTCTAACATCTACAAGCAGGTTGTAATGTGAAGGTGAAATAAACATTACGTCAGCTTGAATCCTTTATCCTCTTCGCGTGTGATCAATCTTTTCTCCAATTAGTAATCGACAAACGAGCGAGGCTTGAATTTGGGAAGTTCTGGAGCCATCCATTCCGACTATCATTTCAATCTCCTTTAATGTTTACGTTGTAAAACTGAAAGAGATGAATCCACGGTAAAGTGTGAGGTTCGTATTCCGAGGTCGTCGATTGGATCCCGGTGGACGATCCTATTAACCCATGATTTTTTGGGGATTTCCCCGGGTCACCAGGTGCATGCCGGGAAGGATAATTACATGCCCTGAATTCCTTTCATTCCATTTCGTTTCATTATTTCATTCTTCCTTCATCCCGTTGGTTCTTTGAGCGTCGCAAGTGTCAACGAAGGCGTTAGGTGCAGTTTGGCAGGGATAATATGTGCACAGGAAGTCTTTCCGCCCCTCGTTGTACGTGGGAACCGATTAGCGGGTGGCAAGTGGGGCGTTGCACCCTTACCAAGGTCCCTGTGGAGGACACGGAGTATTTAACGCCCATCCTTATTGTGTGCACCACCACTATGAATACGTGAAGTAAAAATTGTGAATGAACTGTTCCAAAACTGTAAAACTTTAATTTCGCTGCTCACACACGCATATTTCTTTAATAATCTTAAGTGTTACATTCACATTACTTTCTCTACTCATTCTTGTATAAACTACTCATTAAACGCAAATTCCTCTATCTACACAAAGAACCTTATAGAAACAGTGTTATTACATATTTCCTAATAGGTACAATGGCAATAGGGCAGTATAGTGCGCAGGGGAGGTTGTAAGTAGGTTTGGGTCAAAAATATCAAGTTTGTGTCTTTCGCTTATTTTCCAAGTTTGACCCCTATTTTATTGTAATATAGTCTTTTAATCCCTAAAACTGGCCAGAAGTGTGTTTAAAATAAATTAAACTAAGGACGGATATGAGTAAAAAATTATATTTTCGTTTAATTGTTTTTAAAAAAAATATGGAAATAATATCTATGTGATATAAAAAGTCAGTACGTTTAAAAAAAACATTCATTTATATGTATACGAAATTTAATACTTCTAGAGTGAATAATTTCTCTGAAAAGTGCAATTAAAGTTCTAAAAATTAACATTGCTAGCATAGAGCTTACAATCTCCCCTAGTTTAGATTTTTCTCAAACTTATTTTTCTGCATAAATTTGTCCCATTTAGTCAGAAACCACTTATTCTAGAGTAATGAAAGTTTTATCACTCATTTCTGGGTTATTTGTGATGGTACTGACTTTTTCTGATAACACTATCATTGAAATGATGGATGCTAGAAATTCGTGTTATTAAAATGAGTGAAAAATAATATATTCATTATAATTATTTTAAAAATATGAATGAACATATCTATCTTACATAAAAAATTCCGTATAATTAGAAAGTATTGGTTTATTTGTGTACCAAATTTCACACTTCTGGAGCAAATAGTTTCTCTGAAAAGCGAAGTTAGACTTCTTAAAACTAACATTGCAAGCATAGAGCCTACAACCTCCCCTTAAACAAGAAATCCCATTCTCTTTATGTGGCCAAGAATAAATAAAACTGCATAGTGCTTTCCATTAGGGAAAAGTATTTGTATTGGAAAATTGAAAAGGATAACAAGGAATGCCTCGAAACTGGTTATCTGCATAAAAGAATAACAGTAGGTCTGCGTGGCTCAGTGGGTTAGAAGCTGGTCTACTGATCCCAAGGTCTCGGGTTCAAATCCCACCCAGACCGATGGCTTTTACTACTTGGCAAAGCCATGAGACGTATGGGAAAGAATGTGAAGCTGTCCAGATGTTTACGCGAGCTTATCGCGCAAAGACGGCGAGACATATATGTTCAGATGCAATCATATCTTCAGGTCAGCACCGTCTTATATATCGGCAGGCGCGGTAGATCATCTATTTGTGTTTTATCGCTGACTATATGCCAAGTTACTATTATTTCGTTGTTTTAATAAACAAGATAAGCGATCGTAGCGTTCGACAGCCAAGGTCAATACGCCTCGTCGCTTTGTCAAGTAGTAAGCGTGCTTAGAAAGACAGCTCCATGTCAGTAGATTTACTGGCATGTAAAAGAACTCCCGCGAGACAAAATTCCGACACACCGGCGACGCTGATGTGATCCTGGCAATTAACAGCGTCGTTAAACAACAAAATAATTTGAAAGAAAAGAATTGCTTGAAATGAGTTGTGTGTTTTAACGGGAGCTTATTTTTTATGTGGTAAGAAAGTATGTCTTGCGGTTTACCAATTATAAAAAACTAATTCAGAATAAAGAGGGCTTTAGTGACTATTCCCAGAAAATTTAAGATACACATTGATCTGTAATGAAAATATCTTAAACATATGACCGCTTTTAGATAAAGTCAAAATTACTGAAGAATTTTACGTGTAAATAGTGTTTTGAGGCGGGCGGATTTTCTCGTGAAGCGTTGCATCGTGTCCATCAAAGATCGTTAACTAAAATACCAAATTTGGTATTTAACCAAGTTTTCAATTTTGAGTTATGCTGTTTGTAGGTAGACGCACACTCAAACACACACACATACACACACACAGACACAGACACACACACACATACACAGACACACACACACAGACACACACACAGACACACACAGACACACACACAGACACACACACATACACACAGACACACACACACAGACACACACACAGACACAGACACACACAGACACAGACACACACAGACACAGACAAACACACATACACAGACACACACACAGACACAGACACACATACACAGACACACACACAGACACAGACACACACAGACACACAGACACACAGACACACACATACACAGACACACACACAGACACACACACATACACAGACACACACACAGACACAGACACACACACAGACACACATACACACACAGACACACACACAGACACACACACATACACAGACACACACACAGACACACACACATACACAGACACACACACAGACACACACAGACACACACACACACACACACACACACACAAACAACAGTGTTTTTCTAAAGGTACTTTATTTTTGGAATTCTGAGTCTTAAACCATATAATTGCTACCAAGTTGAATTTTTGACTGGATTACAAGACTTCCCCTAGTGTGTATGTGTAACTAGTAAGTAAATTGAAGGTATGGCATGAATCTGGGATATTAGATGTTGAATGTTTGCTTAGTAACATCCTGTAAAGGTTCATGCACTTTAAAAATATGACTAATCACCTCAAAGTTACGCCCTTCTCTTGTATAAAAATCAACCGTCCAGCGTAACAAGTTTGAACGAGTCTGAATTATGGTCAACCAATGGGAGCATTTGGCTTATTACACCAGTGTCTAAAATAGTTACGGGGCCATACACAGCCGTACGTGACGTCACGAGCATGGGACGTTACCAAAGTAACGAATGCGAGGTACTTAACCGATAACTGTTGCAAAAGTAACGAGTACAAAGTAACCAGTTACCAATAACTGTTACCAAAGTTGCGAGGTACTTAACCGATAACTGTTGCAAAAGTAACGAGTACAAAGTAACCAGTTACCAATAACTGTTACCAAAGTTGCGAGGTACTTAACCAATAACTGTTGCAAAAGTAACGAGTACAATGTAACCAGTTACCAATAACTGTTACCAAAGTTGCGAGGTACTTAAGCAATAACTGTTGCAAAAGTAACGAGTACAAAGTAACCCGTTACCAATAACTCTTACCAAAGTTGCGAGGTACTTAAGCAATAACTGTTGCAAAAGTAACGAGTACAAAGTAACCAGTTACCAATAACTGTTACCAAAGTTGCGAGGTACTTAAGCAATAACTGTTGCAAAAGTAACGAGTACAAAGTAACCCGTTACCAATAATAGTTAACAAAGTAACTAGTTACCCAGTAACAGTTAGCAAGTCAGGTATCACTTATCAGTAACTAATTATGTCAACTTAATAAGCAGTGTTAATCTCCTCTGCCAAAGTTCGTGAGTATCATTGTCGATCTAATAATACACCATCTGACAGGAAATCTGCTAATTCCGTTTAACTTCGTTTACCAGTGACATGCGGTTATTTGTAGTTATATGTTTCCCGCACACAGAAGTGTAAGAGAAATTGCCGCATTATTTATTTTCAAGGGGCTGTGCGAGTACGAACTGAAAGCTTCTTTCCTCTGTGCGTATGTTTGACTTGACTATGGTGGTAGTGGTGGTGGTGAGTGGGGTCTAAGGGCCCGGCGACAGTACCTCATTTGGGCCCATTGATATCGTAGTGATGTAATCTATAGGTTTGTTAAACTATTTCCTAACACTATTGCCCGTTTAATTCTGTTACAACTATAAATATATCACAACAAAGTATGACTCTAAAACATTCATTAACTATAATATAGTGGACAGATAGTTACTCAAAATGTCCTCCTTTGGGGACTGAACACAAGCTTTCTTGTATAGAACCACGTATGACATTTATATACCGAGCGGGTTCGATTCTAAACTTAGGTTTTCTGTGTATACACCCAGCGCAAATTCAACATCAGCTCAAATTTCCATATACACAATTTATAACTTGTTTCAGAGAGTAAAAACTCGCGGAAACGACAGTCAAACCTGTTGTAGATGATAACGAAAGTGTTTGTGTTAGAAACTGGTTTAATAATAAGAAATGAAGTAGTTTTACACGTTCACACTGGTCATTAACGTTTTTACTACATAATTAATGCTGTTAAATGCAGGAGTTTCATTACACTGTAACCAACAATCGATTACAGTGTATGAATAACAATGTCTCAGAAATGCATCTTAATGAAAGCAAAACTCAATTAGAAACAAGCTAATACATTATAGACGTTGCTTTTACAAGGATATTTACTGTTTCAAGGACACTATCTTACTGGTCGCTTTAAACTACCACAATTCAGAGCAGATAGTAATTCCAGGAATGTGAATATGTGATTATGCCAATATTTCCACACATACCGATACCACAATACTTCAATAATAATAATAATAATAATAATAATAATAATAATAATAATAATAATAATAATATAACGATACTGCTAATCCACCAATCAAAGGTGCACCAGTTTATAACGGAAATGCTATCCACCAATCAAAGGTGCACCATTTCATAACGGCACTGCTACCCACCAATCAAAGGTGCACCAATTTATAACGACACTACTATCCACCAATCAAAGGAGCACCAGTTTATAACGATACTGCTAATCAGTAATCAAAGGTGCACCAGTTAATGATACTCCTAATCACTAATCAAAAGTGCAGCAGTTCATAAGGATACTGCTAATCACTAATCAAAGGTGCACCAGTTTATAACGGTACTGCTAATCACTAATCAAATGTGCACCAGTTCATAACGGCACTGCTATTCACCGATCAAAGGTGCACCATTTCATAACGGCACTGCTACCCACCAATCAAAGGTGCACCAATTTATAACGACACTACTATCCACCAATCAAAGGAGCACCAGTTTATAACGATACTGCTAATCAGTAATCAAAGGTGCACCAGTTAATGATACTCCTAATCACTAATCAAAAGTGCAGCAGTTCATAAGGATACTGCTAATCACTAATCAAAGGTGCACCAGTTTATAACGGTACTGCTAATCACTAATCAAATGTGCACCAGTTCGTAACGGTACTGCTAATCACTAATCAAATTTGCACCAGTTCATAAGGATACTGCTAATCACTAATCAAAGGTGCACCAGTTTATAACGGTATTGCTAATCACTAATCAAATGTGCACCAGTTCATAATGGCACTGCTATTCACCGATCAAAGGTGCACCAGTTCATAAGGATACTGCTAATCACTAATCAAAGGTGCACCAGTTTATAACGGTACTGCTAATCACTAATCAAATGTGCACCAGTTCATAACGGCACTGCTATTCACCGATCAAAGGTGCACCAGTTCATAAGGATACTGCTAATCACTAATCAAAGGTGCACCAGTTTATAACGGTACTGCTAATCACTAATCAAATGTGCACCAGTTCATAACGGCACTGCTATTCACCGATCAAAGGTGCACCAGTTCATAAGGATACTGCTAATCACTAATCAAAGGTGCACCAGTTTATAACGGTACTGCTAATCACTAATCAAATGTGCACCAGTTCATAACGGCACTGCTATTCACCGATCAAAGGTGCATCAGTTCATAAGGATACTGCTAATCACTAATCAAAGGTGCAGCAGTTCATAACGGCACTGCTATTCACCGATCAAAGGTGCATCAGTTCATAAGGATACTGCTAATCACTAATCAAAGGTGCAGCAGTTCATAACGGCACTGCTATTCACCGATCAAAGGTGCATCAGTTCATAAGGATACTGCTAATCACTAATCAAATGTGCACCAGTTCATAACGGCACTGCTATTCACCGATCAAAGGTGCATCAGTTCATAAGGATACTGCTAATCACTAATCAAAGGTGCAGCAGTTCATAACGGCACTGCTATTCACCGATCAAAGGTGCACCAGTTCATAAGGATACTGCTAATCACTAATCAAATGTGCACCAGTTCATAACGGCACTGCTATTCACCATTCAAACGTGTAGCAGTTTATAACGACAGTTCTATTTACCGATCAAAGGTGCACCAGTTCATAAGGATACTGCTAATCACTAATAAAAGGTGCACCAGTTTATAACGGTACTGCTAATCACTAATCAAATGTGCACCAGTTCATAACGGCACTGCTATTCACCATTCAAACGTGTAGCAGTTTATAACGACAGTTCTATTCACCGATCAAAGGTGCACCAGTTCATAAGGATACTGCTAATCACTAATCAAAGGTGCACCAGTTTATAACGGTACTGGTAATCACTAATCAAATGTGCACCAGTTCATAACGGCACTGCTATTCACCGATCAAAGGTGCATCAGTTCATAAGGATACTGCTAATCACTAATCAAAGGTGCACCAGTTTATAACAGTACTGCTAATCACTAATCAAATGTGCACCAGTTCATAACGGCACTGCTATTCACCATTCAAACGTGTAGCAGTTTATAACGACAGTTCTATTCACCAATCATAGGTGCACCAGTTCATGACACTGCTATGCACCAATCAAAAGTGCAGCAGTTCATAATGGCAGTACTAACGACCAATCGAAAGTACCGTATGCACCAACCAATACTCCGCCGTCTGCGCCGATTCCCACGCAGCTGAAAGCGAAACTATCGATTGCCGTATGTGAAATAAAGTGACTTTGTTTATTTAATAATTAGTGTTAATATTGTAAATAACAATGTAATAAATTCAATTTTCTGCTAGTTTTTGTAAGTCTACTTCTTTAAAGGTTATGGCATATATACTCCCTGTATCATTGTGTCAAGGCCAGCATAGTAATCGAACCTAGGTGAAAGGCGAACGGTCTAATCGCTCGGACACGGCGCCGCCTCAGACCATAAGAACAAGGAGAAGTATTTATGTTATGAAGTTTCCGTCTTCGAATTATTTCATCTATTTCAGAATTAAATAACTCACCGACGCGAACCAGCCATATTTGACATTTGAATAGCGGCTCTGTTGTATCTAGTTACGTCAGCTGTTGCGCATCTGTAGCACACTGCAGTGAGATTCTGTAACCTGATCATAACATAAGAGAAGCAGAGAACATAATAATTAAAATTCAGAGAAAGTGATAAAGAAATGCGATAATCTTTTTCGAGAATGAAGGCTGTGATTGGTTGAAATTTTAACATTTCATAGTTTGTAAATGTCTCTCTCTGTGTGTGTGTGTATGAGAGAGAGAGAGAGAGAGAGAGAGAGAGTGTGTGTGTGTGTGTAACTCAAATATTTGGAGGAGGTGATTTAATTTTGTAGAGGATTATATAAAAGCAGAATATAAACACAATATATTTTGGAAGTGGATATGTTTTGTTTTATCGTTTTGTCTTTTTGGAATTATTCAGGTACGAAAGCAATAACCATTCATCTAACAACAACCAAGGTTGTAGATTACATAATAATAAAGTCAGTTCGACACGCTCGAAACTGTGAACAAGTTTATTGTAATGCTAAAGTCGTGAATACTGATTGCAGCGAACTTACGTGCCGTTACATAGAGTAAATAAGCAGGAACAGAGTAATAAAAGTAGTATGTTAAGGGAAAAGTACAAGGTAAGTAGCAGAGTGTAATATGTAATTATAGTGGGTCGTTCAAGGTCTTTATCGCAGTATCTCTATGGCAGCAGGGAAGAGTGATCGCCCACAGAATTTATATCTCTTTTAAACACATACATATTCCTATAAATGAACTTGAAGCTGCAATTGTTCCATTTTTTTTTTTTTTTTTTTTTTTTTTTTTTTTTTTTTTTTTTTTTTTTTTTTTTTTTTTTTGCTCACTCTGCTACGTACTTAGTAGACAGAGGCACGTCTATATTATATCCCTCGCAATAGAAGCGAATTTCCCTCAATACCACCTGCACATTCTGTTTTCCTAAGAGAGTCATATGGAAATCTTGAAACCATTTTAGAAAGTAACATCAATGGCTATTGTGCAAGTACCTAAAGGTATCCACTATCATACTAGGGCAGCAATGAGGTTATACAAAATACCCTTGTTTTGTATAAGACTGGAACAGTACAGATAGGGCTAAACATTGGACAACGAGAGAAAAAGCTTAACACCAGGAGAAAAAATGCAATTCCTGCCAGTCTAGTTGAAACAAACAAAATGTTATCATAAAACTATATATTATAAAATAATTCGTGAAAACATTGGACAAAAATGGTGCGTGTTTCAAATATTTGAGTAGTAAATTTTCTGTGATGTCTGAAGCTGAGATAAAAGAGGGCGTATTTGATGGACCTCAAATAAGACAGTGATGAACAAGCTGAAAGATTGCATCAAGAGATCAAAGAGCTGGAGATGAGATATCAGGGTTGGTGGAATGTTGCGATGCTAGCGCACTACTGTTGGTGCTTAAAAAGTGAAATCGCTCAACCAGGCTATAAACGTAAATCAATGCAGCCAATCTTCCGGACAAGGAAAATGTAACCCCATACCCTCTTTTATAGGTATAAGGTTTTTATTTTTGTTTACTGAGAAATTTTTCATTCTTTATTTTACAACGCAATTTTTAACACGAAATATACCATTTTTCGTTATTTTCATTATAATATTTAGTGATTTGTAGAAAGACCTTACGTGATAGCGAAAAACTATAATCATCATTCAATTTAGCACATTGAAATTAGTTAATATCACCTTGCTGATCTCAAACCCGTGTGGGGGGGGGGGGGAAGTTTTGCAGGCTAGCGAAATCACTGATAGATGGCAGTATTTGTTTATTCGCCTTACCGTAACATTTATTTTAGTTATAGTTATTATGCGATGGACATTTAAGTAGTGGCATTATAATTCTCGAGTGTATGTTTTACTGGTGGCTGTGTAAATGAAGTAAATTCCAATCAAATAGGGCTATAGTCCAGATTTACAGCTGAAACTATTAGAATACTAGGCACAGATGCTGCCATTTGAGTAAATAAGTATTTTCAAAGTTTCTAACTTACTCATGCATAATGACGACTTAGAGGTACATCTTCCCCCAGACCCCACATTTTGGCACAGATCGGGGCACTTTGACCCCGAAATTTTGGACTTCGTACTAACAAAAAATGCGACGCCTTTAATTAACTTCACAGTGTATCACAGCCTGGACTCTGACCATCTTCCCGTGCACTTCGATATACAGGGTAGCATTCCGGCCGGTGCCGCTGGGCCTCGAAGGAGGGCTGAGACCGATTGGAATAAGTTTACCACGGAAATGCACGGGATGGCGCAACCCAGGCTGTCATACTACAGCGAGGCAGACATAGATGTCGCCATTGAAAACTTTACTGCCTCGATACACACGGCCAAGAGAAACGCTACCACTTACACCACAAGACCACCCGGTTTTTGCACGTACCCCGAGGTAGAGCAACTCATTGCGCGGAGACGACGCTTGACAAGACTGTGGCGGTACACCCGTCAGCCTGAATACAAAGTGCTAGCAAAATGGCTACGCAACATCATTCGGCATCAAATTAAAATCAACAAAACTGAACAGTGGGAAAACAAAATGCTGAGTACCACCCATTCGGACTCTTCCTTGTGGAAATTATTAAAGGCATTTAAAGTCTCCACGAACGTCAACTCCGCAACTGAGGCGCTGCACACTCATGGCGGCCTGCACTTCTCCGAAGAGGAGAAAGCCGAGGTCTTCGCTGACTGTCTTGAAGACAGATTCAGCGAAAACCCAGTTACCAACCGAGATATAGAACGGGAGGTACAGACATGGGTACAAACCTGGGTGGCGCAGAAGCAAGAGCAACAACTACCCATCATAACACCGCAGGAAGTTTACAAGCTCATTAGGAAATTACCTAATGGGAAAGCTGCCGGCCCAGACAAAGTGACTAATGAGGAACTTAAGCATCTCCCGAGAAAAGCCCTGGTGCAACTGACTAAAATTTTTAACGCCTGTCTGCAGCAAGGCTATTTCCCCTCTACCTGGAAACGAGCCAAGGTAATTATGCTCCCAAAGCAAGGAAAAAGCACCAGACAACCGCAAAACTACCGCCCCATTAGTCTCTTGTCTACTATTGGTAAATTGCTCGAAAAACTTATACTTTCTCGACTTCAAAAACATGTTTCGGAATCACATGAACTATCAAATTCACAGTTTGGTTTTCGAAAAGGACATTCAACTGATTTACAGCTTTTGAGATTAACTGATGACGTAACAGAGCAATTTAACAATGGGGCTTCAACGTTGGCGCTATTTCTGGACGTAGAAGCCGCATTCGACCGGTGCTGGCACAATGGCCTTATTTACAAACTGCACCACAATTTCCCGGCTCTTCAAAATTATCTATATTTGCTGCACAATTTTTTAGAAAAACGGAAGTTTTACGTCCAAGTGGGCCGCTCCTCCTCACGGGAGAGAGTGATGCGGGCTGGCGTCCCACAAGGGGCAATCATGTCACCCTTTTTGTACATATTATTCACCAACGATTTCCCAGTGGACGCCAGATGTAAGGTAGCCATGTACGCCGACGACACTGCAATATACAACCACCATAGAAATCCCCGTTTCGGCCTTGCAGAAATGCAACGTTATGTTAACAACTTCCTTTCATGGCAACATGACTGGAAAATCAAAATTAATCCCAACAAATGCCAGCTGATTCATTTCTCTAAGAGGCATCACACTTTGGCAATGGACCTAACGGTCGGTGGTCAGGTATTGCATTGCCGTCGGCAAGTTAAATATCTAGGGGTTACCTTGGACCGCACAATGTGCTGGTCCACCCACATAAAAAATAGCGCCAACAAAGGCAGACAGCGGCAAAAGTTATGCGCCCCCATCTTCCGCAGCAAACAGTTGCAATTGAAGTCCAAACTCGTCCTGTATAAGGCTTTCATCCTGTCAGTGGTTCTTTACGCGTGTGTGGCCTGGGCAAACGCCTCAAAAACCGCCTTGAAGACTATCCAAACCCTCCAAAACCTCTCCCTCCGGAAAATCCTCTCTGCTCCCATCCTAACCACTAACCGAACCCTTCACCAGGAAACCCAGATCCTAACCATTTCCGAGGCAATAGCGAAAAGAGCCGCTGTCGCGTGGGCGCGCATCAGAAACCATGACAATTATGTCATTGCCAATATTGGCAAAGGTGAGCCGAAGCATCGGAAACACACTAGAATTAAGATGTTTTAGATGTTGTTCGGCTCACCGACTGATGTGCGTCCGCGCAAAGAGGGGCCCTAGGCCGCACACACGCTACCTCAGAGGCCTGCATCCCAGGGAACCAGTCAGGAGCTGCAACCTGGTCCGCACAGGAAAACTGCGGAAAAACTGTATATAGTAAAGTGTATATAATACAGTGTGTGTAAATATGTATATACGAGTGTGTGTGTGTGTGTGTGTGTGTGTGTGTGTGTGTGTGTGTGCGTGTGATGGGACATATGTGTGGTATGCCCAGGAGTGAATGAGCGCGTGGATGAGTGTACATAAACAAAAAACGATCAAAAGAAACAAACAAGACATTGAACATACAAAATAAAACTGTTCTCGGTGGGCTAAAGCTGCCCACTGTATGGGTTTTAAAGGAAACACAGATAACACGAATCCACTTGTAAACTTTGTAAATAATATAAATAATGTTAATTTGAGCCTGTAAGCCGGGCCCTTTTGTACCGGCACCAGGCAAATGTTTTAGTTCAATAAATAAGTTCAAGTTCTTACTCATGCATATAGAGATAGTTAGCTTACACTATTTTTTGGATTGAGTGGTTCTGAATATATACATTTGCCTCCTTAACTATATATTGACTACGTTTCCATGGGAAATTCAGATCGATTTGAGTTATTGTGGTCGAGCTGTATGTTGGGTCCGAGCCTCATAGAAGTACGATCGGATAGAAATTTTGTACATGAAAACACCTACCGGATTCGAATCGATTTGAATCCGCCAAAGATGCTAACTTTTAGCATATTCGTTGTAACACGCTGTACGTTCGTCATTTTGTTTTCTTAGTGAAAGCGGTGTACAAAGCCACTTGTTTCTATAATATCGCAATATACTCTTCTAAAATCATTCACTAACCTCAAAACCTACCTAAAATAAGCAGAAAACATTTCTACAGGTTCGCCAACATAAACGAAGTGACCAACATGAAAGATTGAATTATTTGTGCCTGAGCCTTGCGTTTTCCAATCGATTTGAATCCGGATTGAGTTTAACATACAAAAGCCGGTTGTTCATCCTTGCGCTGCTGCAATTCCTGGAGTTGGAGAGTCACTACCTGATGCCAGTCAACCGATTAAGTTGTGATCTCTGACCTAGGGTGGCACTGCACCAGACGGATGACGTCATTGCTGATATATAATGCGTGCTATTTTAAAGCACAAACCGGTTTAACGTGCCATTTTCTTGTTCTTTATAAAATGGTATTTTAAAACAGGAAGTGTTTAAGATTCACTTTTTTAAGAAAAAGTGAATGGCGAGCGTAATTATATATATTTAGAAAAAATATGAATGTTAGTGACTATAAACACGCAACTAGGGCCAAGTGTGTAATTATAGAGCTAATGTTCCCACACAAAATCTGGTCGTAAATGTTACTATATTTAAATGAAACTTTAGAATGCGTTTCGCTACTCTCGTACGAATTATTCTTACACCCTCTACCTTCTTCACGATAGTTCAGATAAACATTTGTACAAATTATCTCATTATTAATTTTCTTGTAGGCACAAGGGGAGTATTGGAATACAGTAGGCTTTAGTGATAGTCAAATATATTAAAACTGGTAGTTTTAAAAATTAATTCTCTTTGCATGGCCAAAAGATAATAAAGCGTGTTATACAGAAGTACACGTGTTCATTTAGAATCATATCACCAAATATATCATTATTTTGGCTAAGAGAACCCGCAATTACTTTGACCGTTTTCACTGCAAACGATTTCATAAGATTAAAGTTAAAGCTAGCTCATTATATCGAGGTTGCATGCTTTGCAACTAACACGGTTGAGATTAATCTTCTCCATTCTTTTATTTCCAGAAAATGAAGCTGCATTTGTCTGCTGTGTTGCTGTTCTGCCTGGTGGGACAAGGAACTGCAGAACACTGTGCAGACTTCTCAGATCTCTCCCTGGGTTTGTCACAGTTAACCGTGTATAATGGTGAGTCAAACACCATCATTCATTTAGCTTTATAACTAGACCTAGTTTAGGGTAAATAAGTATTTTAGTGTACAATTAACTAAAATTAAATGTTTTCATGTCTTATACACAGTGTTTTTTCCTCAAAATATTGAAAGAGTAAGCAAATACAGAAATTAAAATTTAATTCGCCACATTAGTTGATTTGTCGTCAAGAATAGATAACAACGCAGGCAGTTTCACCACCCTGAGATAAACATTGATGTTTTACTTTTTGTACACACATGCTGTTATAGATGATTGGGCACGCTTGTGTGACGGACATCTTGAGCAAGTATCTCCTCACTATATTACAGATCATTCTTTCTTGCGCTACACACGTTTATATCGTGACACAACTTACAATATGACTAGGTAGCTTTATCTTAATATTGTGTGTTTTATATGAAAAAAATTATTTCCGACGTAATATTCAACATTATACTTAGTTTCACACTTCTAAGTGCAATCAGTAACAAATCTTTGTTTGCTTAATAATTTATTTCCGAATAATAACAAACGAAACTCATGTTTGTATTTGCAGTGTCCATTGATCCAGAAGAAATTCTAAAAGGACCTCTGTTCCAGTTGGGAAACTTTGATGAATGTTTGAGTATCCAAGGAAAACAACATTGTATCGCCAAAGTACGGCTGCGTACCAGCGACAAATCCTCACCCTTCTGGTCTAAACTACAGGTATGTATGTCTTTTTGAAAAACAACGTGGTATTATTATTATTATTATTATTATTATTATTATTATTATTATTATTATTATTATTATTATTATTATTATTATTATTATTATTATTATTATTATTATTATTATTATTATTATTATTATTATTATTATTATTATTATTAATGGAATACCATAATTATCTTTATGCTCGACCACGCCATAATGTAATCGATCTCATTATATCCACCCCTTCATAGCGATAGTACTATCCACCAATCAAAGCTACACCAGTTCATAACGATATTGTTAATGCACCAAGGTGCACTTGCTCGTAACGATACTGCTAACTACAATCAAAAGATCTGCGTATAGAAATCAATACTTCGGCGTCTGCGCACATTCTCACACAGCTGAAAACAAAATTAACGATTCCCCTATATGAATTAAAGCTACTCTGTTTATTTAATTTAACTTAAATTAATTAATTTAATTTAATAGTCAGTGTTAATATTGTAAATAATATTGTAATTAATTAAACTTGTCTTCTCGTTTTTGTAAGTCTGTCTTTTTTATAGGATGAACAACGCGGATGAACAATTGACTACACACACTGGAACATTACAATATTTCACGGACAGGTGTATTGACATTCTTACTAACATTGCAAGTCGCCGTTTATTCCTTTTACTGGGTGTGCAAATAATAGGTTGCACTCATATGTCTTGCTCTAGTCTTGTACGAAGTAGTCGTAGTTCTCAAGTTGGCGATACTGAACTTATCTTGCAGATAGGTAAACTGTTTTTTTAGTGTCTTAACGCCCGGTTTTACTACATACGGCACCGCAGCCGGTGACACTGGTGATACATGGAGTGAAGGTATTTACTTTTGTGAAAGATAGTACATATTTAACCCAGAACGTGTTGGAACAGGCACTTGACTGCCTACGCCATGAAGTGGAGGAGAAGAAGGAGAAGAAGTGTTGTTTGAAGACAAGATTTGTGAAGTAGGTTTTATGATACTAGTGAATCTCGCTGTAAGGTTGGCAGTATTTGAATTTACTGTAATGTTAAACTTTTTGGGAGCTGCTATTAAACCGTTTGCCCTTTAGGGGGCAGTGGTAGTACAGTTTGTTCACCAGCTCATGCTTCCTGGCAAGAATGCAGCCAGCCAGTATGTCAGTCCATATAAACAGCGTTATCTGAAGCAGGAGTTGTGCTTACAGTAACGCTTAGATATTAGTACCAACCTTGCAATATGTATTCACGCTAAGAAGTCATTGAAAGTAGCGAAACTTAAATATTATTTTAGTTCATGCAGTATATTTAACTTACAAAATGTAAACGATTCATTTAACCACTCCGTCTTTCACCCACTGATCATTTTTTGCGTTTTCTATATTTTTGAAAACCTCTGCCAGTTTGTTTTGGTCACAGGTGACATATCCTTGAGCGTTATATCGTGTAATCCTGTGAGGAAAGGTCACCTGTTGCATTTCTATAAGTATTCATTTTACCTTGACGCAAGCTAGTTCTATAGGATTGAGATCACAGATGTATGGGGGCAATCGAACGACAGCGTTGCCCAACGAAACTAAAATATATATGTTATTGGCTCCAACCATCAAAAGTTTGGACTGCCGAACCTTAAACTATGACATCTATCGTTATGGACGTACTGTGCTATGCGTTTGTTTCAGGCTCCACTCGCTGACCGGACTCGGTTCCCTAGGGATGAACTACTTGTGGGTTTGTGTGTGTAACCACTCCAGTACTGAACTGGACGTACAGTGTTATATGTTTGTTTCAGGCTCCACTCGCTGACCGGACTCGGTTCCCTAGGGATGAACTACTTGTGGGTTTGTGTGTGTAATCACTCCAGTACTGAACTGGACGTACAGTGTTATATGTTTGTTTCAGGCTCCACTCGCTGACCGGACCCGGTTCCCTAGGGATGAACTACTTGTGGGTTTGTGTGTGTAATCACTCCAGTACTGAACTGGACGTACAGTGTTATATGTTTGTTTCAGGCTCCACTCGCTGACCGGACCCGGTTCCCTAGGGATGAACTACTTGTGGGTTTGTGTGTGTAACCACTCCAGTACTGAACTGGACGTACAGTGTTATATGTTTGTTTCAGGCTCCACTCGCTGACCGGACCCGGTTCCCTAGGGATGAACTACTTGTGGGTTTGTGTGTGTAATCACTCCAGTACTGAACTGGACGTACAGTGTTATGTGTTTGTTTCAGGCTCCACTCGCTGACCGGACCCGGTTCCCTAGGGATGAACTACTTGTGGGTTTGTGTGGAATCACTCCAGTACTGAACTGGACGTACAGTGTTATGTGTTTGTTTCAGGCTCCACTCGCTGACCGGACTCGGTTCCCTAGGGATGAACTACTTGTGGGTTTGTGTGTGTAATCACTCCAGTACTGAACTGGACGTACAGTGTTATATGTTTGTTTCAGGCTCCACTCGCTGACCGGACCCGGTTCCCTAGGGATGAACTACTTGTGGGTTTGTGTGGAACCACTCCAGTACTGAACTGGACGTTCAGTGTTATATGTTTGTTTCAGGCTCCACTCGCTGACCGGACTCGGTTCCCTAGGGATGAACTACTTGTGGGTTTGTGTGTGTAATCACTCCAGTACTGAACTGGACGTACAGTGTTATATGTTTGTTTCAGGCTCCACTCGCTGACCGGACCCGGTTCCCTAGGGATGAACTACTTGTGGGTTTGTGTGGAACCACTCCAGTACTGAACTGGACGTTCAGTGTTATATGTTTGTTTCAGGCTCCACTCGCTGACCGGACTCGGTTCCCTAGGGATGAACTACTTGTGGGTTTGTGTGTATAATCACTCCAGTACTGAACTGGACGTACAGTGTTATATGTTTGTTTCAGGCTCCACTCGCTGACCGGACCCGGTTCCCTAGGGATGAACTACTTGTGGGTTTGTGTGGAACCACTCCAGTACTGAACTGGACGTACAGTGTTATGTGTTTGTTTCAGGCTCCACTCGCTGACCGGACCCGGTTCCCTAGGGATGAACTACTTGTGGGTTTGTGTGTGTAATCACTCCAGTACTGAACTGGACGTACAGTGTTATATGTGTGTTTCAGGCTCCACTCGCTGACCGGACCCGGTTCCCTAGGGATGAACTACTTGTGGGTTTGTGTGTGTAATCACTCCAGTACTGAACTGGACGTACAGTGTTATGTGTTTGTTTCAGGCTCCACTCGCTGACCGGACCCGGTTCCCTAGGGATGAACTACTTGTGGGTTTGTGTGGAATCACTCCAGTACTGAACTGGACGTACAGTGTTATGTGTTTGTTTCAGGCTCCACTCGCTGACCGGACCCGGTTCCCTAGGGATGAACTACTTGTGGGTTTGTGTGTGTAATCACTCCAGTACTGAACTGGACGTACAGTGTTATGTGTTTGTTTCAGGCTCCACTCGCTGACCGGACCCGGTTCCCTAGGGATGAACTACTTGTGGGTTTGTGTGTGTAATCACTCCAGTACTGAACTGGACGTACAGTGTTATGTGTTTGTTTCAGGCTCCACTCGCTGACCGGACCCGGTTCCCTAGGGATGAACTACTTGTGGGTTTGTGTGGAATCACTCCAGTACTGAACTGGACGTACAGTGTTATGTGTTTGTTTCAGGCTCCACTCGCTGACCGGACCCGGTTCCCTAGGGATGAACTACTTGTGGGTTTGTGTGGAACCACTCCAGTACTGAACTGGACGTACAGTGTTATGTGTTTGTTTCAGGCTCCACTCGCTGACCGGACCCGGTTCCCTAGGGATGAACTACTTGTGGGTTTGTGTGTGTAATCACTCCAGTACTCAACTGGACGTACAGTGTTATGTGTTTGTTTCAGGCTCCACTCGCTGACCGGACTCGGTTCCCTAGGGATGAACTACTTGTGGGTTTGTGTGTGCCGAGTGTGTGTAACCACTCGAGTACTGAACTGGCGTTCTCCAGGAAGATTGCGCCTGCAGCGAGCGCTCTTGGAGTTGAAACCACAGTCTACATAGAACCAAGCTACTGCCAAAAAGGAGTTGAGGCGCACGCCGCAGTTGGGGACTACATCATGGGGTACGTGCATGCCTCATTTATGTGAACGAATATTCGACAACATAAAATTTACTGAAACTATGTTATTGTTGTTGGTTAACGCTCTCTGAATCCAGCTTGACATGGGGAAATTACATTTTGTGATTCTAGAAACCAATTTAAACTATTTGACACCATTCTTTCCACCACTTTTGCTATTATACTAGTAAGTGCTCTTGATCCATAATTTTTTACTCCTGATTGTCTTCTATCTTTCTTCAAGAGTGGGACAATTATTGTTTTTCCCCATTCGGCAAGTAGAGTGGTTTTCCAGGATAGATTGTAGAGTTTCAGTAGTTGTTGTTTTGCTGTTTTTCCAAGGTTTTTTATGAACTCTGGATGTATGTGATCTGGTCCAGTAGATTAAATTATTAATTGCAATGTGCAGTTCTTGCATATTAAAATTTTGAAAAAAGACATTATGTTCAGTGTTAGAATGACATTCTTCTTTGTTTCAAATCTTTCTTCAATTGTTTACGTTCCTTTTTATTATTTCTTGTTACTTTATGTGAATTAGTACTATATTTATTTAATGTTTCGGCTACGACTGCATCATTTACTAATAATGTATTGTTGTGTATGATAGGTACGCTGCTCTTTTCGTTCCTGTCCTCAACATTTTTATGAACCTATGGGCTTTGTTACCATTTGTCCTATAATCCATTTTTTCTAAGAAATTATTAAAGTGACTCTTTTTAGCTGTATTAATTTATTCTTTCGCGAGGAATGTCTTTTTGCAGTTTCTAGGATGGCTTTACAGAAATTTTTGTTCATACATCTGGTTGGTCATGGGGCTGTGAGTTTGTTCCTTAAATTTATTTTCCAGCTCAGTTTTATATTTCTTCCAATCCGCTTTTTGGAAGTTCCAATACGGATTCATGTTATGAGCAATTACTGCTCTGTGACCAGAACTTGCGTCTTTTATAACTTGTTACTAAAATTATGTAAACCAGTTTAATTAAACTTGTTTTAATAAATATCGAGTAAGCTAACTTCACGGAAGTGCCTATGGCTCATAACCGAAATCACAGGTTCGATTCTTGTTGTCCGTGCCACAATGACCTTGGATTTTCGTATTTTCCCTGATCGGTAGGCCAATTCTGAATCACATAATTATTGCAGCCAAATATAGCACATACCCTGCCAGGCATACTGCAAATGGTTTCAAGGCTTGCCGCTTGATGGCCACCTAGTCAATTTCCTCTGATGAACCGCAGAGTGTCCCGTATTATATTAAATGGTATTTAGTTATATCCATAATTGTAATATTTTAGCACTAATAAATGAAGAGCTGGCTATCAGTCATTTTAAACATAACAAAAATATTCGTTATACGTCATTGTGTTTCATCACATTTGTCAACAACTTATCTTCTACTGCTATTTCCACCATTAATACCTGATCATCTATAACTAATATATGTATTTGCAATTTAAGTTTTGAATGTAGTACTGTCTAAAACGCATTTTTATATGTTACAGGACTCTTTCAGTGGTAGCAGTAACACTTCTGGTTGTCGCAACCGTCTATGAGGGGAGCATTTTGATGCAGAAACAAGGAAAAATAGGAAATGGTCTTGGTAAAGTGTGCACTTACTTATTGCCTTGTTAAAGTACTAACCTAGACATTTCGATTGCTTTATCTTAAAACACTGTTATTTTGTCAGTGCCATTCATTTGTTGTGTCACGTTTTGGAAAATGTTTCAGAATTTGAGGGTATGTTAATGTTTCTTAAAAACATACTTATTTAGTATTCAAAACGTGTAAAATATTACCTTTATTACCTTCTCTTTCAGCCATTCTGCAACTAAACAAATTCATGCTACAGAAAACATCAAAATATTATGTAACTAACCTGGTTTCGAATTCGTTACCCCTTTTCCTTCTACTCTATAACCTTTGATGTAGCTTTTGCTGCCATCTGGCGTATACATTCATTATTTGAAGACAGGGATCACTGACATATCATGGGGTTACCAGATGCTCCGTTTTATATTTACCCGGAGTGTATGATTCTCCGTTTTTCTCTTTCCTCCAAAAACAATATCGAAGCGAAAAAGTTTATTAGAGAAAGGTACCTGTTTAGCGGCAAGTTAGCTATTTTGAAAATTTAAAATTGAATTGCTAATAGGTACTGCGAAACAGATGTTATTCGATATGCAGATGTCCAGAAAACTGTCTACATCCGGTTTAGCCATTTTCACTTTTTCTACTGGTAAGTAGGGGAAGTATTGTATTCCACCCAAAAATTCGATGTCGAGATTTCACCGGAAATATATGTTTTGAGGCCCCCTAAATCCAAAAAACGCATTTTTAGAAAAATATTTGTGTGTGTGTGTGTGTGTGTGTGTGTGTGTGTGTGTGTGTGTGTGTGTGTGTGTGTGTGTGTGTCAGTCTGTCGACAGCATAACTCAAAAACGAAAAGTCGGTTAAAAACCAAAGTTGGTATTTAAGTGTAACGTCTTTCAAGGATGCGACATGAAGGTTTTCAAGAAAATAGTCCCACCCTAAACTACCCTTTACGTAGAAAGGTTTTCGAAAATTTTGATTTTCTTGAAAATGGCTCTAACGATTTTGATTAAAATGTCATATGTTTGAGATATTTTGATGACAAATGAAATGTATATCTTGAATTTTCTGACTATAGCCCCTGTAGTCGTATTTACTCTGGATGAGTTTTGCATAACTGGTAAACCGTTACAGATAGACCAAATCATACTATACAAAAAATGTAGACCTTGCTAAAATACAGAATTTATATCTCACTAAATTTTCTTGTAGGGTGAACCATTTCGGAGATATTCCTTGTTATGTGTATGAGTTTCGGAAAAGTTAAAACTTTAGTGAAATGGATCATCGTTGTTCGTTTCTGTATATGTAAAGTGTGCAAAGAGAACGGAATCTCAAAGCTTTAAAACATTTGACTATCGCACAAAGCCTACTGTATTCTAACATTCCCCTTGTACCTACAAGGAAATAAGCAATAAGATAATTTGTACAAATGTTTATCTTAACTAACACGAAGAAGATATAGAAATAAGAGTTTCACGTAGTGGATAGTGTGACCTAAAACAGCACCAACAATATAAAGGCTATAAGGAGAAAATTGAAGCTAGGGAGTGGGAAGAAATTGTATAACTTTTTCGTAAATCTTGAAAACAATGACGAGCATTAGACATGTAAAATGGTAGGGTTTTTGTTTAGCACTCCCGGATCTAATGCATTTATAGAAAGAATTTTCCCAGTAATGAGAAATAAGGAACATATGTTCTGTAGATTTACTTAAGCCTCAACTAAAAGTATCAGTAAATTATCATTGGGAAGTATGAAGAGTTTTATAAATTTGCAAGCAATGTTCTTAAAATTTTGCAATGTGGCAGAATATCATCAAAGTATAGATACATCGATAAGGGATGAATGAGAAGTATATTTATCACTTTAGGTATAAATAACTTGAGTGTTTTAATCGTTAAGTGAAATTTTATTAATGTAATATACGTTAGTCTTATTTTAGTAAATCTGGTAACCCTGTCATATCAACTTGACTAAGAACTAACGGTATTGATTCATGTTTGTTTGCTGTTTGCAGTGGTGCAGATTATAATGTGTTTCTCAGTGATAAACAACTGGAAGCGACTGTGGACCATCAACAGCACTTCCAGGTCCAAACCCCTCCGCAGCATACAGGGCATTCGCTTTATTACAATGTATCTGATAATAGCAGGCCATGCTAGTTATGCCATGTTCATCACTGCCCACGATAATCCAGAGTGGCTGGAGGAGGTTTGTATAACTCTTCATCATGTTTATACAGGGTGGAACGAAAGTCATTACCTACATTCCTTGTAATATGTGTTTCGTATAAGCACCACAAACAAGAGAGTCTAATAGCACCTTCCCTTCTACCTGGTAGTATATCTACTTATGTATATTTTACTTTCATTCACAATAACTTTGCGGAGTCTAACTGGAATTATTCATGTTTGCAGGCATATGGTGATGTTTTAAGGGCACTTATATTTAACGGTCACTTAGTGACATGCACGTTCTTCGTTATTGGTGGTTTCCTGTTGGGATACATGGGGATGATGGAGATGGAGAAAGATGGATTCACGTTTCTCAAGTACCTCAAGTCTATTGGCCTACGTTATGTCAGGTAATGTATACTACAACTTATCACGCGCACATTGAAAAATGAACATACAGAATTAAAACAGAGTTGAGGCTAAAAATATTGTATTGAATTGTTCGTATTCTTTTCGGCCACGGCTTGGAGAGGGAAGACTACCGTGACCTTCCCACTACGTCAGGTAAGGCACGTGGTGGTCGTGTGCCAGGCTGGAATTACGTCATTATTATGCAACATGACCGCCAACTTTGTTTACCGTATTTATTTGGCTGGAAATTGCTTCAACATGATTGTAAATAACAAACCTGAATCTATAGACCGGAGGTACAAACATGAAGAATAAATAAAACAGTAAAATATATGTAAGACTTTGTGAAAGTATGTCACCGTCTTATAGGTCGATTACCAGGGCCTGGTTGTTTTCCATTATACCTTCAAAGGAACGATATTTGTTTTCTAGTTCTTCTACATGGCCAATGATTGTTTTCATTGTCCCTCGGAGTATTTTGAACTAACGTCCGAATATCACTAACACTTTTTTCTTCCGAAGACATTATTGGTCGCAATGTTTTCTTTCTTTCTTTATTTATTTCCGACGATACTTATTATATGGGGTTCAAAGTACAATAATAAGGGACACTGTAACAAGTACATGGCCGTGTTTAGTAGCTAATTCATCAACAGTGTGTGTTTTGTGTTTATTGTATATTTTTGTATATTTCCGATATTCACATGTTACACAAAAAATCGCAAAGGAAATAATTTTCACATATTTGTACAGTCACATAAAGGCAGCAGCAGAATTATTTCTAAGAAGTCACAATCCAACTTCTTTAAGCGCTCAGTTAATATAGAGGTTGGACATTTCACAGAGTTCCAGGACGTTTGAGAATAACAACCTTCAAGCATAATTTAGTTATCTACGATAGCGCATCCGTTGTTTACGGTGGGCGAGAGCGCTGCTTATGAGCGGGGTGCAGAATTGGAGGGTGGGACGTGGTCAGCTCCCTGAGCGCTCCCCCGGGCTTCGCGACCAGGAATTAACGTAATGCAATGTCATATTTACATGAATAAACATTTCACTCTAACTTATGTAGTTCGCCTGTTTTGTGACATGCTTCTTGTAACCCTTGTGTTCATCTTTATTTCAGGTTAACGCCGGCAGTTGCTGTTATAGTTGCGGTGGCAGCAAATTGGCTCAAGTATTTTGGTTCTGGACCATTGTGGCCGTTTTATGGCCAAATTGAAGTAAACAACTGCAACCATCACTGGTGGATCAATCTGATTTATCTACAGAACTACTTCTTTGCTGATAGACCTGTAAGTAACAGAGCTGCTCAGGATGCAGATAAACACAAACTTAGGAAAATCTTAAGCGTTGATTTCATATCACATTCTCAACTCACTCAGGAACAAACCCTTTTATTCTATTCACAGACTTTGACAAAATGTTTCACTAAATCACGTTGCAGCTCTGTTTATGTCCTTTATTCATCCTTTTAGTTACCTACTTGTAGTAATTTATTTGTTTGATTTTATACATATATTTATTTTGTAACCCTAAAGGTTAGTTCATAACCTCCGGAAATGATAACGAGAAAGTTGCAGTCGGCTGTGGCATAAAACAACCGCTAGAGCTCTCTCTAGTCGCAAGCTAGGAAATATTATTGGTCGGCTAGAAACAAGTGAGTTTCCAATGCGCAATGTTGACCTCTGCTTGCTATTCTGTAAATTAATCGATTACGTGAATTCCCGTTCTCGTTGCAGTTCTGGTTACCACTGCAGACTGGTTCTTAAACAGTCTTAACATGTCTTAACAGGCTCAGAGACTTTGGACAATTAATAATAGTAATAATGATGATGATAATGACGATGATGATAATAATAATAACAACAATAACAACAATAACAACAACAACAACAATAATAATAATAATAATAATAATAATAATAATAATAATAATAATAATAATAATAATAATAATAATAATAATAATAATAATAATAATAATAATAATAATAATAATAATAATTATAGTAGTAGTAATAATAATAATTGGTAGTTCCCATCTTTTATTTTTTGATTTTTCATAGTAATATTTTTCAATAATTTTTTTGAATTCAGAATTTACTAATCTTTTAGCTGCATAAAATGGTAGATTAACTATAGATTTCTGCACATTGCTGGTACCCTTTTTTGCAAGAAAATCAGCTTTCTCATTACCACTCAGTCCACAGTGAGCCGGTATCCATTGGAAGACTAGGTGTTTTTGAAGTGCTGTTAGATGGCTAAGCATCTTCCAACATTCTAAAATAGTTTGGTTTTTTGGTGACAACTTGGAAGTAATTGCTATAATTGCTGCCCTGGAATCTGAGAGAATAACTGCTTGCTGAAAATGTGAAATTCTGTACAAAAGATTTTGTAGGGCCATTCGAATTGCTTCAATTTCTCCATCAAAGTTAGTAGTTCCATAACTTAAAGATTTGTAATAGGAAAAGAGGTGACACGTGACTCCAGCACCTGCTCCATCTTTGTTTGATATAAATGATCCATCAGTATAAATATGGAGCCACTCATGTTCTGGAAATCTAGTATGGATTGTCTCTAATGCCAATAATTTTAGAACACTAGTTGGAGTATCACTTTTCTAAACTTCTTCTGTCAGGTGTAAATAATATGTGATGTCTAATGTTTGTGTCGGATTGACTTTAGATATGAAGTTTTTCTTTGAATTAGGAAGGTATACATTCTTCTTGATGTCTTGAATTTTGGAAAGAAAGCTCTCCTGAGTCTTTAGTGTATGTGTAAAATTTCTCTTGTGCCATGTATTGAATGGGAGTCCGATCAACTTTTCATGTTGAATACAGCACACAGTCTGAAATGTTAGTTTACTAACCAACTCAGTAACATTCATATCTTCTAATTAAAAGGACAACCATAAATTAAACATGACATTTTAGCATTATGTACAATGTTTTTTTACACAAGGTTACACATGTAAAAAAATATCACGTCTTAGCTTTGATCTCATCTGATCCAAAGTTTCATCATCGTCTATCTCAGCTGCAAGATATTGTCCAGTGGTAAGATGTTTGAATCGAAACAAGGAGTTCCAATGCCCTGCTCCTCCCCTGCATGGATCATGTTGTACAACCTCCACTTCCCAAAGGGCATATATACATTTCTTCATTATCTTCTTCTGGTTCTTTCTCTATCTCTTATGCCTTTAGGCACCAGGTTTCTTCAGCTACTTTATGAATTCAGTTATATGTACTTCTCTGAGTGTCTTTCCCCGACTGGCTGCCACTTTTACATTTCATTTGTCATAAAAATACCTCAAACATGTCATTTTAATCAAAATCGTTAGAGCTGTTTTAAAGAAAATCAAGATTTTCAACATTTTCTATGTAGAGCATAGTTTATGGTGGTGCAATTTTCTTCAAAATCTTTGTGTCGTATCCTTGAAAGACATTAAATTTAAATACCAACTTTGGTTTTTAACTGACTTTTCATTTTTGAGTTATACTGTCCACAGACTGACACACACACACACACACACACACACACACACACACACACACACGCGCGCGCGCAGAGACAGACAAACACACATGGACCTTTTTCTAAAAATGCTTTTTTTGAGTTCAGGGGGTCTCCAAACATATATATCTGGTAAGATCTTGAAATCAAATTTTTGGGTGGAATACAATACTTCCTCTACTTTACTATATGTAGTACAGAAAGTAAAAACAGCAATTTGCAGTTAATATGAATGCTTTCAACTTTCAGATATTAATTTTTATGAAATTATGAAACAGTAAATTTATTCTTAAACTCAGACCTTAACAAAATTAATATTTTTACTGTCTCTCTATTTTGCCATTCACTGTTTCAATATTTATTATTATTATTATTATTATTATTATTATTATTATTATTATTATTATTATTATTATTATTATTATTATTATTATTATTATTATTCGTATTAGTATTACTAGAATTTATTATCATCGTCGTCATAAACATGTGATATTAGGAAACGCCCAGAAGCTTGGTGAAAACGATAATTGTGTGCACGCGCGCGCGCGCGTGTGTGTGTGTTTGCATTGCCTAATATAATAATATGTAGTAATAATATGTAGTAGTGTTTAATGTGCCCGTACTCCGGAAAATATTTTTACAGACACATTTACGTCGCATTCCTATCCTTTTTAGTGATTTAGAACCGAATTAATAATGTCCACTGTTTTACAGCAAAGTCCCAAAGAAGCCAGTCAACATGACTCGTACGTTATCATTACAGGTATAAAACTCATCTGAAACGGCTCTGACCTGGACTGACTACTTGATAAACTTTACCCCTTCCGTCTCCACAGCGAGTCCCACGTGCCCCGGGAAACATTTGAAAGCGTCTGTACTTGGATTAATGCCTTTATCGTGACGCACAGATGGCCTTAGACTGCCATGTGCTTCCATTATCTCTGCATAGATGGCACCGCATTCTCTGTTGTCATGTATTTTCATTTTTATTGCTGTTTTATAATTAGGGTGGAAGTTTGGGTCATGATACTATAGATTTGAAGCTGGAATTACTAGAATGTGGATCATATAGTGCATTTTTGATCATGCTGAGTCTATTAACTGCATTAGAAAGATTGCAAATACCGGCTTGCTGTCAGCATATAAATGAGGATAACATTGCGTTTGTTTGAAGTGCTAAGCTGGTATTTATTGATAACCATATCAAGCTTCCGTTTTATTTTCTCCACTGCGTATAAGTAGGGACGTATTGTATTCCACCCAAAAATTCATTGTCGAAATTTCACTGGAAATATGCTTTGAAGCCCTCTGATTAAAACAAAAACAATTTTAGAACAACGTCCGTGCACGCGTGAACCATCTAGTCTGACTGTGAACAGCATAACTCGAACGAAAAGTCGGTTAAGAAGCAAAATTGGTCTTCGAAGGATCTGACACGAAGATTTTGAAGAAAGTTCCTCCAACCTAAACTACCCTATACATGGAAAATGTTTCGAAAGTTTTGATTTTCTCAAAAATGGCTCTAACGGTTTTGATTAAAATGCCATATGTTTGAGATACTTTCATAGCAGATGAAATTTCTGGCTATAGGCCATGTAGTCCTATTTACTCTTGTAGACTTATATTACTGGAAAACCTAAGAGATAGAGCAAATCTTAATATACAAAAAGTGTAGATCTCATTAAAACACACAAATTATGTGCAAATGAGCCATTTCCGGGATATTCCTTGTTATTTGTGTGAGTTTTGCAATACTTACACTTTTCTAAAATGCAAGGTCGTTATTCACTTTTTTATCTCTTGGACTTGGAAAGAAAGGCTTCATATAGTGACCAACTTTAGAAGACTTTATCGCTCAAAGCTTACTGAAATTTACCTTGCAACTACAACAAAATTAACAATAAGATAATTTCTGCAAATGGTTATCTCTATTAACATTAAGAAGATACATAATAAGAGTTTGTAAGAATGGTTAGTAAAAGTGCAGAGAAAGTCATGTGAGTGCAACACATCAGATTCTTACATACAGAGTGGAAGGGAAGTTATTACTATATCAATTTAAACCAGTAATAGATATCGGTATTTGCAACACATTTTGTATCTTGCGTTTTTGTCTCTGAGCATTTTCTACGGGGATCGTTTTGTCGAAAACAAGCTGCCGACACTACCGATTGTATGACTGTCACCTTCACTGGTTCAGTACATAAACAAACACTACTGCTACCGCGTGTCTCGTGAATGTTTCCTATGTTTACTGTATTAACGTAGGCCATAGGCCAGTCACAACCGTTAACTTCCAAAACATCAGACGAAAAACTGTTATCTTTGTACATTCTTGTGGAATTACGCATCCAATTTGGAACAAAAAAACATTTATGTTTTCGAAATCGGCTGACAAAAGAACAAAATGCCATTAGACTTTTTGTTTGTAATACTTCTGTGAAGAACATATTAGAAGGAGTTGGACGACTTCGCTTCCACCCTGAGTTTAAGGAGATTTATGATAGGTATTATTCCATACATTAATATTTGTTTTGTTTGTTTCCAACAGTGCATGTTACATCTGTGGTATCTTGCAGCCGACTTCCAGAACTTCACTGTGTTCGTTCTGTTATTGGGGCTTGCTTACAAATACCCACAGTGGGCTAAGACAATGTTTGCATCAGCTCTGGCGGTCTTCATCTTCATTCCCTTCATGCAGACGTACTTGGAGCAATTGGACCCAACAATCCTTACCATCCCAAGGTAAGTACATATTTACTGCTCTATCTTTAACATTTATTCCGTGCTTAGATATTCACAAGGCTGCCCACTTAAAGATGTGTACTTAAAGTACACATCCGATTTTAGGTACCTAACACGTATATAGTGTTACATTACAGCCCAAAAATTCTTTTTCATGAAAATCTTCCTGTTGTATTTCTGGAAGATACTGAATTTAAACACCAGGTTTGGTTAATTAAGGAAATATTGAAGTTATTAACAGTGAAGCAACAGAATCTAAAATAAGCACAAATTAGAAACTAAAAGCTTCACTTATCTTACTAATGTTGCAAGATAAGTGGAGCTTTTAGTTTCTATTTTTATTTTAGACCAGGTTTGGTATTTAACCAACTTTAAATTTCTGAGATATGCTCTTCACCACACACTAACGCGCGCAGACTTTTTCTAAAATTCTTTTTTGTGAAGACATTCACGGATACCGAAACATGTGTTTTCGATGTAATCTCGATATTGTTGCATTGGAAAAGAACATCTATGTAACGCTAAGCGCCGAGCTTTCGTGCTGGAAGCATTCATTAGCTTTGATGTTCCATGGTTGACGTCAGCTTGTATACTAAGGTCTATGTATATTTGTTTCTCTTTTCAGCACTATCAAGAATGTTACGACCAACACAGCTTATCTCAGAAATTACGTCACATTTCACCATAATGCATCACCTTACTTAATAGGCGTCATTTACGGATACGCCTATCACAATCTCAGCTCAAAAGTCATCAAGCTTTCCAAGGTACGTATCAACATTCACGGTTGTGTGTTTGTGTTTGTCCTGTATGTGTCCTATACCATGCATCCGACTGCGACGAAACTTCGGTAGACCACAAAGGGAGTCTAAATTATCATATACGGATTACAATCTGGTTATTCTTTTGTTTTGTACAAATTATCATCTGGTCACTCTATTATTTATTACACATTACAATCAAAATAGCACTCCACTTCAATTTGACAGTAGTGTTTTTAATAATCAATGTATTTTTTCAGCAGAAAGGTTATTTGTTAATGTTAAAAATAAAGTGAGATTTATTTGAAGTTATAAATTGGCTTTCTGTTATAACAACAAAGAAGATTGAAGTACATTTAAATGTTATTTCGTATTCCTTAGTTGGCAATGCTGAGTAAGTGAAAGTACATTAATTCTAATGAATATATTTTGTGTTATTTTTATATAATTTAACATTTTTAGTCAGACAGTATTTAAGTTCATATTTATGTATGAAATAGTCCACACACTTCACTAAATTCTTTGAACCATCTCTGTCGTGGACGTCCTCTACTTCTTTTTCCAAACGTCGTTGTGGCATAGGCCCATCTGCTTTGAGACACCTGACCACGTGACCTCCCTATCACCATTTAAAGGTTTGGAGATCATCAGACGGGGGTCAGAATGACAAACTGTGTAACTATGTAAGTAAATAGAACTACAGGAACTAGCCCAGCCTGCGAGTGCCATTGACCTTGTCCCTAGGGATATTATCGTTATCCATACAAATATCATTCGACGGTCAGACTCTCGCCAATTTATGAGTTAGATCAAAAGTCTTATATTACTTGTGATTAAGCACACTTTGTAATTGGATTTGAAAACAGTACTTGAGTAAAAACGGGTTTCATACCTGAGAGCTATAATTATCTTACTCTACTTGTATAATAACACGTTATGCAACAGTGGTATAAAACTACTAATTAACAGGTGAGTGTTTATAAAACAAGCTTAGACAGTTTCATACGAGCTCTTAATTACCTTCATAGTCAAGTTACTGTGTTTCTACTGAAAGAAAATGAGTGGGAACTTAGATATGAGAGAGGGATTGAACTGTTTGTCTGTGTGTGTGTGTCTGTGTGTGTGTGTGTGTGTGTGTGTGTGTGTGTGTGTGTGTGTGTGTGTGTGTGTGTGTGTGTGTGTGTAGCATAACTCAAAAACGAAAAGTCGCTTAAAAACCAAAGTTGGTATTTAAGTTTAATGTCTTTAAAGGATGCGACACAAAGATTTTGAAGAAAATTCCTACACTCTTCCCTTTACATGGAAATTTTTTTTTCTCGAAAATGGCTCTAACGATTTTGATTAAAATGCCAAATGTATATTTTTATGACAAACTAAATATGTATCTTGAATTTTCTGGTTCTATCCCAGTGCTCTTTACTCTTGATGAGTTTTGCATAACCGCTAAACCGTAGGAGATACAGCAAATCTTACTTCACAAAAAATGAATATCTCGTTAAAAACATAATTTATGTCAAAATAAATTTTTTGGTGGGGTGAACTATTTCGGATATATTCCTTGCTATTTGTGTGACTTTTGGAAAACAAACCTTCGTCAAATGGAACATCATTATTCATATTTTTTATCTTATCCGTGCAAAGAGAGCGGGATTTGAAAGCTTTTAAAGATTTGACCATCGCTCAAAGTCTACTGTATTTCCATATTCCCCTTGTACCTACAAGGAAATAAGCAATAAGATAATTTGTACAAATGTTTATCTCAACTAACACAAAGAAGATATAGGAATAAGAGTTTGTAAGAATGGTTAGTACAAGAGTAGAGAAAGTGATGTGAGTGCAAGACTAAAGTGTTTAATGTGTGTTTGCAGCCTCTGCTAGCCCTGTTCTGGGTTCTGATCCTGACAGTCCCCTGGGGCACAATGCTGCTGGGATATTTCTTCCTCCAGCCGAACTATGAATACAACGTGTATGTAGCCAGCTTCTATGCTTGCTTGAGTAAAGCAGTATATGCATTTGGAATTGGTCTCATCATTTTTGGCTTAATTGTTGGACTTGGATGTAAGTATTTGCTCGTAGTTTAGAAATAAGATCGACTAACTACTGCTTTATTAACATGCTCATACAGTGTGATTTTTTAGTTCCTCCGCAGTACCGCAGGTCCATAAAGCATTGCTCTATCCTAGAGAATGAATTACTCTCACGTCCTCTTAATTTGTTAATATTTTTATGGCTAACATTTACCTTTACATATCTCTTTCGTCCATTCTCTCACTTCCTCACATTTTGCTAGACAATGGTATAAAGTCTCGCTTGGTCTTTCACCTTATGTCTTTTTGGTCCTTTCCTTAATATAGCTCCTGTTCTTGTCTATGCAAATCTCTCTTTCTTGTTTGTTGCAGATGTTCACATATCTATCTCTGCCCCGTTTATTTTTTATTAGCCTACATAACTCCAAAAATTTTTTTCCCGTTCCATTGTTCCCCAAACTTCTTGTCTTTCTATATCCTCTATTCTCTCCCCTACTACTTTCTAAAAACCTATCTCATTCGTTTCCTCTAGCCCCTATACATTCTATCCCGTTTAGATTTTTCCTATCTCATTCCACCAGCTGTTGCCATTGGCACTTATTTTCTCTTAGTGTACAGATACACTAATTATGTTCTCGTTTCCCATATTTATGCATCTAGAGCTATATTTCATAACCCTTTCTATTGCTCCTTTTTTTTTTCTGCACGCCCTTCCCATTTCTGCCATGTCGTTCCTTTCACTGCTGATTTCTGTCTCAGACAAGAATGAACCTGTCGTAAATAGCAAGCAGAAGCGGACTACGATGCTGCTATAGGCTAACACATTGCCAGTAACCTATTAAATGTACTGTCTGTCTACCAGAAGAAGGCGACCGTGGTCTAAGGTATGGGAGGAGCTTGAACTGTTAATCTGCTCACATAGTCGATTTGTTTACTACGAAATGTATGCACGTGACACTGTTGCCAACTCTGGGGGCTTGTCACTAGATCTGGAGTATTTTGAAGTCATAAAAGAGTCACAGATAGCCACTAGTTACTTTTCTGGCCATTTTAGATTACAACTCTGGGTTATACAAATATTTGAGTTTATGCATTTGCCAGGTGAGCAATAATTGGGTTTTTAAATATCAAATAAAATCAATATACATACTGTAAAAGTTTCCTTGAGAGGGATTTCAATCGGATCAATTTTCAAATAAGTGAAATAGAGAATTAGCAACGGAACTTACATTTACAAAACATTTGTAGCACAGTGGACTTCTAGATACTGCAAGTAACTTGTCAGTTGAACATTCTCAAAACTGAATGGCCCAACTGTGTCAGCTTGGTATGATGTATTAGAGAAATGCAGTTAGTATTTTATGAAATACGATGTATAATAGAGGCAACATTAAGTGTGTGGCTAAAAACATCCAATGCCGTTAGTTCATGAATCCTTATTTTAAGTTTGTGTCTATATATTTATGGTGCCATAATTGTTCACTATTGCTGTTTTCTAGGGATAGCTAACACCTTGTTATCGTGGAAGCCTTTCCAAATTCTTGGTCGGCTAACATTTTGCACCTACCTGGTTCATCTGCTGGTCCTGGAAGCTCAATATGCATCTTTACGACGAACTCTTCATGTATCAACTGGGTTTATAGTAAGTACCTATTTAGTGTATGGGCAAGGCCCCCAAATATGGTCCCATTTTTATTATTGAATGCAACTCTGTCCCTCAGTTTGCATGAACAATAATGCAAACTTTGTTATACACTCATGTAAGTTTACAATTAGATACAAGGTCATTGTAAGACTAACGTGATTTAGAGGTTAGGAAATAATGAAGAAATAAAAAGTGTCATTTCTTTATTCATGACAAAAGTGTTCCAAATATGACTCCTATAATAAAATATGGTGAATAGAAAGTCCAATAAGAAGTTCATATACAGTGAAAGATAAAGAAGATAACATTATCTGACAACAGAGTAGGACTGATCTCTTTACTAATACGGCTACAGCACGTGTTTACATCTACGACAGTGAAAACTTCAACTAGACCAGTCCTAGGAAATGTATTTCACCACGTATCTGTGTGTTTATTCTCAGCTACTGCAAGTAACAAGGGAAGCGATATTTTCATGAACATTCCTGACCTTCCACTTTGCGCGCTTGCCAAACAAATGACCACAAATCTTGAAATCTAATTATTTAATTTAATTTTGTGGATAAACCATTCGTTTTAGCAACAAATGCAAACGACACAATGACTGATGTTTAAAGATTTACCTCTCTATGCTAATTGAAGAAGTAAACTATAAAGGACTCGTTATTTATGCAATCATAAACTCTAGAGGAAAATGGTAGAGGGAAGATTGTCGTTAAAGTTTAGACACTCATATCTCTACACCTTATACTTTCAAAAATTGAATTAAGGGAGAATATCAAGATAACTAGTTTAATAATACAATATTGTGTTGCAGGTGCGGGAAACAATTGCAGATGTTTTCATATCATTGTTATGTGGTCTAGCACTATGTTTATGTGTTGAACTGCCCACCTCGGCCATACTGAAGCTAATTACTAGCTACCGACCTAAAGGTAAGTTCAAATCAAAACTCTGTCAAAGTAAATAAGGCGGTACTTGTTACCTTTCCACAGAATAAACAAAATATATCTACAACAAGTACCGGGCCCATAAGTCTTTTATTTCTGAAAATATGGCATTAAATATTTTGGGACAAAATGGTGCAACTATCGATTTTGTATATACAATCGAATAACAAATACGTGATTAAAATGTGGGACAGCAGTGACAGTAACATGCAGTGTAGAATATTAAAAGCGTTTTATAATTGTTTTAAACTTAACTCATGCTCAAACATAAATAGTCGTATGAAACTTGAGTATAACGGCAGCAATTAACATGTTGGTAAATAAACAAGCACTTATGACCGAATATGACGATATAATATGAGCTAAAAAGTTTTGGGGTGCATTTTCAAATTTTCAAAAATGTAATACTTAAATTAATATATTGAAAATCAACTTTTAAAATCTACCACACTCAATAATAAATGGCATTAATTTTATCGGTGAATTTTTAATTTATTTAATTACTGAATCCAGAGCTAACCCTCAGTTCGGTACAGAATAAAATCTCATTACATAATATGCTATAGTCTGCACTGTGCTAATAATACGCTGTTTGTAATTTTCAGGAAGTGAAGCAGTTGTACCAAAGATGAACCACGACGTAGTTGTGCCAACTATTTCAGAAAGAACTGAAGAAATCTACAAAACATACAGTAGTGAAAGACTGTAGGTTGATGAAGAATGTGACTTCACTGTGATATAATCTCTGTGATTACGAACTGGCAAGGACCACAAAGAGTAACCGGAGATTGATATATGAGGCTACTCAAACAGTGACAAAGTGCTCTTGTTATACCTAGGTGTATGACTGTACCTGGAATCTGCCAATCACTGCGGTGTAGAGCATTATCGTACGCTGAATTACATTAAGGACATAAGAACTCCGAATAATAGCAGAGAAAGTAGGTATGTTATACCAGGTGAGTCAATCGCCCACATTTCACAGTTTTGTAAAACTCTAAACTGAACTTAATGGTGCAACCTTGCGTCCACCCTGTTTGTCTACAACGGACGTCATGAATGGGGTGCAGTACGGGAGGTTGGGATGTGGTTAGCACCCAGAATCACTCCCGGCTGGTGAATGCGTTCTTCACAAGCTGGAGTCTCTAGCTCCTGCGGGCTCAGAAGCCGGAGTGCACCCCCGAACAGGTCGTAAATGAAGTTAGTAGACGATTGGGAGGTAGAACTGTAAGTGAAAAACTCAATGCCACAGCTGGGATTTAAACCACAGAACCTCCGCTTACCAGAAGGGTGCTCTAACCATTAAGCTACTGTGATTACTTGCGAGAATGACACTGAATTCTCCAACCACTCCGTATTTCTCCTGGTAAACCACAAAGGCAGTCTCACATCAGAGACAGTTACTCCAGTGGTGATATCCCAGGATTATGCAACCTTGAGACGATACTGCAACAAGCTGTGTTGACATCAACAGCTGCCATAGACAGTTAATACAGTTACTTGTGCGACATTGTCAGGGTCCACAGATCCACTCTGAAGGGACACAGCGCAAGAAAACCTTTAACTTTTGAAATACAGAGTGACGTAGATGACAACACAAGCTGAACTCTAGGAAGACGGTAATAGACAATCTCATGTCAACTTTGTCAATGGATGTGAGTGGTGTATTGCATACCCTGCCAGTTTTCCTATCATCTATATACTAATCCAATTGGCAATATTGTTGCTGGGGAGTATGTTTCGAACAATCTGCCATGAATTAGTATTGTTAGCGTATCACGCCAAGCTTGAAACAGAGTGGCTGCTGGTTGTGCTTGCTTCACGACAGTCACATCAAAGGATGTGCACACGTAGTGGATGTGACGTTGCAAAATGCATCTCACTTGTTAATGTTAGTAAGGCTTAAAGTTACTTTTTCACTATTTTCTTTGGCAGTGAAGGTTAATGTCATACTTTTAAGTTCTTCCGTACGTATCAGCATAGAACAAGCAGCATTTTGAACGGTAATGCGTGAATGTGTAAGAGAGAAATACGCCAGAAAGCCGAAAGGAAGGTATGCACATTGCTCAGGTGCATCCGAAGGTCCTGGGTTCGATGCCCGGCTAGATATGGAAATTTTTCTTCAGCCAGTATTATTCCCCATCCTCCCTAGAGTCTGGAAGTATCAAAAAAAGTGTGAATGTGTGTGAATTTGATTTTTATATAGAAAACCCTTTGTAAATAAACAATAATATACGAGTGGACGGAATTTTTGATGAGTAACTGTTTCAAAGTGTATATCACGGCTCATAGCATATTTATTTAATACACAAACCGTTGTCATCATTACCACAATTGTTTTCAACGTTCATTCTCACTGTATCTTTACCGCTAATATGTGCATTTTCCATATTTCCACGTCTAACTGCAAGAGCTTGGGCAAACTGTATAAGGGATGGACAGAAAATAACGTAACGGTTACTGAAATAGCGGAGATAAACAGTGACTAGCTATACAATAACGGTTACAAAATTAACGAATACAAAGTAACTACTCGTGGGAAACTACATTAAACGTGGCAATGACGCCTTGAAAGACGATGTTGTTAGAGAAGAGAAACATTAACGACCAAACATACGTTGGCAATAGTGATGCACTTTCATTTGTTCTATCTGTATCACGTGATGTTTATTCATTTGTACTGCGTATATGTGCAACACTGTAGAAGTAAGTGTGATTATAAAACACGCAGTAATCAAAGTGTTGAGAAACTTCTTTTTAGATTTCATCAAACAATAAAGTATGTCTGCGTTGACTTCGTAATGTAGTGCAACTGTGAACGTTATAACCGTGAAAACGAATCACCGTTACTGGTAACTGTTACACGTAACCGTTAACGACAGTTATAACCGTTATCCGAAAACAACTGCTACATTTCTATACTGTACTCTTACAAAGCAGATCTCTTCTTATTACATGCATCAGACAAAGTTTTCTTACGATATGTTGGGAAACAGATGACATTAATGGTGACTGCCTCATCTGGTAGATACCAATTATGCTATTTATTTTCACGTGGCAATAGAATATCATGTTATCAATTAAAACAACTGTAAATATACTTCATATTTTCATTCTTGTATATATATGTATGTTGTAATAACAAACTTTAGTTCATTAAATGTCAAAAATAAACAATAAATAATTGTTACAGTATACAGATATTTATTGAAATATCCAACTTGATTACCTTTATCCTGCATTTACCTTAGGAATAGATATACAAGGTGTTAAGGGCAACAAACGCGCAGCATTGGTCTGTATGTCGTGAGGAAGGTCAGGAATGTTGACAGTAAAAGCTATTTGCTTGAAGGAATACCACCCCTCCCCTCGTTACTTGCAGTAGCTGGTAACACGTGATGAACAGTAATGTGCTGTTTGTTGTTCTTGACTTCTGTATTATGATAGATCTTCTTTTACCCTGCATGTGCTTATATCACATATTTCAACTTATAAAATTCTTCTGAGGATCTTTGGCAGCGTTATTCTTCAACATGTTTAGAAGAGCCGATGACGGTAGCTCAACAAACAGACATAAGAACAATCCTCCAATGAACGACAGTACCCAGTCTGTAAGAATTCTTCGTGCCTGTGAATAGAGAAAAATATTGATAAACACACAATTAAAAGCAGAAAGAATAGATTATACTAGTTGACCAGGATATGAATTGTAACGGTACATATTAGTATGTATATTGTACATTAGGTTAGAACATAATTTGTATATAGATAAATATTTTAGGATAATAATTGTTTAAATATTGTTAGTGATAAGCAGTTATACTTGGAAACTTGTTAAATGTAATTAGTGACCGAGCGGTCTTCAAACGCCTCAATCAGGTATTGAAAGGGAACAAACAGGATGCGGGGCATTTGTCACCCCTCACTGCTCAGGTATTTCATACTGACCGTAGCGAGGGGAGGTACCGTTATGAACAAAGTGCAGGACCACAAAAGGGTCAGTGCAGTGAACTCCGCGACAGAAAGACTCAACTAATTGAATGAGACGGGTGTAGCTGTGAGGGAGCTGGTATAAGGGAAAATGAATAAAGTCAATGTCTGGATGCTAAGAAACACTTATTAATCCACCTGCATAACCACCCCTGAAGAAGAGTCAACAGCCGAGGGCAATGGAGACGACATCTTGGCAGCACATATTCCTCCCTTCACAACACACAGAACTACCCGTCACATAGATGGCACCCAACGTGTAAAGTCGAGACGGCAGGTATAAACACAGGACTATGAAGATATCTTCATTCAGCATCCACGCTACAAGCATCATCATCCAGCATCCAGTCAGCACCCTGGAGTACCAACATTCGTCATCAAAGACCGGAGCGCATCTACTACTAGACATCCCAGCAGAACATCTTCACAGGAAATACGCCCAAGTATAGGAAGCTCTAAAAGTGAGTTGCAAAGAACCACAATAATATATCTGTAAACAGTTTTGCATGCTATTAAGAAGTGGGAAAATTGTAGATAAAATGGAAGGTAGCCACCAAATAAATGGAAACAATTGTGAAGCAGAGAAGGAGGCAGATATGCAAATGGTAGAAGTAGGTAGTGATAGTCGGGAACAGGTACACAGGCAAGCTGTAGCCTCAGTCAGTCAAGAGATGATAGATAGAGATTCTATTAGTTTATTGTGGAGGTTGATAGAAAGTAAGTTAGAGGAAACTAACAGGGAAATTAAGGAAAACAATAGGAAGGTCGAGCAAAGCAATAAGAAGGTAGAGAAATTATAGCGAACTTAGAAAACAGAATAGAAAGTAAAGTTGAGCAAAGTAACAAAAAGTTAGAGGAAATTATAGCGAACTTAGAAAAGAGAATAGAAATGAAATGGCAGTCTCTTATAGTTAGCCAGGGGGAGATGAACAAAGAAATGACAGAAATGAGATCAGAAATTGAAGCGGTTACGGGAGAGTTGGATAGTATGCAGCAAGGGGTAGAGACCAAATTGCAAAATTTTCACCAAGAGATATCTGACAAACAAACTGGCTTAGAAAATAAAGTGTACAAGGATGTAAAAATGTTGAAGAACTTGGTAGAAACCTCAGTATCGAGTACAAATGCAGATCTTTTAAAAACTACTAAAGAAATTGAATCTGTCAGATGCCTCGTGGTGAATTTAAATGCAAGCCAACATAATTTAAGTAAAGAAATACAGGATATTAGGGGTACTTTTTCGAGGTTAGAATTAAATGTTACAAACACATGTATCGTTTCTGATGAAAATGTACCTGCAGTCTCAGCTGACGCTAGAATCGACAGAGTACGAAGTCCAATTCAAGCCTCAGCTGATTCAGGTGAAATGTTTGCACAACAATCAAGTGTGCATGCTATAAACCCCATTAGTTACCAAACATGGCCGCATCATATATTAAATGAAATTCCCGTACCAACTTTTCAGGAGGAAAATGGTGATAACGCAAAATTATTTCTTAAAGAAATAGAGAATTACTTTAAACTAAAGCAAATTCCTGAGGCATTAAGGATGGTGGTTGTAGGCAAAGGCTTAGAAGGGCGAGCTAGAAATTGGTTGCGCCTAACTTTGGGCGAGGACACAAATTTCGATTCATTTAGAAAATATTTTCTGGCTAGATATTGGGGGAGCAAACCAGCAAAATGCAATTAGGATGGAAATATCAAATGGGAAATACGATCCAAATTCGGGAACAAACATGATCGACTACTTTTTGAAGATCGTTCAGAGAAGCAAATTATTAGATTCACCGCTAAAGGGAAAAGAACTCATTGCAATAGTAATCGGTCACTATCCGGAGCACATTAGAAATAACCTTATAGCGGCAAAACCAGGAAGTTTCTCAGAAATGATAGACTTGCTTTCTGCGTTCGACTACAGTCAGGTAAAACCAACCCAAAATATCAGGAATTCCATTGATCTGAATACAAAAAATGGAAATAGAAACAATTCAGGTTTTGTTAGAGCAGGGGCAGAATATTACAGAAGTTGGAACAGAGGACCCGGTCAGGATACAAGGCAGAGATACCAATATACAGAACCAGATTTTCAGAACAGAACTTCAAGTAGAAGAGAAAATAACTTTCCTACGGGTAGAAGACAATCACCACAGAGAAATGGAAATCAAAATCAAAATTATTATCAGTATCAGAGGGGAAGAAATGGACAAATTAATACAGTTAGATTTTATGGCCATAATCGAGGACATCAAAACAGGCATAATACAAGGCCGGAAAACATTTATGCGAGTAATTTTAACCAAAACAATCGAGTACAGGGTGAAGCAAGAGCTAATCAATTTTTGCTCCAAGAGTTAAATGGGAATGCAGGTTTGCCAACATTATTAAATCCTCACGCAAATCCGTTTATCGGCGATAGTAATGCAGGGGCAGTTAGCGAAGTAGAAATTCAAAGACATAGGTAGAAACAAAACGAAACAGAAGTCCATTTACATTACTGTGTTTCGTGCAATCAAATTATTTTCCTCCTTAAAAAAAAAAGGTAGATATACGTGTCATTCTAAAATAATATTCTTTTCATAATAAGTAAAATATAGACCATAGTTGTTAGCGATGGGGTAATAACATAACACACAATTCTATGCATGAGGGTTAAGTGGTATATCCACAAAAGAAATGTATGTATTTAAAAATTGTTTCATTGGTGTCAAGTGACAAAAATATGTGTTGCCTTTTGTTAAAACTCAAAAATATGTAACGCACAGTGGAAAGTGAAGAGTGATAAAAGACACCAAAAAAAATGTAAATATGCCATAAAATAAATAGACACATACAATTAATCAGGCACGCAGCCTCGACAAACAGATTTTCTCACACATCGAGAAGTATATCATAGTTTAAGGTTATTTAGGATTGGTTTCGCTGTTAGAGCATGTAAGTTAAAAATAAGTTTTGTTACCAACAAATTATTTTAAACTTAGGGGCATATGTAACGGTACATATTAGTATGTATATTGTACATTAGGTTAGAACATAATTTGTATATAGATAAATATTTTAGGATAATAATTGTTTAAATATTGTTAGTGATAAGCAGTTATGCTTGTAAATAGCGACCGAGCGGTCTTCAAACGCCTCAATCAGGTATTGAAAGGGAACAAACAGGATGCGGGGCATTTGTCACCCCTCACTGCTCAGGTATTTCATACTGACCGTAGCGAGGGGAGGTACCGTTATCAACAAAGTGCAGGACCACAAAAGGGTCAGTGCAGTGAACTCCGCGACAGAAAGACTCAACTACTTGAATGAGATGGGTGTAGCTGTGAGGGAGCTGGTATAAGGGAAAATGAATAAAGTCAATGTCTGGATGCTAAGAAACACTTATTAATCCACCTGCATAACCACCCCTGAAGAAGAGTCAACAGCCGAGGGCAATGGAGACGACATCTTGGCAGCACATATTCCTCCCTTCACAACACACAGAACTACCCGTCACAGAATGCACTTGGAGGAGGGTACCACTGCACAGTGAGTCAGATGGTAGTAAAAATGGGGAAACGTTAATTTTATGGAACGATTGATCTTTATAACGGGTAAAATTAATATTAACAGCTATAAAATACATATCAGTGCATAAGTGTAATATATTTTGTTATTTAGTGGTCTTATCTCAAATAAGTGCATGCATTTTATTATCAAGCACAATAAAATGTTAAAACTATCTGAGGTATTCATTCTTGCAGTTGTGTCACTGTTTAAACATTACCTTAGCATGATAAACAAGTGAATGACACTGCAGCGCTGTGTTAACTTCGGCGGAGTAATGGACTTCTTACCTAACCTATACAAAGCCACTTTTCAGAGGTGCCAAAAGGTGTAAGAAACGATTTATTGATGATTTTCAATGTAAAAATATGCTAATGCTTCTGGTTTCCTATAGTGTTACAAGTAACTGTTAATCACTGTAACCGTTACTCAAAAGTAGCTGTTTATCACATCGTTAATTCTCTCTTACATTAGATACAAAACTTACAGCGTAATACTCGTAAAGATAAATTGGGTATTTTTCTGCTGCCACTTCCATCCTAATTATGCACATATGCACCAGATATGCACAGTATGTTAGACGACCAAGTATCTCAGAAAACTTCCATGATGCCATAGAGTTAAATATCCCTGCAAAAAATAGACAAACGTTATTGAACTTTCATGTATTTGCATTGTAGAAGAAGGGACAATGGTGTACATAACCTAAATGATATGCAACAGAAATAAAAATGCATTTAGAATTAATATAGAAAAGAGTCATAGTAATATTACCATACTTATATGGTTAAACAGCATAATTGAAAAAGAAATTTCTCCCACCGTAGACTAAGTTCATGTTCTAACATGAAATAAGAAGAGGAACAAACATCTGGGACAGTAATATGAAACGTTAAGGTTTCTGAACGTTATGCACTCACTCACATGCTTGTCCTAGAGTGAAAAGCAGCAAGAAGTTGCTCATTCCAAAACCAAACACTGTCCTGTGCATCGCAGCAAACACACTGGCTCCAATAACATCGTACTGATAACTTGGCTGAAAGAAGATGTAGGCGACCAGAAGTATCATCCAGGGAAGTGTTAGAGCTGCGGTCCACATCACTGCTACCAACACCTGCAACCAAGCAACCAACTTACTTAGGGACACTGGGAGTGAAATTTGAAAGTTCCACATTTTTAAGTAGATTTTTCTGAAATTGTTACTGTGTTTGTATTTATATGAGAATAGGAGGTACACCAAATTTCATTAAAATTGGATAGTTCGTTTAGGATATATAAATTATTTTATAAATTTAATAGGCACATTTTCAAAATAGAGCTCGCGTCTATTGATTTTTCAAAATTCATTTATATTGTCAGAACTGCTACTCTAAAACATGGGTAACTATTGTATGAAGAGATATTTCAAATACATTTGCTGATTATGCTGTACATATTTTTTTAATAACAAAGAAAATCTAATCTTAAAAATTATTGATTTTTTCATACAAAAAAAATTTTTTTTTGGAATTCGTGTTAATGATAACATCAATATTGAATCATAGTTTTGTTTAGCTACTATTTATGAATGCTTTTGTAAATTTTCATTGAAATTTTGGAATGTGCAGAAATATAGTTTTGAGAAAAACAGGCTTTTATATAGGAGCATCCTGTGTACGTTAGGGGAAGAGCACTATTTGAAAGGGCCGTAATGGCCACATGGAGTGGGGGATATGAAAAATGTTAGCTGATCCAAATGCACCGGTGTTCCAGGAACATTTTAAGGTAAAAAAACAATTTTCGACTTTTTGATAATTTTGACCAAAATTTCACTCCCAGTGTCCCTTAAATATAAATACCATGGTAATTATTATTTATTTATGCCAACAAAGTTACTGTCGGTGTTTTTAAACACACAAGCCGTGCGTGGGCAATGTTTGAGGAGTTGAATTGCAACATGAAAAATCTAATGCGTTACACTCACATGACTTTCTCTACTCTTGTACTAACCATTCTTACAAACTCTTATTCCTATATCTTCTTCGTGTTAGTTGAGATAAACATTTGTACAAATTATCTATTTGTTTATTTTCTTGTAGGTGCAAGGGCAATATGGGAATACAGTAGGCTTTGTGCGATAGTCAAATCTTTTAAAGCTTTGAGATTCCGTTCTCTTTGCACGTTTAAGATATAAAAAATGAACAACGATGATCCATTTCACGAAAGTTTTAATTCGGAAACTCACACAAATAACAAGGAATATCTCCGAAATGATTCACCCTACAAGAAAATTTATTCGGACATAAAGTGTGTGTTTTAGCAAGATATACATTTTTTGTATGTTAAGATTTTGTCTATCTCTTACGGTTTACGAGTTGTTCAAAAGTTATCCAGAGTAAACAGTACTACATAGGCTATAGAAAATTCAAAATATACATTTCACTTTTCATACAAATATCTTAAAATATGGCATTTTAATAAAAATCGTTAGAGCCATTTTGAAGAAAATCAAAATTTTCGAAAAATTTTCCATGTAAGGGGTAGTTTATGGTGGGGCTATTTTCTTCAAAATCTTCGTGTCGTATTCTTTAAAGACATTAAACTTAAATACCAACTTTGGTTTTTAACCGACTTTTCGTTTTTGAGTTATGCTGTGCACAGACTGACACATACACACGGACATTTTTCTAAAACTGCTCTTTTTGATTCAGGAGGCTTCAGAAAATATATATTCGGCGAAATCTCGACATAGAATTTTTGGGTGGATTACAATACTTCCCCTACTTAAGAGTAGAGAAAGTAAAAGGCACCACAGCATGAACGATGAACATACCTTAGATAGTTTGGTTCCATTGATGCTCATCTTATAGAAGATATATCCTGCTATAAGTCCCAAAATGTAGGGCGAAGCATTGTGATGAAAAGTTAAATAACATCTTAAATAAGTGCTATCTTGCAACACGTTTCTAATTGTCCTGGAAATTAAAATTAACTCATTAATTTAATAACACAACTTTCTGTACATCTCAGACTGATAGAGTAAGTAACATGTGGTAAAAAAGATGATTATTAGTTAAATAAGATAGGATTTGAAATGTTCATGGTCTAGTTCCCTTAAATGGAAAATGCCAGAGTTATATGTACTGACTTAACCTCACATTGCAATGTAATGCATCATAGCTCAGATGTTCTAACATAAATAACATCAATAAATGTATTTTTCTGATAATTTGCACACTATACTCACTCTGGATACGCAAGAAGCATTGGGTCCAGGTGTTCTATGTATGTTTGTAGTGCTGGGATCGCCACTGTGATAAATAACGCAGTACCAAAGATCTGTTTATCCCAGGTCTTATATTTGTTCACCAAGGCCAACACGAGACTCATAACAATGAAGTTCTGGTAATCTACTGCAAGATACCAACTGTGCTGCATGCACTGTTGACAACATTACACACAAAAATCAATATACGACTATATCTTACGGGCAGAAAAAGACGATAGTTTAATACCGAGGGAAAGTGACACCTATACAATCTACAGTGTTACCAGCTTGATTTCGTTAAAACAAATATATCTCCGTATTGTAATGACTTCTCTTCCACCCTGTATGTACTTACTAAAGAAAATAAAAATACTGAACCATATATCTAATAAATGCAGTAGAATAGGGCCTTGTTCTGCTATTTTAATAATTATAGGAATATTTGGAATAATTACCGGTTTGTCTCCATGTATATAGTTGTTGAGGTAAAGTAGATTGAGCCACCAGTATGTCCTGCAGTTGTCTACCTCGTAGCCATACACGCTGTACCACTGAGGCCCGGAGCCCATATAACTGAACCACGTGGCAGACAGAGCTATTACTGCTGCGTATGCTGGAGTTAACCTGAAAAATAAGTAACTCACTCTTCTATAAATTCTCAGCACTACGGCAGGTAGAGATGGACTCGGATTGGCTAGAATTCTCTGTACTACTACGTCACAATGCAGAATCACTGCAATGCGGCACAGATGACGTAATGTTCTTAGGTTTTATTTTTATTTTACCTTTGGCCATCAACTAGAGTTTGCTAATATACATCCCGCCATTAAGTTTTTCGAACAATCAATTCCTAATGACTCTTTCACTTTGAAGACGAACACGACAAGATGGTCGAAACGTCGGCGGCAAAAACCGGATAGCCAAGATATTTTAATGCTTGCCATGGAACCTTGAAAGAATAAATAACTTACCTGATATATCGGAGAATGATGGTTTTAAAGTAACTTGAGAATGTAAACCCATACTGAACCAAGTTGACTGTGCCCATGTATCCAAGAAGAAAGCCGCTGATAACAAAAAATGTGCTGACTATTGTATGTCCGTTGAACACCAACATCCAAGGAAGGACACTGTACGACTGAAATGAACACAATGTAATGCTCATGATAACAGGATTTTGTAACTACTTCTTAATGGAACAGAAAATATAAATTACGCATCTACCTTTTCAATCTTTTCAGGATTTTGTATAGCGCTGGAGATCATGACAGAAAGTTCATGTCCCAGGACTATGGAATACAACAACAATACGCGCATTGTTTGTACAACTCGAAGAGACTTCACTTTTGGTGGACTCGTCAAACGATTCCAGTTTCTAATTATTGAAAAACACAGAACTGAAAACAAAAATAATTAATACAAGTTAAAAATTCGATTTTCTGTCACATCATACATAACTCAAACTAATAAAAATACATCTACACATCTTACAAGTAACAAATTGTTATCTTCATACTTATACATTGTTCTGGAATTACGCATGCAAGTTGGATAAAAATCATTTATTTTTTCGAAATCGGCTGATCAAAGAACAGAATGCCATTACAGAAGAAGAAGAGGAGGAAGAAGAAGAAGAAGACTTACTTAGACTCTTTTCCTTTGTATCTCCTTTGCTTTTCACCATGGTATATTCATATATAGTTGTAGATAACACAGTCGTTATAATTATTAGACATACTACACTGTAACAGAAGATGAACATTAAAAACTATATAACATACAGTTGAAATACTAGAGCAGCCGTCAGGAACGATGGCGGTGAGTGACATATAACGCGCATGTAGGGGAAAGAGGGGAAATGCTGCGTTGCAACTGTTTGCCATCTTTCCTATGAAGTATTCGTACACATTATATACTATTTCCTTGGGTTGACTGTCAATAACTCAATGTGTTTTTGCTTCTCAGGGTGGAATTACTGCTCGGAATTGTAAGTTAGTTACTAATACGACATATCTCCTAGGTTATTTGATGGACTTACCCCACCACATAATCTGCAGCAGTAAATGAGCTACGACGCCTACTCTGGCACTTCTCTTCTTCAACTGTCACATTCACGTCAACTCCAAGAGATGATGCAGATGTTAGAAAGTTTTCAAAGAAAGAACTTTCAATATCGGACTTGTTGCATAGTTCATCGACACATAGCCCCACAATGAGCTTATCTCTCCGGAAATTTGTGCGATATTTCATTCTCTCCTGCAACAGATTAACAATTAATTGTAAGTATAAGACACAATGAAATGTGCACATAGACAGTCGTTAACCTACTTCATTAATATTCCAATAAAAGCCTCCCCTTATTGTTTAAATAAAATTACAGGTGACAAAAATTACGTACGTACAATGTTTTGCATTACTCAATTTGATTTCAACTTCTAAATGCTTCACATTAACGAATAATTACCTGTATCCTATTCCAAAATGAGGAATGTGTATCCTTAGGGTAAATTTTTATAGTGGCCAGACAATATTGCTTTTGTTTTTCATAAATGCAGTCTTCATATTCACCCAGCTGATAAATTGGGCCTTCGAGAATACTTTCTGCATCCAGCGAAACTGAAAATATAAACATACAAGTAAATATACACACATATTGGTAAATGATTTCCTCCTTCAACGACATTCATATATGTATATTAAATTATATGTTAGCTCGTTGTGTGTTGTGCAGTAACAATACTTAACCTATAAATGTGCAAACAGTGCTGTTGTGTGTAAGTAAGAGCGGTGAAAGTATAGTAAACACTTGTAAGAGCAACAGAGGAGGGGACGTTGCCATGGAAACATACTCCTCCAAGATGTGTCAGAGTTCGAATGTTGTTTAAACATTGCAGTACTAGTAAAGCTACTATTATCTATAGACTAGTATAACTCACGATTGTATTTGGTCAACATAGAAAATCCAAAACACGCGTCCGAGCTATTCCAGTAACAAGCTGTTAGCTGACATCCTGTTAAAACTAGGACTGCCGCCAATAGTGTCCTCACTGCCATCTTCTGGAAAAGAAATAAAATGTTTTCACATTATTTCTCAGACTAGTTACCTCCTACACAACACTATGGTGAAATAGCAAATAGTTTTGTATTACTTTTTCTTTTGTGCGTTTAAAGTAATTAGAGGATGTAATTATATTTCATCCAAAATTTCACTATATATATGAAGCGATGCATGCATCGAGGAAGAACTATGCTTGTAAGCGATCTGCCTTTCATAAATTATTGTTGGAAATTGGTTTTAGGACTATAAAGTGAAATAAAGTAAATATAATTATTGACAGAGAGGAGATCACGTGATGCTCATCCACATTTGACACCCGTTCCCGATAATGATCAAGCTATACTTAACGTGTGTGTTATCATTGTCATAAGTTTAATTTAATTTCAACTCAGTTTCTTTTAATAAAATAAAACACAAGACTAAAGCTGAGGGATACAAAATGTTTTGTATACGTCAAGTCCGATAATTATGTTACATCTACAGTATGTGAGTAAATTTGTTTATTAATACCTGCAAAGCACTTCAGCTACAAAGATACTAACAAAACATTAAGAGACAAATATCGATATACAAAGCACAGGAACATCAAAGATAGTTCCATGTCAAACCGCGACAGATAATATCTCAAATTTTCGACCTACTATAACCTAAAAGAGTTGCTCACCTTTCTCCGGCCACTTTCTTCAAAAGGAACATTTAAATTCCCAGCTTCTCCTACAAACTGACTTCTTCAGTGAAAGTAACTAGACAGAGTGTGCACGACTGAGCAGAATTACTGACATTGCGCGGTGACAAATGTGACGTGTTTATACGTTACGTGGTTACAAAGCTATTACAAACACAATTCGAACAAAAATTGCATGCATTTGTCTTTGAATTATCTCATTACGTAATATTTCACCTAATGATGTGAATGTGTGGTTATAATGACACACTTGCTATAATCACTTCAGGGATTTTTTATTTGTTTAATTTGACAGTGTTTCAGTGGGAATCCCACTGTCTAAATAGCACTTATTCTGCGTTCATAAATAGAGTTTAAACTGAACACACGTGCACAAAAGTACTCTAACTCCAAAATTCAAAATATTTATTTCATGGCGGGCGAAACGTCAGGTGTTCACGCATCCATCGACTCGACCACGGCCAATAAGTCCGAGAACATCATTTCACTGGATAGACGCCGGCCGTGAAAACCTAACCTCACATATTAGTTTATATATATAACATTAAACCACGACCAGATGATAAAATAAGTCCTGCAACTGTTTTCCCAGTAATCTACATTATTTTTCCAAAGCGTAAAAAATGCTGTAACCTCTAACCTCTTAAACCAAACAATTGTGTGTTGTAAGCGTTTCTTAGACAAAAAACATATGATGTATTACATAGACTAGACTCACTAATCTGTATCATTTATTATTGACTATACATTTTATTCATAAGGATGTTTTTGCAATCCTTCAATGTGCATGTAAAAAAACCTGTGACTGTCACCCTCGCAAGTGCAGCAACATTCAGGCACAAGAATCACAACAACAACAACAACAACAACAACAACAACAACAACAACAATAATAATAATAATAATAATAATAATAATAATAATAATAATAATAATAATAATAATAATACCTAGTAATAATAATAATAATAATAATAATAATAATAATAATAATAATAATAATAATAATAATAATAATAATAATAATAATAATAATAATAATAATAATAATAATAATAATAATAATAATAATAATAATAATAATAATAATAATAATAATAAAAATTATATATTTTCTTTCTAGAGGCTGTTCCTGTTTCAAAGGAAAATATTGCAGTGAATCACTTGAAGAGATTTTGTGGCAAAAAGTCAGAATTCTACATGCCCCATAAGGAGTGAACATACCTATAGATTTTACTTTTCACATTCACTTATATATTAAATATCAGTGTTCAGTACTTATCCTCACATGTTCTTATTTAGTAGAAAACCAACATTTGGAGCACTTGAACTTTGAAAATCGTCTCTTGTAAAATTCCGCCTGTAACCTTCGCATCTGTATGCCACGTTTAATTTAAAATATTATGATTTCTCGTATTCTTGTGATATAGGTACAAAGCATTCATGTAATGCATTAATAAATAAATTAATTAAAGCATAATTATTAAGACTGTTGCAGTGGAGTCAGTTATGAATTTAAATTATGTTTTAAGGCCCAAATCCATTAAAAATTATATTTTCAATGGTAAAGGAATTATCAAAGTAGTTTGAGTGGTTTTTGAAGTTAAATTACATAAAAACACACATACGTGTTTGGTAATAACTATAGTTTCAATTTTCCAACCAAAACTCTGTCGATTTCTCGATTTCAGTGTTGCTGTTTACAGATACACACATATAAATGCGCGTGCTTTTTCTAACAATCTTTTCTCTGTGTGTGTGCGGGGAAGGGGGGAGGGGAGCTTCAGGAAGTCCCAAAATGTATACTTCTAGTGAAGTGTCGACATCGAATTTTTGGCAGGGAAGCAATGCTTCTTTTGTTTATTGTAAGTGTTTGAGAAAGTAATAAGAAACTTAATAAAATCAACAATGATCAGCAAGAATTAAAATAACGAATTGAAGTTACGAAACCAGTGAATGATATTTAATATTTCTTACCCTGTAAAGGAATACGTCCTTCAAAATGACTGATAATGCATGAGTACTAAAATAATAATTATTAATTGAAATATTCGCATTGTGCAACATGAGAGTGTGACAGTAACATTGCAATGATAATAAACAGGATCACTTTACCTTCACAGCAAGTGCAGAACAAACTCTTATTTCGGACTCGACAGGTTACTGCTCGAAGGACAGCAAACGTATGACTCTTTTCTTATTGTAGATCCTTGTTTCAGAAGTTATAATCTGAACAAGTATTTAATTGTGAGAAATGTGCTAGTAGTGGGGGAATCCGACACTGTGCTGCGTGCTTTTTGATGATGATGACGATGATGATATAAAATTATTATTATTATTATTATTATTATTATTATTATTATTATTATTATTATTATTATTATTATTATTATTATTATTATTATTATTATTATTATTATTATTATTATTATTATTATTATTATTATTATTATTATTATTATTATTATTATTATTATTATTATTATTATTATTATTATTATTATTATTATTATTATTATTATTATTATTATTATTATTATTATTATTATTATTATTATTATTATTATTATTATTATTATTATTATTATTATTACTATTATTATTATTATTATTATTATTATTATTATTATTATTTGCTAAATCAAGCTTAACCTAATAAATTATTGTCAACCATATTCCAAGAAGTAAAAGCTGTATAATGTTATCGGACAATAGCTTTACCTGATCACCTCTTTGGCTCATTTGTGGAAAATGTAAGACACGGGAAAGAAACAAGTGGTTTCTAAGAAAATATTGTCATAATGACATTGTCTTTAAAAAATGAGATAATTAGTAGGAAATTAGTTTCTGGAGAAGCAGCTTGCATGCACAGAATGTCCTCCACAGCAACCTTCTTTTGTATGTTTCAATTACAGAGACTGTGCAAGTCGACAATAACTTGACAACATACCCAAATGCACCATATTTTAAATTAGCGTTATGCTCAACCATACCCAAATTTATCAATTATAACTCTGATAGCGATCCTTTAATGGACCTCTTTAAGTTCAAACTTTCATTAGTGGACTGATCTTCGTCCAATAGGACAGCAAGAATATTGCACTAAAGACAGCCCCGCAAATTAATTTCACTAATTGTACAATAAATAACTTAGACATGAAATAAAGTTTCGTCTGAAAACCAATATATTCCATTTGTATTATATTTTTCAATGTTACGTAGCATTCCAAGGTTATCATTTTCATCATGCAGCTGTGACGTGCTGGAAACAAATCGATATTACATAAATTGTGTGTTTTAGAAAAATCTACATTTTCATATGTTATAGCCAGAAAATTGAAAATATACATTTCATTTGTCATAAAAATATCTTAAAAATATGGCATTTTAATCAAAATCGTTAGAGCCATTTTAAAAAAGAATAACAAATTTCGAAACATTTTCCGTGTAAAGTGTAGTTTAGGGTGGGGCTATTTTCTTCAAAATCTTCGTGTCGTATTCTTGAAAGACATGAACTCAAATACCAACTTTGATTTTTAACGAACTTTTCATTTGGGTTATGCTGTCCACACACACACACACACACACACACACACACACACACACACACACACACACACACACACACACACACACACACACACACACACACACACACACAGACACACACATGTACCTTTTTCTAAAACTGCTTGTTTTGGATTCAGAGGGCCTCAAAACATACATTTCCAGTGAAATCTCGACATCGAATTTTTGGGTGGAATACAATACTTCCTCTACCATATGTAGTAGACAAAGCAATACTTATATCCAAAGAAATGCATCATCTGGCTGAGTTATTGTTGACTAAAGGTCCCTAATTTATGACTATAATTATAGAAAATGGAAGAAGCGACCAACTTTTTCTTTGGGTGTGTTTCGGTTGAATCAACAGTTTTTGTGTAAATTAAATTTAAAAATCTACAATTTGGTTCCTTCTTAGTTGTGTTAGAACTGGCAACATCGTATTTCCTCCTCTCCCTTGAGAGATCTCAGAGCCAGAGGACAACCAGTTAGTTGGACCTCAATAGATATCCGAAGGCATTTGATTTTCTACATTTATATACTTTTGGATGGCTGCAGGGACATGTTGGGAATTACGCTCAAGATTTCCTAGAATCACAAGGTAATTTCTCATGAGAGGTGAATTTTATATCATCGCCAATGTCAAAAATTATAAAAATCACAAACAATTCTGAAGTTCTTAAAATAATTTTGTTCCATTATCACTTTCCTCTTGTCTACTTCTCAGACTTCTGTTATATCTGATTCTCTCATAAATTTCATGTTCCTTCTACATAAAACTGACAAACTGGGTGAGCTGTTAGGAAACATTCCTACCATTGTTATAATATAGTGATTCTTGAGACACTCCTTCAAAATCGACATTAGTTGCAAGGATGAATAATCAGCAGTTATGTGCTATAATGATGTAGAAGAATGTAGAAGAATGGAAAATATAGTAGTAGGTAAGAGTTAGAGAATGGTTAATAAACCTCGGAAATGTATCACACGGAAGCAGATAATTCATGGGAAAAAAGTTTAACGCATATTTCCAGTAGATGTCAGACAACTGCAGTGTAGCTCTATTAATGATACTTTCATATGCAAAGCTCGAATTCTGTAGTTATGAATACCTTCAAATTGAACATATTGTGTAAATATTTAAGGACATGAATTGTTTACTTATTAAGCTTATAACTTGGGAAACGTTATTCCCTGTTTCAGTATTGCAGTGCATTGCCAATAATAAAAGCAGATGGATACATATTATATCGATGCATGAAAATGGGACAAGGCAATACCGCTAGCGCCCTCCTTTGGTGGAACAAAGTACTAATTAGACATTTTCTCTCTCTTTACTGTAAGCGGCGCCACCGCCATCTCGTGCATTCTTTGAAACCTTACTGTTAGACAGCAAAGCCTTCGCCGCCTGGTGCGACACCCACTCTTGAAGTTGTCTGTTGCACCCAGAAGATGGCAGAGCAGGACAGTTCTTGGATTTTCCTTTTAACTTTCTCACGAAAGGGTAGTACTTCCAACCGCCAGATTACAGCTCTTGTCTCACATTCCTATTTGATTCTCAGATGACGACGACGAGCTGCTGGCAGGCTGAGGTTCACCTCTACCCCCAAAAGGGATATTGGGATGGGTATATAAGGGTGGCGTTTTTGTATTTCTTTTTAGGTTATTGTTAAATAGAAGGAAGCTGTTATGCCCCTTGACAACTGACACGCAGGATGCAGCAATGTCTGCATTCTGATGGAAGATGAAAAATAGTTTTGCAATGAATTCTTTTTAAAAAGTTTTCAGGTTTTAATTTGGAATTTTGATAGGGTTAATTTTGAGTCGAACAACTCTTTGTTGGGACTATATATTTATCTGAAATAACACGAAGAAGATATAGGAATAAGAGTTTGTAAGAATGATTAGTACAAGAGTAGAGAAGGTCATGTGAGTGCAACATATCACATTTTTCTCTATTTTCAGGAAATTTGAGTCATACATATTCTTAAAGTCTGTAACATTTTCCAACTAGTGTAAACATTGGAATATTTGGGATAATAAATCAGTTTATTGTGAATAAGGCCACATAATGCCTAAACTTTACTCTATTTCCATGGATAACGTAAACTTGAAGTTTTACTTGAAGCAATAAAAACACATCAGCAAAAACCGCTCGAAGCTGTTGCTTTACATTTGCATGTATTATGCTTTACAAACACAGTTCCAAGATTTTGCATGCGTACAAGAAAAGAATAGATGTTCCTCTCTTGGAGCTGCTCAGTCAGTAAGAATATACATAAACAAGCAACAATGGTAACATAAGATGCACTAGAGAAAGATTTGTTGACGTTCTGTTATAAACTTCTTCACATTTCCTGTGGAAACAAAGTTACTACCTAGATTAACCTATATCCAAATTTCTCTAACACAACAGCACTGCATTTCGATCTAAACTTCTCCATATAAATGCATGTTTCGACTGTCAGAAGTATTAGTAAAATATGTGATGCGTTGCACTCACATGACTTTCTCTACTCTGTTAGTTGAGATAAACATTTGTAGAAACCGTTCTGGAGAGTTTTACACATTCTCAATTAATGTGGGAATAACATGCATGGAGTAGAGGATGTGAAAATACTGGGAAAACAAGACAGGCTGTGAATTAATCGATTTTGGGTTGTGTTTTTAAAGCGCCCAGTGATGTGGGTTTATTTACCTGTTCGAGTTTAAACTGATAGCACATTCAATCCCTGGATCTGTGCGCTGCAACAATACATGCCACTGACGAACTCAAATACTGTTTCCAAGTTTGCATTGGTAATTAGGGGAGTACCCACTGTGTGTGTGTGTGCGTGTGTGTGTCTATTTGTGTGAATAACAAACGAAAAGTCGGTTAAAAACCAGAGTTGGTATTTAAATTTAATATCCTTCAAGAATGCGACAAAAAGAGTTTGAAGAAAATTCCTCCATACTAAACTACCCTTCACATGGAAAACTTTTTGAAAATGTTCAATTTATCGAAAATGCCTCTAACAAAGTTGATTAAAATGCCATATTTTAAACATATTTTATGACAAATCAAATGTATATTTTCAATTTTCTGGCTGTAGTCTAAGTACTCCTGTTTATTACGGACAATATTTGCGTAACTCGTAAATCTGACGCTACAAAAAATTTAAAACTCGTTGAAACACACAATTTATGTCCAAATACATTTTTGTGGAGTGAACCATTTCGGAAATATTCCTTGTTATTTCTGTGAGTTTTGGAATACTTAAACTTTGGTCAAATGGGACATCGTTATTCACTTTTTATATCTTAGCCGTGCAAAGAGAATGAATTTGATAGCTTTAAAAGATTCGACTATTGTTCAAAGTCTACCGTATTCCCATATTCCCCTTGTACGCACAAGAAGATAACAAGATAATTTGTAAAATGTTTATCTGAACTAACACGAAGAAAATACAGTGGAATTTGTTTAAAGCTTCTCGGTATGTGATGGATTTAACATTCAATTCTCTTTGCCTGTCCAGGATATATAAAAGCGAATACCGACTTTACATTTAAGGAAAATATAAGTATAGGGAAATTCAAACACATAACGTGGAATATCTCGGAAATGGGAAACTCCATAGAAAAATCTGATGTGTTGCACTCACATGACTTTCTCTACTCTTGTACTAACCAGTCTTACAAACTCTTATTCCTATATCTTCTTCGTGTTAGTTAAAATAAACATTTGTACAAATTATCTTATTGCTTATTTCCTTGTAGGTGCAAGGGGAACATTGGAATACAGTAGGCTTTGTGCGATAGTCAAATCTTTTAAAGCTTTGAGATTCCGTTCTCTTTGTACACGTAACATATAAAAAAATGAACAACGATGACCCATTTCACGAAAGTTGCAAGTTTTCCGAAACTCACACACATAACAAGGTATATCTCCGAAATGGTTCACCCTACAAGAAAATTTATTGAGACATAAATTGTGTATTTTAGTAAGATCTACATTTTTTGTAGAGTATAATTTGGTCTATCTCTAACGGTTTACCAGTTATGCAAAAGTCGTCCAGAATAAATACGACTACAGGGGCTATAGCCAGAAAATTCAAGATATACATTTCATTTGTCATAAAAATATCTCAAACATATGGCATTTTAATCAAAATCGTTAGAGCCATTTTCAAGAAAATCAAAATTTTCGAAAAATTTTCCATGTAAAGGGTAGTTTAGGGTGGGGCTATTTTCTTCAAAATCTTCGTGTCACATCCTTGAACGACATTAAACTTAAATACCAACTTTGGTTTTTAACTGACTTTTCGTTTTTGAGCTATGCTGTCCACAGACTGGCAGACTGACTGGCTGACAGACACACAGACACACAGACACACACAGGGACCTTTTTCTAAAAATGCTTTTTTTCGATTCAGGGGGCCTCAAAACATGTATTTCCGGTGAAATCTCGACTTCGAATTTTTGGGTGGAATACAATACTTCCCCTACTTACCAGTAGAGAAAGTAAAAATGCATTGGACATAAATGTTATGCCAAAGTCATCTAGGATTACAGTAGAAACAAGTGACATCTCTTAAAATCGGGTCGTTAAGTGCTTAACAGTGAGAAAGTAAAGAATACCGATTTACCACTTTAGAAAAGCAGTATAAGTATTTGAAACTAGTAACAAAGAACATCTGGGAAATGGTGAAGTTCATAACAAATTTGATTAAGCATAAACAGTAGACGACCTTAAGGAACTATACATTCCTTTTGTTGTAAGATATTGTATAATTTTCAGTTACAGTCTAAATACATCCTTACAAATACACACTTGTGCCATTATAAGAAGTTCATTGCTATCAAATTCGTGCAAACTTGGATGTTCAGGAAAATACTATCCAGAACGCAGAGACGCCTTTCTTCTGATAACAGGCTATGAGATAAATATGCACATGGGAAGGGATATATTTTCCTTATTGACATATTTCGCAACACGCACGTAACGAGGAAAACAAATCGAATTAAACTGTAAAATATTTTCGGTTTTTGAATATTTTAGTATCGACTTCAAAAATATAACATGTTGCACTCACATGACTTTCTCTACTCTTGTACTAACCATTTTTACAAACTCTTATTCCTACATCTTCTTTGTGTTAGTTGAGATAAACATTTGTAGGTATTCGGAGGTATTCCTTGTTATTTGTGTTAGTGTTGCAAAACTTATACTTCTGTCCAACAGAACATCGTGGTTAATTTTTTTACTACCGTCCACAGCGGAAATATTCATTCAAAATATCAATGTGATATGAGTTGGCAATCAGAAGTTCTGGGAATAACCGTAACGAAAGTTATCAGCATGACATTGCTGCTTGACCACGAGGTCAGAAGGTCATCAATCTAAGTCAATGCAATCTCATTTCTCAAACAGAATACAATCGCATCCAGAACTGAGTGCACTCAACAGATGTTTACGGTAAGTGAAATAAACATTTATTCTCCTAAGTAAAACCATACAAGTTCCGTACGTTACTTTTTAGAAATATTAAGTTGTACTTATAAACTGACGAATTCAATTTTGACTTCTTCTACTACGTATAGTAATCAGGGGAAATAATGTATTCCTCCCAAATATTCGTTAGAGCCATTTTCAAGAAAATCAAATTTTTTAAAAAATTTTCTTTGTAAAGGGTAGTTTAGAGTGAAGCAATTTTCTTCAAAATCTTCGTGTGGCATTCTTTAAAGACATTAACCGTAACTACCAATTTTGGTTTTTAACCGACCTTCGTTTTTAAGTTATGCTGTCCACAGACTGACACACACACACACACACACACACACACACACACACACACACACACACACACACACACACACACACACGCCTTTTTCTGAAAATGCTCTTTTTGAATTGAGGGGACCTGAAAAAATTGTACCGTGAAATCTCGACATAGAATTTTTGGGTGGAATACTATACTTCCTCTACTTACTATACGCAGTAGAGAAAATAAAAATGGATCTATTTAGTTTTCCTCCTGAGAGAGCTTCGGTCAGGAACCAATCAGAGCGGCCTCTGTGGTCACGTGCTTACAGCAGCTACGAGCGTTTTTCTTATTTCGGCAGCACTTTCGTGTTTAAGGTTATGGTATTTAATCGCTCTCTTGAGATACGTGAATGTGCAGTATTTGTGGGCAAGCGGCACTTGGAGACGAGAATCACGTGACTTCTCTCTGGGTTTATGGACAATCGCCAACGTCTGCACCACCGCTTATACAAAATATCAACTTAGAAATATGCAGTGTAATAGTATAATGAATAAACCTAAGCAGGCAACGCAGTATATTAAATCCAAACTGCAGCCAAATGGTAACCAGAACGTAAGAAATACAGCTTGGTTCACTGGTATTCCACTCGGAAGTCATTTCATAGGAAGCCAATAGATGGCACGAGATGTCACTAGACATTTTGTATATGACGTCATCTCTTGAACAAGAAGCATCTCAGTGTGCAGAGAACTCTATGGCGTTACTTACCTGAACATTTGTTTTACAGAATATGGACCTTGTCTACACCTCCTCCACGCCCTCTCACGGTGGAATCACTTCGCAGCTTCTACTCTTGCAGTTTCTGAACCAACTCCGCACACACTACAATATTACCACACAGCACACTGTGCAGGCCGTGCTGAACTGTGTACACAGTCTGAAAGAGGAAGAGAGACGTCGAAAACAACTGACTAACCAACATGAAGATGATTATTCTAAATTATCTGCTGACTACTTGAATTTACAGAATCTGCACCTTTCAGCAGGGAAACGCATTCAAGATTTGGAAGAAAGTTTGAAGGTAAAAGGTTTATGCTTTTTATGGATATCAAAACTAACAATTTGGAATTCAAAGCAACAATATAGTAAGTAGTGGGAATATTGCATTCTCGCAAAAATTCTATATGGAGATTTCACCGGAAATATATGTTTTGAGGCCCCCTATCTTTCAGCCTTTGGGCAGCATAACTCAGAAACTAAAAGTTGGTATTTAAGTTTAATGTCTTTTAAGGATGCGACACGAAGATTTTGAAGAAAATTTCTCCACCCTAAACTACTCTTTACACAGAAAATTTTTATTTTCTCGAAAATAGCTTTAATAATTTTGATTAAACTGCCATATCTTTGAGGTATTTTTATGACAAACGAAATGTATATTTAGAATTTTCTGGCCATAGCACGTGTAGCCATGTTTACTCTGGAGGACCTTGTACCTACTAGGAAATAAACAATGAGATAGTTTCTGCAAATGTTTATCTGGATTAAAAACAAATGGGCTTTACGTATAGGTTTATGTTCTTACAGGAATATGAACACAAGGCCAGCGCACTAGAGAAAGAGCTGGAGAAGGAAAACTTGACCAGAATGCTTTGCGAACGTGACGCAAAATTACACAAGGCTTACACAGACTTGGAACAATTGAACAAGGAATTACACGAGATGAGAAACTGTAGCCATAGTGAAGTTGGGAAAATATTGGCAACAGTCCAGCTAATACATGAAAACCAAAATAATGTGAGTATTTATACTGACTTGGTTAGTAACATATGTATTGTTTTGTTTACTAGTCAGCTGTAGTAAGTGGAAAGATCATTTTTGTATTGTGTGTGTGCGTGTGTGTGTGTGTCAGTGTGTGTGTGTGCGTGTGTGTGTGCGTGCGTGTGTGCGTGCGTGTGTGTGTCAGTCTGTTTTACAGTTAATTTAATTACTTAATTAATTAATTAATTTATTTATTTATTTATTTATTTATTTGCTTCTTTATTTCTTTGTTTTTTTATTTATTTATTTATTTATTTATTATTTATTTATTTATTTATTTATTTATTTACTTATTTATTTATTTGTTTGTTTGCTTCTTTATTTCTTTATTTATTTATTTATTTATTTATTTATTTATTTATTTATTTATTTATTTATTTATTTATTTATTTATTTATTTATTTATTTATTTATTTATTTATTTATTTATTTATTTATTTATTTATTTATTTATTTATTTATTTATTTTTTTTCTTTATTTCAGGGAAAAGACATTTACGTGTTGGAAAACCAGCTAAGTCTCACCAAGGAAAGCTTAGAAAATTCTACAGAAATGTATACAACGCAGACCAAGAAATTAGAAGAAGAGCGAAATAAAACTCAAGGCTTAGAGGAACAAAATGCACAATTGGAGAACCTTTTGCGCAACATAGAGAAACAGCAACAAGAGCAAATTAAAACATTTGAGGCAGAATTACATACAATAGCGGAGGAGCTGAAAATGAAGGACGTGGAACTAAAAAAGAAAGAAGAGGAACTGAGAAAGAAAGAAGAAGAACTAGAAAATAAAAATAAGGAACTTGCTGATGAAAGAACGAGGAATGCAGAGCTTCAGAGAATGGTTTTTGAAATCCACAAGAAACATAGTGATGCTGAGAAACAGATCGCAGAGGCTGTAGCAGCTGAAAGAAGCAATTGCTCAATTCAACTACAACAGAAAACAGCATCGGAGGAAAAGAAGGTTCAGGAAGCACAGAATCAGTTGAAGACCTGCAGAGAGCATCTAAATGTTACTCAAGAATCAACCGTAAGTATTTCTACTGTTGCATTTGCTTATACAGGTAGAGCAAATCAGCTGCGCGGTGTTTTGCCTATTAGTGTCCTTGGTGCTCGTTGTCGCTATCATAGAAAGGCGCTGATGAGACCATAAACTGTCGCGCCCTTGAACATTAGTGACGTGACAATGTGATCAAGGCGAAATGGGAAGAAAATCTGAAGTACTTCTAATTAATCATCTATTTTTATTTTAAATTCTATATTCTTTAGTACAGGGCCCTAATGACCAAGTTGTCGACGGGCCCTTAAACCCGACACACTCACTCACTCACTTCTTTAGTACAAAATCAATTAAATCGTATAGTGGACTTTTACCTTCACTATGATCTATATTTTCTAGATATTTTCTGCCTTATATATTCTTCATTTTTGTCGTATCAGTTTGTCTCCTAAGCTTAACCTCTAATCTTCCGTGGTACTTTCTAAGCTCTTCTATTTATGTCCATCTTCTCCTATATTGCTAACAAAATAAAGTAAATTCCTAATAATGTTGATTGTTGCAGGTTTTGGCCACAAAGCATATAAACAAGGCTGTCGAGTTCACTAACAAATACAGGAAGTACCTGGCAAGTGGAAATTTCAACTTCGCTATAGCAGTTTACGGCGATGAGGAAATCAGAGATATCCTTCGAGCTTCGGAAGGTATTTTTGGTAAACAGGTAAACAAACAATTGTTTTTATTTAGAGATAATAATTATTGATAAGAGTACAACATTGGACAATAACTTTCTGTATTGCCGATTTTTCGTTGAAAAACTATAGCATTTATAAACATCCACTTGGGTGAAGCAGCCAATGGGCACATGCTATATCAAAGTCTATTTATTCTGTCATTTTCAAAGTCGTTTAATATGGCACAGACGCAACACTAAAACACAGTTACTTTAATTGAGAATTTCATTAACCTTACAGGTTATGTTTTGCAGTTATGACTTTACAGTTACAATGTTGCGAATTTTCGATCTAATTTATTGTTAATATAAACCAGTTTGCTGCTCCATATATTAAAAATCTGATGTGTTACACTCACATGATTTTCTCTGCTCTTGTACTAACCATTCTTACAAACTCTTATTCCTATATCTTCTTCCTGTTAGTTGAGACAAATATTTGTACAACCTTTCTTATACAAAGGGAATGTTGGAATACAGTAGGCTTAGAGCGATCGATAGTGAAATCTTTTAAAACCTCGGTGATCCAGGTAAAAAATTAATATCTATCACATTAAAATGAATATTCGAAACCTTTACGTATGTGTTTAGAACTGGTTTTGTGTTTTTCATTGGCATACTAAAATTAGATGCATTGAAGTTAATACTTTCAGATAGACAATAAAGTTATAGTCAATTTCACTGTTTAGAAGCTAACGTTAGTGATCTACACACAATGGCACGCCCAGTGATTTAAATAAATAAATATCGTATAAGTTCCCAAACTGAACATATAAGAGTTAACCTGTAGAATAGCGGCCTCGGCTCAGGTATTGCATGGCCCAGCTCCTTCTATTATCTGCAACGGCATGATGACATGTGAATATTGCCAACCACAGGGAATATGAATTGCCAAGGAATTTTTGCATCCAGGGCTACAGATCTTGAAATTAACACTATTTCTTGTTCTTATTGTTTCGCAATCGTGTGAACTGAGTTTTATTTTTGCACCCAGCGCTACATTTGTTTAAATGATCGTTATTTATTCGGCTTTTAACGCAGTATTTTCAGCGCGTTTATTTTTGTTACGTTGGCCACGCCCTCTCCCTACGTAGCACACGACAGTATTCAGTGAACCACGTGTGGTCGCTATGCTATAGGATAAATTAAATATGTATGCACCTACAATGAAATTGCCAAGCTGAATTATATTTTTGTTAACCATAAGGGACTAGAAACTCAAATCTAACATCTCAGTCCCGGTAAATATTCAGTGATTTTAATCTGATGGTTTAACAGCGTCGTCGAATATCCTCATACATTCAATGAATGATTGAACACGCAGTCACACAGTTTAAGTATTTCAGCTCACCTTTTAGAAGCCATCGTTGTTTAGTAAGGAGAAGCTGGTCCATAAAATCTTCTACTCTGGAAGTTGATTACTTTAAATAGTACACAACGATCTTCTTCCTCCAGTTTCACTTAAAGATCACAAAAAGTTTCTATCGCTAATTACGAGACAAAATGGACGCGTCCCAAGTAAACAATGAATTTGAAATACATGAAGCTCGAGTGTGAAAAGTTGAAACACGAAACTGCACGTCATTGCACAATAAAGAAATAAAATCTGGTGCACTTAAATCTGCGATTGTTCCGGCATTGTTTTCCCGTTTCACAAGGGGTTGTATTCTAATAGAACCTTGAAAGGAACCAAGGTCAAGAGTTGTAATGGATTTGTTTTATCATTTGAATCTGCACCCTCCACATCAGAGGAAAGTGATGATAGGGGTATGAAGAGAGTCAGGTATCACCTATGGCAAAAATGATAACAAAAGTACAGTGTGATAAATATAAGAAATTCGCCTGTAAGAAACATCTGACATACACATGCAAAAATTATTAGTAAACCTTCAGTATAAGATAGTAAAATCAGAACACATTTCACTTTAAAATTTAATTATTGTATTGTTGTGCTATTGTTATTATCCAATAATAACACACTGACACATACAAACCCTTTTCTAACAATGCTATTTTGAACTCAGGGGAGCTCAAAACTTATAGTTCCGGTGAAATCTCGACATCCAATATTTGGAATGCATAGTAAAGAAAATAAAACAATTACCTGTTAATGCAGCTAATTGTTGTTATACACAATAGCCGTGTGTGGGACAAGGTTTGAAATGGTAGAATGAGACTTAAAGTTGAACACGAAGGTATAATTGACAAGCTGCCTCTACACCTTATCTGTGCTACAATGAACTTTAATACAAACATTACATTTCTTTCAGATGACGAATCAAGAAGCCTATAACGAGGGATTTTTTTGTGGAAATGGTCGTTATATTCCTAAGTGCTTCAAATGTGATGGAACAGATGACTGTGGTAACCGGAATGATGAAAGTAACTGTTGTAAGTATCACTGTGATCTGCTTGTAACTGTGATATTATAGTACCGACGCTTAGTATGTTGTGTAACATATTAGTATGTAACCCTTTAGCCATCAGTGTACTGGGATGAACGACCTGAACAGAATAACATTCCTACGCATGCGCTAAACTCCGTCTTAGAGTCCTTGAAGCACATCCTACTGCATTGCTTGTCTAGTTTCCAGTTAAGTAACGTTTTAACAGCAATACGTACCAGTACACAGATGCTGAAATGGCCGACATGAGCTCCAGCACACTTTGATGTAAATGTGTGGAATCACCTCAACATCCCATACTCAAATCGATGGATTGGTAGAGGTGGACCAGTTCCATGGCCAGCACGGTCACCAGATCTGACACCTCTCTACTATTTTCTGTGGAATTGTATGAAGAGTGTAACACTCCTGTAACGTCAGCGGAGGACCTTATGCCTCGAGTCCACGGAGCGATTGAAAATCTTCAAAGACAACCGCACGTATTGGGTCATATGCATGAAGCTCACCACCATAAACATTTCCAGAAATTATCTTATTGCTTATTTCCTTGTAGGTACAAGGGGAATATGGGAATACAGGGATATTAACTTTCCCAACATTTACCTAACAACCCTGGGAAAACCCCGAAAAAAACTCTGGGTCAAGAAGATTCGCCATGGGAACCGAACCCATGGCCTCTGTATGCGAGTCACATGCTGTACCACCTGCTCGACAATAAATAAAGTAATAATGGATGTCCAATGTCAATTTCACATCTATAGTGACTTTTGAGAAAATAAGTAGTCAATTTGCCAAGACGAACATTCTTAATATTACTAAATCCCCCTTAAAGGAATTAACTCACAAAACCAAGTGGAGAGACTATTGCTTGTGTAATGCAAGTTTCACTGTTTGTTGCAGCGACCGTCGTGTTTCCAGTCGGCGCTCGTGTTGTGCGCGGAGAAGGATGGAAATGGGGAAACCAAGATGGCGACCCTCCCAGAGTAGGAACTGTTACAGAAGAAGTCCACCCAGAACATGAGGGTAAGTTCTCATACAATCCTTTAAATCTTACGCTGAATAGGGCATGAGTATGTTTATGAGGGAATTTTGATGAAGTGGTTGAAACAAAGTGAAGGAGAACAATGTGCACGCCTCATTAAAGCCGCATTATCATATTCCATATCACTTCCTCATTCACGCACTCCAATATCAAAACCAGCACTAATTATATTTCTAAATGATGATATGGGTATGTCAATGTCATATCATTTATCATATATTCTCATACATTATAGGATTAAATACATCACCGAAGCGAGAGTCAGCCATATTTGAATAGCGGCTCTATTGCATCAAATTACGTTGCGCATCTGTTAGCACAGAGCAGCTAGATTCTCTAAACCGATCATATTATAAGAAAAGCAGAAGAGGTGACAATGAAATTATGAGAAAGTGATAATGAAAATGTGATAATTTTTTCGCGAGTGAAGGCTGTCATTGGTTGAAATTAGAAATTATTATGCACATGATTGGTTAATTTCAATCAACTCATGGATGAGTGGAATAATCACCGTAAACTCTTATTTCATATTTTAAATCTGTTATTGCACGAGATATTTATGAATTTTCTTTCATTTCTGTGTTTCAATTATTGTTATATTTTATCCCAAAAAGGCTGAATTATTTGTGCTCTTATTACGATCTTACCGCCTGCGTAGCGCAGTTGATAGAGCACCTGCCTGTTGCGGAAGACCTGGGTTCGATCCCCGGTGCCAGCATGGGATTTTTCTCTCGCTGGGAGATCTGGTACGAGGTGCACTCAGCCGCGTTAGGTCCCTGACGGGACAATTGGAGAGCTATCCTGATAGAAAGGTAGTGTCCCTAAAAGGTGAAGTAGTCGCCTTACGGTCAGGAGAGTGGGCGTGCTGACCCCAACCTGCACTCCTCCGTGGCCTTGACTGCGCCTGGAGGACGCAGCGGCCGGGCGATGAGGGTAACCTCTGCATAGTGGAGATGACCTAGGGATTGTTATTATTATGGCGATCTTTACCCAAAATTGTCCTTTTCCTCTCATAGTGATTACTTTTTTTTGTCATAAGATTTCCATATTATATTTTTTATTATCACAGTGTTTCTGTATATGTTCACCATTCTCTGCCAACTAATCATGTATGATGTATTGTGATTCTTGTAGCTACGTTTGTGTGTTGTTTGTTTCCAGGTTGGAACAGAGTAAAGTGGGATGATGGTGACCGAAACGCCTACCGTGTAGGAGCACAAGGGAAGATTGATCTTCGAGCGGCTGCAGGGTACTTCTGCGGTGCACCTTAGTGACAAAACACTGCACTTTTCCCTACACTTACTGTTAATACATGGACCACGTGTCTACGCTCATTGATCAATCTACAGCTATGCTCACATATTGGCAATCACCTTCCTTGCTCTGTGACGTCATTCTCGCCGGCTCGTGGCTTACGGCTGGGGCGCGAATCGGAGTTACGTAATAATAGTAGTCTGATACATGGTCTTTTGTATGAATTTAACGAGCAATTTGTTGGTTGCTTAGAATATGGGTATATTAAGAAATTGTGGGTTTACTTCATTGGGCCATGATCAGACTAGGGGAATTACGTCACTGCAACTTGCGCCGTGGCTACCGAGATAGACAGGCTCTGCGCATATCTACAACACAACTTGTCCACGAGTCTGAAAAATGGCGGCTAGCTTAATACCTTGTTGTATGAATATTGTGAACTACAGTCAGTGTTAAGTATTAGTGGAATAGTGGAAGTATATTTTAAGTCGTCATTTTATTATAGTGATAATAGCTTTTAATCATCTTATTTATTTGACATTGTTTTCAAATAAGTATTAATATTCTATTTTCATGCTAGTTTTGTGCAATGTTACAGACAGTGAAGCATTATTATCTCACTTGGTTTTCATAATTTATGCGAGCTGCGAGTTCTACTCTTGCATTATGTGTGTTACATTACACATTTTCATCCAATTTGTGGTTCAGATGTGTATTGAGCTGACCTTTTGTCCACGTGCTTTGATCCTAACCTCTACTTGCCACCATATTCCGCTAATGTACCTACCTGATGTTTATTCTTCTCTTGTAGGTAGAGATGTGTGAAAATGCCTCGACATTGTAGTGCGTTTAGATGTAAGTCAAATTATGACACGGAAACTGAAACAGTACTCAAAGTTGAAAACGTTGTAAAGAACATTCACACAGACGTCTCAAAATTAAAAAATCCCTCTGTATGTATAAAACATTTTTAAGAGTTGCATCGTTAGAATAGAGTCGAGAACTGAATCTCTTGTAATTCGTTTGCCACTAGATTTTTCAGCTCTCCACCAGAAATCTAGGATACGAAAATTACGGTGGCAGTCGTGTTTTCAGCTCAGTTCAGTTGAACTTGAGCGATCTGAATACGTGTCCTGTGGTCAGAAGTGAGGTTATAATAGCGATATCGTTTTGTTTAGTTGCAAGTTTGGGCCAAATGAGTGTAAAACGTAAGTTTCTAGTTGGAAGAGGAAAAGTTTATTGATTTTGTTCGGCAAAATGAAGTTCTATACAATCTGCTCCATGCAGAGTGCAGAAATAGTGAGGGAAAAAAAAAAAAAAAAAAAAAAAAAAACAGGCTGGGGAAGGAACTGGCAGAGGAATTAGGAAGAACAAAAAAAGCATTTTAGAACTTATATTTTTATGTATTCAATTCATTTTATTCACAATGTGGTTTTAATACAGAAATATCAGCTTTGTCATATCAAGTAATATAATAATACATAATAAATCGACACAGAACCATGTAATATCGACCTGAAGAACATGTGCGAGTACATATTTATGTAATAATATTAGGTAAAATATGTCTATTGCATTATTTTAATTGTCACTGTTTGAACTATTTGTCCACTAATGGTAAAAGCAGGGCACAAATACATATGTAAAAAAAGGATGCCATGCTCAAATGTGTAAAATATGTAACAATGGCATCTTAAATGAAAGCTACGGTTCTAATTGATAGACATTTATAATTTTTAGTTATGTATAAGCAAAGGGAAAGAGTATGTATGTACATAAAAATCTTAGCTCTATTTAACAAGAATGTGTGTTATAGGTCATTAAACATTTAATATAGTAACATTTAATCAATTACTTCACTCACTTTAAGGTAACACACGTTGCTCTGAGCTCTTATGGCCAACATGAACCCGCGACATTAAATTCTCCAACTGAATCGCACTGTATGTTGGCCTATGCACAATACAATTTGATTTCGATTAAGGAGTTAAGGCCTTATTAAAGGTTCCGCATTTTTAGGCTATATTGGATGAAATAGCCGATGTTGTCCGTGGTTTGATGATTTATCACTACAACTTTTAGACAGAGGTTCCAACTGCCCAATAGGGCTGATTCAAAGATATTTAATAAGACAAACGTTTTATATCCATCTGTTTTGCTCGACTTTAGGGGTAGAAAACAATACTTCCTCTACTTATAATAAGCACATGGTGGAGAAAATAGAATATGCAGATACAGTTTATGAAGTCGAAATAAGTAAGCTCTTATCACTGTCCACAAAGGAAGTGTACATTCAAAATATCATATCTGATCTGAGTTGGCAATGAGAAGTCCTCGTAACAGAAGTTATCGCCTTGATATTGCTGCTTGACCACGAGGTCAGAAGGTCATTAAGCCAGTCCAGTCTCATTTCTAACACAGTACACAATCGCATCCAGAACTGAGTGCACTCAACAGATATTTACGGTGAGTGAAATTAACTGTTATTCTCCTAAGTAAAACCATACAAGTTCCGTAGGTTACTTTTTAGGAATGTTTTATATGTAATGAGAGTGATAAGGAAATAACATTAAAGTTTTTTTCGTACGAGTATGACGAAGAAGCACACGAAGAACAAGATTATAATAGTGTCCGTGCAAACAAAGCTGGAATATTAATCTTATTTGTTCAATAAAACCAGAACGTAAGAAATACAGCTTCGTTCACTGGTATTCTATTCGGAAGTTATTTCATAGGAGGCCAATAGATGGCATGGAATGCCACTGAGACGTTCTGTATATGACGTCATCCCTTGAACAAGAAGTATTTCAGTGTGCAGAGAACTCTCTTACCTGAACATTTGTGTTACAGAATATGGACCTTGTCTACGCCTCCTCCACGCCCTCTCACGGTGGAATCACTTCGCAGCTTCTACTCTTGCAGTTTCTGAACCAACTCCGCACACACTACAATATTACCACACAGCACACTGTGCAGGCCGTGCTGAACTGTGTACACAGTCTGAAAGAGGAAGAGAGACGTCGAAAACAACTGACTAACCAACATGAAGATGATTATTCTAAACTATCTGGTGACTACTTGAATTTACAGAATCTGTACCTTTCAGCAGGCAAACACATTGATGATTTGGAAGAAAGCTTGAAGGTAAAAGGTTAATTCTTTTTATGGACAACAATAACTAACAATTTGGAATTCAAAACCAACAATATTGTATTCCTCGCAAAAATTCGATGACAAGATTTCACCGGAAATATATGTTTTGAGGCCCCCTGTCTGTCAGCCTTTGGGCAGCATAACTTCAAAAGGAAAAGTTGCTTAAAAACCAAAGTTAGTATTTAAGTTTAATGTCCTTTAAGGATGCGACACAAAGATTTTGAAGAAAATTTCTCCACCCTAAACTACCCTTTACATAGAACATTTTTTGAAAATTTTTATTTTCTTCAAAATGACTAATAATTCGATGCCATATCTTTGAGGTACATATTTTTATGGCAAACGAAATGTATATCTTGACTTTTCTCGGAAGTCCTCTTCATTCTGGGTGAACTTTGCATAAAAGACCGCTAAACATAAACAAAATCTTATTACACAAAAAATGCAGACTTTCTTACCACGCACAGTAAGTAATTTTTTAATGGCCTCCCTTGTCTCAATTTTCTGGTGCTTATACTTTACACAAATAGTAGGTTTTTATTTATTGTTCACTCTTTTCCATCTTACTTTGCATAAAAATGTAGTTGTTATTCAAGTACACAATTTGCCATTGTATAATGAAGCGCTTCGGCGATATTCCTTGTGAATCTGCATAGAGCTATGTTTTTGAACGGAATTACACGACAATCATTACCGACAGCTTTAAAACAGTTGACCTTGCAATTAGTAATAAGATAATTTCTGTAAAATTTACCTCGATTAACATTTCTTTTCTTACAGGAATCATCTAAGAATTGTGAGGAGAAAATTAGCGCTTTGGAGAGACAGCTGGAGAAGGAAAACTTGACCAGAATAGTTTGCGAACGTGATGCAACATTACAGAAGGCTTACACAGACTTGAAGCAATTGAACCAGGAATTATACGAGATGAGAAACTGTTGCCACAGTGACGATGGGAAAATATTAGCAACACTACAGCTAATACATGAAAACCAAAATAATGTGAGTATTTATACTGACTTGGTTAGTAACATATTTATTGCTTTGTTTACTGGTCAGCCAAAAGGTCTTTACATTTCAGAAAAAGAAAATATTACGGACATTTAATGGAAAATTTGCTGTGACATTGGGTGTTCAACAATATACGGACGAGATGAGGCCGGATGACCTTGGGGTGGCTGTATGTATACGTGACTGTAACACTGGTGGTAAAACACAACACGACTGTGTATGATCGAACAGCACGATAAGACGGTAGTGTCCAGAAACTACTAGTTAATTCCGATGAACCATAATTTCAGTGTGTATGACGGTTTCTCGAAGGTCAAGTGACGCCGGCTCCGGTATAAATAGGACTGTCAGAATTAGTTTCGAGTTGAGTTGTTGAGCTGTTTAACACGCCCTGTACAGTTGAATGTAATTATATATCCATTTAAGTTTATATTCTAGTTACCAATACATTACTGTCATCGATGAACAGAACACTACTTTCAATATCCTTTATATAAAGCGATAGGGCGTTTAATAGATTAGAAGTAATAAAGGACCTAATATCGAACCTTGAGGTACTGCATGGAATGCTGTTTTTCACCAGCATCATCACTGTTTACTTCAAAGCACTGTTTTTATTTACTTATACAAGATATAAGCTAACACAAATTTTCATATTCTAGTCCACAGAATTCCAGTTTTGCCATTAAATTGTCACGATTAACACAATCAAATGCCTTTGGTAGGTCACATAAAACTCCAACAATTTTTAGAAAAGTTAGCTATAGTGGAATGGATGTTTATTATAGTTCATTTAACTTTTGTTGTATAATTAATGTTTATACTATTATAACTTACTGCAGCTAAGTTGTAGAGAAAATCAGTAGGCATACCTATATAGGTCCTGGTGTGTTAGTTAATGTTTTCATTTTTATTTCAGGGAAAAGACTTTTATTTATTGGAAAATCAGCTAAGTCTCACCAAGGAGAGCTTAGAAAACTCTACACAAATGTATGAAACACAGACCAGGAAATTAGAAGACGAAAGGGAGAAAACTCGAATCTTAGAAAAACAGATTGCAGAACTCGAGACTTCACTGCGCAACCTGGATAAACAGCATCATGCGCAGAATCAAAAGTTTCAAGCAGAATTGCAGAGACAAGCAGAAGAACTGAAAATTAAACACGAGGAACTAAAAACGAAAAATAATGAACTTATTGATGAAAAAAAGAGGAAGACAGAGCTTCAGGCGATGGTTGTAGAAATCCACAAAAAATATGGTGATGCTGAGAAACAGAACGCAGATGCTCTGGAGGCTGAAAGAAGCAATTGCTCAATTCAGTTACAACAGAGAACAGCGTCGGAGGAAAAGAAAGTTCAGGAAGCGCAGAATCAGTTGAAGACCTGCAGAGAGCATCTAAATGATGCTAAACAACAAACTGTAAGTATTTTATAATGTTCTTCACTTAAAATATTAAATTTTCTTATACACAGGGCAAAAAAAAAAAAAAAAAAAAAAAAAAAAAAAAAAAAAGAATATCTAAACCGGCTGCGCGGTTTTGCCTGTTTGTGTCCAATAAGCGAAGGTGGCCAGTTTGAACATCTCCTTTCATGAAGTTGGTAGGTAAATCCTCTGAAAGTATTTTTAAAATGTGTGGTTTTAACCCCGCCTTTCTATGTTAGCGGCAGACGGCAACGAGAGCCGACAATACGGACAGACAGAACACTGCGGAGACAGTTTATATGTTTTTTGTTCTTCCGGTATATTCTTCTTTTGTCATCTCAATTTCTCTCCTAAGCTTAACCTCCAATCTTCCGTGACAGTTTCTAAGCTCTTCTATGTAAGCCGTCTTGTCCTATATTGCTAACAATATAATGTAAATTTCTAATAATGTTGACTGTTGCAGGTTTTGGCCACAAAGCATATAAACAAGGCTGTCGAGTTCACGAACAAATACAGGAAGTACCTGGCAAGTGGAAATTTCAACTTCGCTATAGCAGTTTACGGCGATAAGGAAATCAGAGATATCCTTCGAGCTTCGGAAGACATTTTTGGTAAACAGGTAAGCAAACATTTGTTTTTATTTAGAGATAATAATAAAATTATTGATAGTATAACATTGGACAATAAGTTTCTGTACTGCCGATTTTTCGTTCAAAAACTATAGCATCTATAAACATCCACTTGGGTGAAGCAGCCAATGGGCACATGCTATATCAAAGTCTATTTATTCTATCGTTTTCAAAGCCGTTTAGTATGGCAAAGACGCAACACTAAAACAGAGTTACTTTAATTGACAATTTCATTAACCCTATAGGTTATGTTTTGCAGTTATGGTTTTATCCCTTAGATGGAACATTCTAGTAAAGTTTTATACTCCTAAACCTTACTCTAACGAATTCTATTAACAAAAATTTATAGCTGACAAACCAAAATATTAAAATTCTTATCAAACCGTACTATTACTTTATCAATACTGTAATGCGCTTGGATACAAACATCAACTTACTTTCAGATGACGAATCAAGAAGCCTATAATGAGGGACTTTCGTGTGGAAATGGTCGTTACATTCCCAAATGCTTCAAATGTGATGGAACAGATGACTGTGGTAACCGGAATGATGAAAGTAACTGTTGTAAGTATCACTGTGATTTACTTGTAGCTCTGATATTATAGTATTGAGATACAAATATACTTATTATTACTATACATTTTAGATGTGTAGAAATCGTCAAAATAACTAAAACTACCATTAAATGTGTGTACATCCTCCGTTCATACAAAATAATAATGATAATGATTATAATAATAATAATAATAATAATAATAATAATAATAATAATAATAATAATAATAATAATAATAATAATAATAATAATAATAATAATAATAATAATAATAATAATAATAATAATAATAATAATAATAATAATAATAATAATAATAATAATAATAATAATAATAATAATAATAATAATAATAATAATAATAATAATAATAATAATAATAATAATAATAATAATAATAATAATAATAATAATAATACTTTTAGAGGATTTAGCTACCGTATGTATGTGTGTGTGTGTTTCAGTCTGTGGACAAAATAATTCAAATAGAAAAAGTTGGTTAAAAAACCAAAGTTGGTATTTAAGTTTAATGTCTTTCAAGAATTTGAGACGAAGATTTTTTGTAGCGGACATTTGAGCCCTGCGCTAGAGCTCTAAAAATTGCGGAAACAAAAAATTTCGCTACCAGCCGATGGCTGAAGGTTTGGGAAACATACGTATAAACATACAAAATTGTCAATCAATTTCATAATTTTTAGGTCCTTTTTTATTCCATTGGTTCCTTAATTACTCTTAAGTAAATGATCCAAGGTAATTGCTTGTAGTATATACTGGGATTATTTGTTGTGTAATGTAAGTTTGAATGCTTGTTGCAGCCACCGCCGCTTTCCCACTTGGCGCTCGTGTCGTGCGTGGACCGGGATGGAAATGGGGAAACCAGGATGGTGAACCTCCCGGAGTTGGAAGTGTCATATATGAGCATTATCCAGAACAGGAAGGTTGGTTGTGATATAATTTAAATCTGATCCTAAATAAGATGTTGTCACAAACAAAGACTACAAAATGAGGTGGTGCCCCGTCATGCATAAACCACAAGCACAATTCCTCCAAAAGTACACAGGATATGATGATACACAGCACCTGTTAATCAGTTTCGTAAAATGTGTGGTTCTAGAAGTCTGTCACACACAATTCCTGCTCAGACATTGGAACTAAAGCGATTCTGATACTTTAACCAATCATTTAATGGGAGATGGATTGGTAGAAGAGGTCCAGTAGCATGGCCTCTGCGTTCGCCGGACCTCAGTCTATTTTTTCTGGCTATGGGGACATTAAAGACATTGTTGTATGACAAATCCATCAAAAACGTGGATATGTTGCACATTTTTGTAAAATGGCTCATATTTGAACAACTATTTCTTTCCGGACATATGTGTACAAGAGCATTTGTTCTAGTTTTGACCAACCCCAACTCGTGTTGTAGTATCGCACACATTTTTTAAACAACATGTATAGTAATGGCCTACTAGACCCCGCGCGACTAACGGTGTTCTACCAGGGCGCGCAACAGTATAGAAATATTTAAAGAAAAGAGCAGTCTGAACCGTGACACGGGCAAACCACTCAACACGATATGGCAGACCCTATTAGCAGGACGACCTCCTATTCGAGGAGAATAAACCAAAAGGATTCTAAGTGGGAGGGCCAGTCAGAGTAGACAGATACTAATTGGATGAGTTTTGCTGTCCCCCAATCAAGATGCCGAATATAATTTACGGTGAAAAGTCGGCATAATTTTTAATTTTTTAATCGAACAGGACTGGCCCATACTGGAAGCCAATAAAGAACTAGAAGTTATATTGAATTGGTATTTGTTTATTTGTAGGTTGGAACGCAGTAAAATGGGATAACGGTGACAGTTACACCTACCGGATAGCAGCAACAGAGGAGATTGACCTTCGAGTGGCTGCAGGATACTTCTGTGGACCAGGTTCCTGATGCTGACAACCCACCCACTTCTACATTTCCTCTAAGTGTTTTACGCACAAGAATAATCACCAGTGGCTAGCTGAACATAATTTAAAACATACTGCATCATAACCTCCTTGTTCCAATGGTTCACGACCCTTACTCGTCCTCCTCAAGATTCTTTTCTTTTCTCCTATATCTTCTTCGTGTTAGTTGAGGTAAACATTTGTACAAATTATCTTATTGCTTATTTCCTTGTGGGTACAAGGGGAATATTAGAATACAGTAGGCTTTGTGCGATAGTCAAATGTTTTAGATTTGAGATTATGTTCTCTTTGCACACTTAACATATTAAAATGAACAACGATGATCCATTTCACGAAAGTTTTTAAGTCTTACGAAACTCACACACATAACAAGGAATATCTCCGGAATGGTTCACCTTACAAGAAAATTTATTCAGACCTAAATTGTGTATTTTAGCAAGATCTACATTTTTTGTATAGTATGATTTGGTCTATCTCTAACGGTTTACCAGTTATGCTAAAGCCGTCCAGAGTAAATACGACTACAGGGGCTATAGCTAGAAAATTCAAGATATACATTTCATTTGGCATAAAAATATCTCAAACATATGGCATTTTAATCAAAATCGTTACAGCCATTTTTAACAGACACAAAATTTTAGAAAAACTTTCCATGTAAAGGGTAGTTTAGTGTGGGGCTATTTTCTTCAAAATTTTCGTGTCGCATCTTTGAAAGACATTAAACTTAATTAGCAACTTTTATTTTTAACCGAATTTTGGTTTTGAGTTATGCTGTCCACAGGCTGACACAAAGACACACACATACACACACACACACACACACACACACATGATGACCAGTTTTATTACATCAGATCGGGTAGTTCTGGGACAGGAATACTATTATATTTGTATATACATATAATATGCAATATACTTCTCCGTAGCGCAGCTGGCAGCGCGCTTGCCTGTGGCGCGGAGGACCCGGGTTCGATCCCCGGTACCAGCATGGGGACTTTATCTCCTCTGGGAGGTCTGGCACGGGGTGCACTCAGCCTCGTTAGGTCCCTGGGGGACCAATTGAGGAGCTACTTGATGGAGAAGTAGCGGCCCAGGTCGAGAAGACCGCATAACTGGCCGGGAGGACTCGGAGCGCTGACCACGTCCCACCCTCCAGTACTGCACCTCACCAATGACGCCTGTAGTGGGCAGAGGTGGGGGACGCAGCGGCTGGGCGGTAGGCCTTGGCCCTTCGTGGGCTGTCGCGCGGTGTTTACATTTACATGCAATATACTTATTAGTTTTGCAAATTATTTTTTAAACGATAGATATTTACCGTAGATGTGCTTTACTTCCCCAGATTACTATTATTATTGTTTTCTCTGTCCTTCAAGTTTTAAAGCGTTCTTCAAGAAGCCGGTAGTTATGTAAAATTAATGATATCAATAAAAAGGGGGTCACTTCTATGAGAATTCATTAAAAGAAGGCAGAAAGCGGGAGAGTGAAATGGTTGGGAAATTGGAGCTATTTTAATGCTGACTTTTTAAAGACTTGTGGAAATCGCTCGAGCAGTTTGTAAAGTAATATAATAGGTCGACGGGCTCTAAAGTCTGGAGTCCCAAATCAACTTTAGAATGTTGTACGTCTATAGCCAGTTGCTGAATACCAGCGAACATTCATAAGGAAAGGGTATTACCTGTGAATGGCTGAAAATCAGGTTTTTAATTTCTCTACTACGTTTAGTAAAGTAGGGGAAATATTGTACTCCACATAGCCTGCGTGTCTCTGTCTGTCTGTCTGTGAGACTCTATCTGTGCCTGTCTGTCTGTGTGTCTGCCTGTCTGTAAGTCTGTCTATCTGTCTGTCTGTCTGTCTGTCTGTAAGTCTGTCAGACTCTATCTGTGCCTGTGTGTCTGTGTGTCAGTCTGTGGACAGCATAATTTAAAAACGAAAAGTCGTTTGAAAACCAAAGTTGGTATTTAAGTTTAATTTCTTTCAAGGATGCGACACGAAAATTTTAAAGAAAATAGCTCCAAATGCCATATATTTCAGATATTTTGATGACAAATGAAATGTATATCTTGAATTTTCTGGCTATAGCCCCTGTAGTCGTATTTACTCTGTACGACTTTTGCATAACTGGTAAACCGTTAGAGATAGACCAAATCATACTATACAAAAAATGTAGATCTTGCTAAAATACACAATTTATGTCTGCATAAATTTTATTGTAGGGTGAGCCATTTCGGAGATATTCCTTATTATGTGTGTGAGTTTCGGAAAACTTACAACTTTAGTGAAATGGATCATCGTTGTTCATTTTTTATATGTTAAGTGAGCAAAGACATCAGAATCTCAAACATTTGACTATCGCTCAAAGCCTACTGTATTCCAACATTCCCCTTGTACCTACAAGGAAATAAGCAATAAGATAATTTGTACAAATGTTTATCTCAACTAACACGAAGAAGATATAGGAATAAGAGTTTGTAAGAATGGTTAGTACAAGAGTAGAGAAAGTCATGTGAGTGCAACACATCAGATTTTTAAATCTCATTTTACTTGCATTTTCTAGGACCTGTAGGTAGCTGACGTAGAAATTTGCCCTACTTAACTGTCTATAACATCCAAAACGGCTTTCGGGGTTATCACTCTGAAATTTGCTTAAGAGAATATAATGAATACGACATTAGGTGTTACAATAAAGGCCTGGGCAGTTAAACAGCACTTGAGGGTACGTACTCTCTCCAAATTGTTAGCCATTGGCACACTTTTGTTTTTTAGAAACTGGACTTGCATGCCTTCCGAGTTTCTGATTGCCTCTCTGTAAGGACCCTTAAATCTTGTTCCTTCCACTCACTCCTAACATTCACAATCTTCCACCAATTAAACATAATGCTTGTGAAAGTGATTGATTGATTGATTTGCATAATCACAAATTCCAGATAAGTCTTTAGTGGCATCTATTAAGGCTGCAATATTATTGTCAAAAATTGTTAGTGCTTAGATCACATTCTGCTTTTGTATTGCGGAAGGATACAATACGTTGGTTGAAAGCGTATGAACATAACTTATAAGACTTTTTTTCTCTCATACATCAATTCCAAATGCCTGTATTAGACTCAAAGTATGTTAATAATTTAGTTGAAGAAAATGAAAGCTTCTGTTTACATTTCATTTTGTTTCCCAAATGTTTCTAATGCATTTCAGGATCTGCACAGTGAGAAAAGCTTTTGGGATGGATCCAGTGATTACACATTAACAAAACCTCGGTTAAATACTGGACTTGGTATATAGTGTGGCATCTTCCCAGAATGCCACACGAAGAATTTCAAGAAAACCCCAGCCTCAGATTACCCTTTGCATGGAACATTATTTTTTTCTTCAAAATGTTCATTTCCTCAAAGAGTCTAACAATTTTATTTAGGATACCACCAGTTTGACATTTTCAGGACAAGTGAAATGTGTATGTTGAATTTTCTGTGGATAGTCTCTAAATGCTCTTTATTCTGCATGACTTGTGCATTTGGCAAGCTGTAAGAGATGCACGAAATATTACTTCAGAAAAAGTGTAGGTCTCGTTAAAATACACATTTTATATCGAATACTTTTTTTCGTAGAGTTAACTATTTCCCAGATATTCAATTTATTGGTTTGCATTACATTTATTTCCGTTGGTATAAAATTTTTGGTTGGAATAAAGCACTTCTATCTATTATTATTGAGTCATAACATGTTCAAGTCCTGGCGCATGCGCAATGACTAACGGTGTGGGAGGCAATGGAACATTGGGACTAATACTTTTGAAAGTGTTTTTCATTGTCAATCTGTGATGGGTTTTTACTCTTTTTTCCCATTGGAAACCTGCTACTGTTATTTCCATTCGGCAGAAAATATTTAAATTGGTTCTCCTTATTAGGTTGCATATAGATATTGAAAGGATATCTTGTGCATCTCTTACAGTTTACCGGTTGTACAAAAGTCATTCAAAATTAACTAATAAATACGTAGCAATGTTCATGAACTGCACTGTAACTGCATATCAACAGCTATTTACAACGATTGCTGAACTAGTTATGTTTATGCAACGTTGGCGCTACTGCCGTTGCATGCATGCTTTTTTTCTGGCTTCGTACCCGTTGTTTGAGTACCATGACACATGGTACCTGTTTTTTGAGTACCATGACAGATGGTACCCGTTTTTTGGGTACAATGACCGATGGTACCCGTTTTTTGAGTACCAAGACAGTTCATACCCGTTTTTTGAGTACCATGACAGACGGTACCGGTTTTTTTAGTACCATGACACATGGTACTCGTTTTTTGAGTACCATGACAGATGGTACTCGTTTTTTGAGTACCAAGACATGTGGTACTCGTTTTTAAGTACCAAGACAGGTGGTACTCGTTTTTTGAGTGCCATGACCGATGGTACTCGTTTTTTGAGTACCATAACACATGGTACTCGTTTTTTGAGTACCATGACAGATGGTACTCGTTTTTTGAGTAGCATGACACATGGTTCTCGTTTTTTGAGTACCATGAGACATGGTATTCGTTTTTTGAGTACCACGACACATGATACCCGTTTTTTGAGTACCATGACCGATGGTACCCGTTTTTTGAGTACCATGACAGATGGTACCCGTTTTTCGAGTACCATGACAGATGGTACCTGTTTTTTGAGTACCATGGCAGATGGTACCCATTTTTTGAGTACCATGACAGATGGTACCCGTGTTTTGCCTACCATGACAGATGGTACTCGTTTTTAGGGTACCATGACAGATGGTACTCGTTTTTTGAGTACCATGACATATGGTACTCGTTTTTGAGTACCATGACACATGTTCCTCGTTTATTGAGTACCATCACAATTGGTACTCGTTTTTGACTACCATGACACATGGTACTCGTTTTTTGAGTACCATGACAGATGGTACTCGTCTTTTGAGTACCATGACAGGCGGTACCCGTTTTTTGAGTACCATGACAGACGATACCCGTTTTTTGGGTACCATGACCGATGGTACCCGTTTTTAGAGTACCACGACCGATGGTACCCGTTTTTTGAGTACCATGACACATGGTACCCGTTTTTTGAGTACCATGACAGATGGTACCGGTTTTTTGAGTACCATGGCAGATGGTACCCATTTTTTAATAACCATGACACATGGTATCCGTTCTTTGGGTACAATGACCGATGGTACCCGTTTATTGAGTACCATGACAGATCTTACCCGTTTTTTGAGTACCATGACAGATGGTACCCGTTTTTTGGGTACAATGACCGATGGTACCCGTTTTTTGAGTACCAAGACAGTTCATACCCGTTTTTTGAGTACCATGACAGACGGTACCCGTTTTTTTAGTACCATGACACATGATACTCGTTTTTTGAGTACCATGACAGATGGTACCCGTTTTTTGGGTACAATGACCGATGGTACCCGTTTTTTGAGTACCAAGACAGTTCATACCCGTTTTTTGAGTACCATGACAGACGGTACCCGTTTTTTAGTACCATGACACATGATACTCGTTTTTTGAGTACCATGACAGATGGTACTCGTTTTTTGAGTACCAAGACATGTGGTACTCGTTTTTAAGTACCAAGAGAGGTGGTACTCGTTTTTTGAGTAGCATGACAAATGGTTCTCGTTTTTTGAGAACCACGACACATGATACCCGTTTTTTGAGTACCATGACCGATGGTACCCGTTTTTTGAGTACCATGACAGATGGTACTCGTTTTTCGAGTACCATGACAGATGGTACCTGTTTTTTGAGTACCATGGCAGATGGTACCCATTTTTTGAGTGCCATGACAGATGGTACCCGTGTTTTGCCTACCGTGACAGATGGTACTCGTTTTTTGAGTACCATGACAGATGGTACTCGTTTTTTGAGTACCATGACAGATGGTACTCGTTTTTGAGTACCATGACACATGTTACTCGTTTATTGAGTACCATCACAATTGGTACTCGTTTTTTGAGTACCGTGACAGAAGGTACTCGTTTTTTGAGTACCATGAGAGATGGTACTCGTTTTTGACTACCATGACACATGGTACTCGTTTTTTGAGTACCATGACAGATGGTACTCGTCTTTTGAGTACCATGACAGGCGGTACCCGTTTTTTGAGTACCATGACAGACGATACCCGTTTTTGGGTACCATGACCGATAATACCCGTTTTTAGAGTACCACGACCGATGGTACCAGTTTTTTGAGTACCATGACACATGGTACCCGTTTTTTGAGTACCATGACAGATGGTACCTGTTTTTTGAGTACCATGGCAGATGGTACCCATTTTTTGATAACCATGACACATGGTATCCGTTCTTTGTGTACAATGACCGATGGTACCCGTTTATTGAGTACCATGACAGATCTTACCCGTTTTTTGAGTACCATGACAGATGGTACCCGTTTTTTGAGTACCATCACAGATGGTACTTGTTTTTCGAGTACCATGACAGATGGTACTCGTTTTTTGAGTATCATGACAGATGGTACCCGTTTTTTGAGTACCATGACCGATCATACCCGTTTTTTGAGTACCATGACAGATGGTACTCGTTTTTTGATTACCATGACATATGGTACTCGGTTTTTGAGTACCATGAGTAATGGTATTCGTTTTTTGAGTACCACGACACATGATACCCGTTTTTTTAGTACCATGACCGATGGTACCTGTTTTTTGAGTACCATGACAGATGGTACTCGTTTTTGGAGTACCATAACTTATGGTACTCGTTTTTTGAGTACCCAGACAGGTGGTACTCGTTGTTTGAGTACCATGACAGATGGTACTCGTTTTTTGAGTACCATGACAGATGGTACTCGTTTTTTGAGTACCATGAGACATGGTACTCGTTTTTTGAGTACCATGACAGATGGTACTCGTTTTTTGAGTACCATGACACATGGTACTCGTTTTTTGAGTACCATAAGACATGGTATTCGTTTTTTGAGTACCACGACACATGATACCCGTTTTTTGAGTACCATGACCGATGGTATGCGTTTTTTGAGTACCATGACAGATGGTACTGGTTTTTTGAGTACCATGACACATGTCACTCGTTTTTTGAGTACCATGACACATGGTTCTCGTTTTTTGAGTACCGTGACAGAAGGTACTCGTTTTTTGAGTACCATGACAGATGGTACTAGTTTTTGACTACCATGACACATGGTACTCATTTTTTGAGTACCATGACAGATGGTACTCGTTTTTTGAGTACCATGACACATGGTACCCGTCTTTTGAGTACCATGACCGATGGTACCCGTCTTTTGAGTACCATGACAGATGGTACTCGTTCTTTGAGTACCGTGACCTATGGTACCCGTTTTTAGAGTACCATGACAGATGGTACCCAGTTTGTTTGGGTACCATGACAGATGGAACCCGTTTTTTGTGTATCATGACACATGGTACCCGTTTTTTCGGTACCACGACACATGGTACCCGTTTTTTGGGTACCATGACAGAAATTATCCGTTTTTTGGGTACCTTGACACTTGCTATACAAAATAGGCCTTCCTAGACGAATAGTCCTTCCTAGACAAATAGGCCTTGCTAGATAAGATAGGCCTTCCTAGACAAAATAGGCCTTCCTAGACGAATAGGCCTTCCTAGACAAATAGGCCTTGCTAGTCAAGATAGGCCTTCCTAGACAAAATAGGCCTTCGTAGAAGAATATTCCTTCCTAGACGAATATGCGTGCCTAGACAAAATAGGCCTTCCTAGACGAATAGGCCTTCCTAGACAAGATACGCCTTCCTAAACAAAATAGGCCTTCCTAGACAAGATAGGCCTTCCTAGACAAAATAGGCCTTCGTAGAAGAATAGGCCTTCCTAGACAGATAGGCCTGGCTAGACAAGATAGGTCTTCCTAAGCAAAATCGGCCTTCCTAGACAACATAGGCCTTCCTAGACAAAATATACCTTCCTGACAAAATAGGCATTCCTAGACAAAATAGGCCTTCGTAGACGAATATGCGTTCCTAGACAAAATAGGCCTTCCTAGACGAATAGGCCTTCCTGACAAAATAGGCATTCCTAGACAAAATAGGCCTTCCTAGACGAATATGCGTTCCTAGATAAAATAGGCATTCCTAGACAAAATAGGCCTTCCTAGACGAATAGGCATTCCTAGACAAAATAGGCATTCCTAGACAAAGTAGGCCTTCCTAGACAAAATAGACCTTCCTGACAAAATAGGCATTCCTAGACAAAATAGGCCTTCCTAGACGAAAATGCGTTCCTAGACAAAATAGGCCTTCCTAGACGAATAGGCCTTGCTAGAAAAGATAGGCCTTCCTAGACGAATAGGCCTTCCTAGACAAGATAGGCCTTCCAAGACAAAATAGGCCTTCCTGACAAAATAGCCGTATCTAGTCAAAATAGGCCTTCCTAGACAAGATAGGTCTTCCTAGTCAAAATAGGCGTTCCTAGACAAGATAGACCTTTCTGGACAATATAGGCCTTCCTAGAGAAATAGGCCCTCTTAGACAAAGTAGGCCTTCCTAGACAAATAGGCCTTTCTAGACGACTAGGCAATCCAAGACAAATAGGCCTTCCTTGACAAAATAGGCCTTCCTAGACGAATAGGCACTGCTAGACAAATAGGCCTTCCTAGACAAGATAGGCCTTCAAAGACAAAATAGGCCTTCCTGACAAAATAGGCGTTTCTAGTCAAAATAGGCCTTCCTAGACAAGATAGGTCTTACTAGACAAAATAGGCCTTCGTAGAAGAATAGGCCTGGCTAGACAAGATAGGTCTTCCTAGACAAAATCGGCCTTCCTAGACAACATAGGCCTTCCTAGAAAAATAGGCCTTCCTGACAAAATAGGCCTTCCTAGACAAGATAGGCCTTTCTAGAAAAATAGGCTTTCCTAGACAAAATAGGACCCCCTAGACGAATATGCATTCCTAGACAAACTAGGCCTTCCTAGAAGAATGGGCCTTCCTAGACAAATTGGCCTTCTTAGACAAGATAGGCTTTTCTAGACGAATATGCATTCCTACACAAAATAGGCCTTACTAGACGAATATGCATTCCTAGACAGAATAGGCCTTTCTAGAAAAGATAGGCCTTCCTAGACGAATAGGCCTTTCTAGACAAATAGGCCTTGCTAGACAAAGTTTCCTCAGTTTTAACCCGAGGGAGGGAACGAACGAACCGAGGAGCAAGAAGACATACCTAAGACAGAAACGCACTTTTTGAACGGGGCAAACACACACCAACTGGTTTCGTCCGTGGTTCACAAATTTCGATATCGAAGCTTCTCCCAGTGCGCGTATAACCCCTCTCGGAGAAACAAGGCAGTAACAATGCGCTGCTGTTTGAATCAAGTTACTACTTTCCGGAGTTGACGACGTCTCCTAGGACAAGTGCCGTGTCTAGGGTTACCGCCGCTGTGGGGTAGCTACAGCAGCGCCAAAAATATCAATGTCCCCTGCTCGTCTTCCTGAGTCTGAGTCTGTTCTGAGTGCTGTCTGAGTCGTCCTAGCCAACCTTTTTTTTTTTTTTTTTTTTTTTTTTTTTTTTTTTTTTTTTTTTTTTTTTCCTATTGACTAAAATTTTTTACTGTGGTGACTCTGTTTATTGGTTTGATCGGGGTGACGTGGGGTCCGGTACCGCTTGAAGCAAACCGGATGATTGTGAGTGCATGTTCAAATGGGTGGTGAATGAAGGCAGGTCTAATGCCATGGCGAATGCCCTGGCACAGACCTACGACTTGGGGTAGTTATTGCTTGCATTGTCATTGGGGGAGCTATGGGGTAGCGTGATAAACTCATAGATCTGAGTTCCTGCTTGATCGCTGTAGTTTCTTTTGTTGTGTCCTGTGTGTTGTCTTCGATCCTGGACAGCTTGCGCTGTATTGATTCAATATCATCAGCGTTGTCGAGCTCTATGATGGCAGCACGGAGTTGGTGAAGTAGCCGAGCTGCGGCGTTGAAACCTGTGGTGTGATGCGTAAGCTGGCGGGCTATCGCAGCATGGCGCATGCGGTTGACCCGTCTCTGCTTGTTGACATTCAGGTTCAATGTTGCTATTGCCTGCGTAAGTGCAGGAACGCTCTCTGCGGCGGTAGCTCTGATCTCCTCCATTACAGAGGTGAGTTCTTGGTTGATCCTGGTGTTAAGTGATGATATTGAGTGAGTGAGAGCTGGGACGCTCTCTGCGGCGATATGTCGAACCTCTTCTATTGCAGTTGTGGTGTCTTGTAGTCCGTTGGTCACGGGTTGTGGTTGAGTGGTGACTGCTGTAGTTAGTGTGGAGACTGCGTGGGTGAGTTGTTTGCAAGCATCTTCAATGCATCGAAGACGGTGATCGAGGCCAGAGACCATAGAATGTAGTTTCTGGGCCTCGGTGCTGTGAAGCTCTCCATGTGTTGCTGCTATGGCGTAGGAAGTTATTCCACGTGGTGTGGGTGCGTCGGCGGAGATAGGTGTTGATGTGTGTTGTGTCGGTCTGGCTGCGCTGGCTGGTGTTGACTGCCTGGGGTAAAGTGGGCACTGCGCCTGTCCTGTAAAATGACCATGTCCATTACATGTGGCGCAGTACCGGCGTCGGCGGCGGAGGTCGTGGTTGGTGCACTGCAATGTGAGGCATGAGGCTCCACAGTAATGGCACCTTGGTGCAGCGGTGCAGGCAGTGGCGTCGTGCCCATAGCGGCAGCATCTGCGGCATGGCACTCGGCGAGTAGTTCGGCTGGGCTCAGCAGGCAGTCGCCGCCCAAGTAAGGGCAAGCCCGTCCTCAAGGCGGCTTCCTGGTCTGCAGTGTCGGCGAAGATTATCCTCATGAGACTTGTGGGTCCGCGTGAGGTCACTATACGAGTGGCCTTCATAGCTGACGGCCACTCGTTTTGTGCGGCGGTGAGTAGATGCCTCACTGGGAAGTCGCGAGGTACTCCTCTGATGATAACACTGGTTCCCGAGGGGGGACCAGTGTGTTCCGGCGCCGGCGGCGGTGGAGAGGCGGCCGAGGGTAATGCGGTGGCCGGCGGTGGAAGAGCCGGCAATTCCAGGATAGGCACTGCCACTGCCCCTCCCGGGGAGCTGACCTCCTTCCTGGATGGCGGCGGTCGCTCGACTGGCTGGCGTGCTGACTGCGGTGAAGTGCAAGAGCTGGCATCGCTGTTGGCGCTCGGCGCGGCGGCAGCTGTAACTACAGTGGCTGCGCTGGCGGTGGTGACTGCGCTGGGAGGCTCGGCGATGTTTTCCTGTACGGGAGCCGATGTGGCCCGAGAGCTCGGCGAGGTCGGCGATTTCCGGCGATGTTTCTTCTTTCCCATCTCGGCCTGAACTCACCCCCAACCGGGTGCTCACCGCCAACTTATACCACTCTCGCAGACGTTCGTTCCTTGCAACGGGGCAATTAGCCGACTAGTGCCATCTGTCGGCCACTTGTAGTACTACTTGTGGACTACAGGCTCGGTTGCTTTTAAATTTCTGTACCACAAGCCTTAGCAACGTCTTAAAACATCTCACATGACTTTCTCTACTCAGACTTGTACTAACCATTCTTACAAACTCTTGTTCCTATATCTTCTTCGTGTTAGTTGAGATAAACACTTGTACAAATTATCTTATTGCTTATTTCCTTGCAGGTGCAAGGGGAATATTGGAATACAGCAGACTTTGTGCGATAGTCAAATGTTTTAAAGCTTTGAGATCCCGTTCTCTTTGCACACTTAACATATTAAAATGAACAACGATGATCCATTTCACGAAAGTTTTTAAGTCTTACGAAACTCACACACATAACAAGGAATATCTCTGGAATGGTTCACCTTACAAGAAAATTTATTCAGACCTAAATTGTGTATTTTAGCAAGATCTACATTTTTTGTATAGTATGATTTGGTCTATCTCTAACGGTTTACCAGTTATGCTAAAGCCGTCCAGAGTAAATACGACTACAGGGGCTATAGCCAGAAAATTCAAGATATACATTTCATTTGGCATAAAAATATCTCAAACATATGGCATTTTAATCAAAATCGTTACAGCCATTTTTAACAGACACAAAGTTTTAGAAAAAATTTCCATGTAAAGGGTAGTTTAGTGTGGGGCTATTTTCTTCAAAATTTTCGAGTCGCATCTTTGAAAGACATTAAACTTAATTAGCAACTTTTATTTTTAACCGAATTTTGGTTTTTGAGTTATGCTGTCCACAGGCTGACACAAAGACACACACATACATACACACACACACACACACACACACACACACACACACACACACACATGATGACCAGTTTTATTACATCAGATCGGGTAGTTCTGGGACAGGAATACTATTATATTTGTATATACATATAATATGCAATATACTTCTCCGTAGCGCAGCTGGCAGCGCGCTTGCCTGTGGCGCGGAGGACCCGGGTTCGATCCCCGGTACCAGCATGGGGACTTTATCTCCTCTGGGAGGTCTGGCACGGGGTGCACTCAGCCTCGTTAGGTCCCTGGGGGACCAATTGAGGAGCTACTTGATGGAGAAGTAGCGGCCCAGGTCGAGAAGACCGCATAACTGGCCGGGAGGGCTCGGGGCGCTGACCACGTCCCACCCTCCAGTACTGCACCTCACCAATGACGCCTGTAGTGGGCAGAGGTGGGGGACGCAGCGGCTGGGCGGTAGGCCTTGGCCCTTCGTGGGCTGTCGCGCGGTGTTTACATTTACATGCAATATACTTATTAGTTTTGCAAATTATTTTTTAAACGATAGATATTTACCGTAGATGTGCTTTACTTCCCCAGATTACTATTATTATTGTTTTCTCTGTCCTTCAAGTTTTAAAGCGTTCTTCAAGAAGTCGGTAGTTATGTAAAATTAATGATATCAATAAAAAGGGGGTCACTTCTATGAGAATTCATTAAAAGAAGGCAGAAAGCGGGAGAGTGAAATGGTTGGGAAATTGGAGCTATTTTAATGCTGACTTTTTAAAGACTTGTGGAAATCGCTCGAGTAGTTTGTAAAGTAATATAATAGGTCGACGGGCTCTAAAGTCTGGAGTCCCAAATCAACTTTAGAATGTTGTACGTCTATAGCCAGTTGCTGAATACCAGCGAACATTCATAAGGAAAGGGTATTACCTGTGAATGGCTGAAAATCAGGTTTTTAATTTCTCTACTACGTTTAGTAAAGTAGGGGAAATATTGTACTCCACATAGCCTGCATGTCTCTGTCTGTCTGTGTGTCTGTCTGTCTGTCTGCCTGTCTGTAAGTCTGTCTGTCTGTCTGTCTGTAAGTCTGTCAGACTCTATCTGTGCCTGTGTGTCTGTGTGTCAGTCTGTGGACAGCATAATTTAAAAAGGAAAAGTCGTTTGAAAACCAAAGTTGGTATTTAAGTTTAATTTCATTCAAGGATGCGACACGAAAATTTTAAAGAAAATAGCTCCAAATGCCATATATTTGAGATATTTTGATGACAAATGAAATGTATATCGAATTTTCTGGCTATAGCTCCTGTAGTCGTATTTACTCTGGACGACTTTTGCATAACTGGTAAACCGTTAGAGATAGACCAAATCATACTATACAAAAAATGTAGATCTTGCTAAAATACACAATTTATATCTGCATAAATTTTATGGTAGGGTGAGCCATTTCGGAGATATTCCTTGATATGTGTGTGAGTTTCGGAAAACTTACAACTTTAGTGAAATGGATCATCGTTGTTCATTTTTTATATGTTAAGTGAGCAAAGACATCAGAATCTCAAACATTTGACTATCGCTCAAAGCCTACTGTATTCCAACATTCCCCTTGTACCTACAAGGAAATAAGCAATAAGATAATTTGTACAAATGTTTATCTCAACTAACACGAAGAAGATATAGGAATAAGAGTTTGTAAGAATGGTTAGTACAAGAGTAGAGAAAGTCATGTGAGTGCAACACATCAGATTTTTAAATCTCATTTTACTTGCATTTTCTAGGAGCTGTAGGTAGTTGACGTAGAAATTTGCCCTACTTAACTGTCTATAACATCCAAAACGGCTTTCGAGGTTATCACTCTGAAATTTGCTTAAGAGAATATAATGAATACGACATTAGGTGTTACAATAAAGGCCTGGGCAGTTAAACAGCACTTGAGGGTACGTACTCTCTCCAAATTGTTAGCCATTGGCACACTTTTGTTTTTTAGAAACTGGACTTGCATGCCTTCCGGGTTTGTGGTTGCCTCTCTGTAAGGACCCTTAAATCTTGTTCCTTCCACTCACTCCTAACATTCACAATCTTCCACCAATTAAACATAATGCTTGTGAAAGTGATTGATTGATTGATTTGCATAATCACAAATTCCAGATAAGTCTTTAGTGGCATCTATTAAGGCCGCAATATTATTGTCAAAAATTGTTAGTGCTTAGATCACATTCTGCTTTTGTATTGCGGAAGGATACAATACGTTGGCCATAACTTATAAGACTTTTTTTCTCTCATACATCAATTCCAATGCCTGTATTAGACTCAAAGTATGTTAATCATTTAGTTGAAGAAAATGAAAGCTTCTGTTTACATTTCATTTTGTTTCCCAAATGTTTATAATGCATTTCAGGATCTGCACAGTGAGAAAAGCTTTTGGGATGGATCCAGTGATTACACATTAACAAAACGTCGGTTAAATACTGGACTTCCCAGAATGCCACACGAAGAATTTCAACAAAACCCCAGCCTCAGATTACCCTTTGCATGGAACATTATTTTTTTCTTCAAAATGTTCATTTCCTCAAAGAGTCTAACAATTTTATTTAGGATACCACCAGTTTGACATTTTCAGGACAAGTGAAATGTGTATGTTGAATTTTCTGTGGATAGTCTCTAAATGCTCTTTATTCTGCATGACTTGTGCATTTGGCAAGCTGTAAGAGATGCACGAAATATTACTTCAGAAAAAGTGTAGGTCTCGTTAAAATACACATTTTATATCGAATACTTTTTTTCGTAGAGTTAACTATTTCCCAGATATTCAATTTATTGGTTTGCATTACATTTATTTCCGTTGGTATAAAATTTTTGGTTGGAATAAAGCACTTCTATCTATTATTATTGAGTCATAACATGTTCAAGTCCTGGCGCATGCGCAATGACTAACGGTGTGGGAGGCAATGGAACATTGGGACTAATACTTTTGAAAGTGTTTTTCATTGTCAATCTGTGATGGGTTTTTACTCTTTTTTCCCATTGGAAACCTGCTACTGTTATTTCCATTCGGCAGAAAATATTTAAATTGGTTCTCCTTATTAGGTTGCATATAGATATTGAAAGGATATCTTGTGCATCTCTTACAGTTTACCGGTTGTACAAAAGTCATTCAGAATTAACTAATAAATACGTAGCAATGTTCATGAACTGCACTGTAACTGCATATCAACAGCTATTTACAACGATTGCTGAACTAGTTATGTTTATGCAACGTTGGCGCTACTGCCGTTGCATGCATGCTTTTTTTCTGGCTTCGTACCCGTTGTTTGAGTACCATGACACATGGTACCTGTTTTTTGAGTACCATGACAGATGGTACCCGTTTTTTGGGTACAATGACCGATGGTACCCGTTTTTTGAGTACCAAGACAGTTCATACCCGTTTTTTGAGTACCATGACAGACGGTACCGGTTTTTTTAGTACCATGACACATGGTACTCGTTTTTTGAGTACCATGACAGATGGTACTCGTTTTTTGAGTACCAAGACATGTGGTACTCGTTTTTAAGTACCAAGACAGGTGGTACTCGTTTTTTGAGTGCCATGACCGATGGTACTCGTTTTTTGAGTACCATAACACATGGTACTCGTTTTTTGAGTACCATGACAGATGGTACTCGTTTTTTGAGTAGCATGACACATGGTTCTCGTTTTTTGAGTACCATGAGACATGGTATTCGTTTTTTGAGTACCACGACACATGATACCCGTTTTTTGAGTACCATGACCGATGGTACCCGTTTTTTGAGTACCATGACAGATGGTACCCGTTTTTCGAGTACCATGACAGATGGTACCTGTTTTTTGAGTACCATGGCAGATGGTACCCATTTTTTGAGTACCATGACAGATGGTACCCGTGTTTTGCCTACCATGACAGATGGTACTCGTTTTTTGGGTACCATGACAGATGGTACTCGTTTTTTGAGTACCATGACATATGGTACTCGTTTTTGAGTACCATGACACATGTTCCTCGTTTATTGAGTACCATCACAATTGGTACTCGTTTTTGACTACCATGACACATGGTACTCGTTTTTTGAGTACCATGACAGATGGTACTCGTCTTTTGAGTACCATGACAGGCGGTACCCGTTTTTTGAGTACCATGACAGACGATACCCGTTTTTTGGGTACCATGACCGATGGTACCCGTTTTTAGAGTACCACGACCGATGGTACCCGTTTTTTGAGTACCATGACACATGGTACCCGTTTTTTGAGTACCATGACAGATGGTACCGGTTTTTTGAGTACCATGGCAGATGGTACCCATTTTTTAATAACCATGACACATGGTATCCGTTCTTTGGGTACAATGACCGATGGTACCCGTTTATTGAGTACCATGACAGATCTTACCCGTTTTTTGAGTACCATGACAGATGGTACCCGTTTTTTGGGTACAATGACCGATGGTACCCGTTTTTTGAGTACCAAGACAGTTCATACCCGTTTTTTGAGTACCATGACAGACGGTACCCGTTTTTTTAGTACCATGACACATGATACTCGTTTTTTGAGTACCATGACAGATGGTACCCGTTTTTTGGGTACAATGACCGATGGTACCCGTTTTTTGAGTACCAAGACAGTTCATACCCGTTTTTTGAGTACCATGACAGACGGTACCCGTTTTTTAGTACCATGACACATGAAACTCGTTTTTTGAGTACCATGACAGATGGTACTCGTTTTTTGAGTACCAAGACATGTGGTACTCGTTTTTAAGTACCAAGAGAGGTGGTACTCGTTTTTTGAGTAGCATGACACATGATACCCGTTTTTTGAGTACCATGACCGAAGGTACCCGTTTTTTGAGTACCATGACAGATGGTACTCGTTTTTCGAGTACCATGACAGATGGTACCTGTTTTTTGAGTACCATGGCAGATGGTACCCATTTTTTGAGTGCCATGACAGATGGTACCCGTGTTTTGCCTACCATGACAGATGGTACTCGTTTTTTGAGTACCATGACAGATGGTACTCGTTTTTTGAGTACCATGACAGATGGTACTCGTTTTTGAGTACCATGACACATGTTACTCGTTTATTGAGTACCATCACAATTGGTACTCGTTTTTTGAGTACCGTGACAGAAGGTACTCGTTTTTTGAGTACCATGAGAGATGGTACTCGTTTTTGACTACCATGACACATGGTACTCGTTTTTTGAGTACCATGACAGATGGTACTCGTCTTTTGAGTACCATGACAGGCGGTACCCGTTTTTTGAGTACCATGACAGACGATACCCGTTTTTGGGTACCATGACCGATAATACCCGTTTTTAGAGTACCACGACCGATGGTACCAGTTTTTTGAGTACCATGACACATGGTACCCGTTTTTTGAGTACCATGACAGATGGTACCTGTTTTTTGAGTACCATGGCAGATGGTACCCATTTTTTGATAACCATGACACATGGTATCCGTTCTTTGTGTACAATGACCGATGGTACCCGTTTATTGAGTACCATGACAGATCTTACCCGTTTTTTGAGTACCATGACAGATGGTACCCGTTTTTTGAGTACCATCACAGATGGTACTTGTTTTTCGAGTACCATGACAGATGGTACTCGTTTTTTGAGTATCATGACAGATGGTACCCGTTTTTTGAGTACCATGACCGATCATACCCGTTTTTTGAGTACCATGACAGATGGTACTCGTTTTTTGATTACCATGACATATGGTACTCGGTTTTTGAGTACCATGAGTAATGGTATTCGTTTTTTGAGTACCACGACACATGATACCCGTTTTTTTAGTACCATGACCGATGGTACCTGTTTTTTGAGTACCATGACAGATGGTACTCGTTTTTGGAGTACCATAACTTATGGTACTCGTTTTTTGAGTACCCAGACAGGTGGTACTCGTTGTTTGAGTACCAAGACAGATGGTACTCGTTTTTTGAGTACCATGACAGATGGTACTCGTTTTTTGAGTACCATGAGACATGGTACTCGTTTTTTGAGTACCATGACAGATGGTACTCGTTTTTTGAGTACCATGACACATGGTACTCGTTTTTTGAGTACCATAAGACATGGTATTCGTTTTTTGAGTACCACGACACATGATACCCGTTTTTTGAGTACCATGACCGATGGTATGCGTTTTTTGAGTACCATGACAGATGGTACTGGTTTTTTGAGTACCATGACACATGTCACTCGTTTTTTGAGTACCATGACACATGGTTCTCGTTTTTTGAGTACCGTGACAGAAGGTACTCGTTTTTTGAGTACCATGACAGATGGTACTAGTTTTTGACTACCATGACACATGGTACTCATTTTTTGAGTACCATGACAGATGGTACTCGTTTTTTGAGTACCATGACACATGGTACCCGTCTTTTGAGTACCATGACCGATGGTACCCGTCTTTTGAGTACCATGACAGATGGTACTCGTTCTTTGAGTACCGTGACCTATGGTACCCGTTTTTAGAGTACCATGACAGATGGTACCCAGTTTGTTTGGGTACCATGACAGATGGAACCCGTTTTTTGTGTATCATGACACATGGTACCCGTTTTTTCGGTACCACGACACATGGTACCCGTTTTTTGGGTACCATGACAGAAATTATCCGTTTTTTGGGTACCTTGACACTTGCTATACAAAATAGGCCTTCCTAGACGAATAGTCCTTCCTAGACAAATAGGCCTTGCTAGATAAGATAGGCCTTCCTAGACAAAATAGGCCTTCCTAGACGAATAGGCCTTCCTAGACAAATAGGCCTTGCTAGTCAAGATAGGCCTTCCTAGACAAAATAGGCCTTCGTAGAAGAATATTCCTTCCTAGACGAATATGCGTGCCTAGACAAAATAGGCCTTCCTAGACGAATAGGCCTTCCTAGACAAGATACGCCTTCCTAAACAAAATAGGCCTTCCTAGACAAGATAGGCCTTCCTAGACAAAATAGGCCTTAGTAGAAGAATAGGCCTTCCTAGACAGATAGGCCTGGCTAGACAAGATAGGTCTTCCTAAGCAAAATCGGCCTTCCTAGACAACATAGGCCTTCCTAGACAAAATATACCTTCCTGACAAAATAGGCATTCCTAGACAAAATAGGCCTTCGTAGACGAATATGCGTTCCTAGACAAAATAGGCCTTCCTAGACGAATAGGCCTTCCTGACAAAATAGGCATTCCTAGACAAAATAGGCCTTCCTAGACGAATATGCGTTCCTAGATAAAATAGGCATTCCTAGACAAAATAGGCCTTCCTAGACGAATAGGCATTCCTAGACAAAATAGGCATTCCTAGACAAAGTAGGCCTTCCTAGACAAAATAGACCTTCCTGACAAAATAGGCATTCCTAGACAAAATAGGCCTTCCTAGACGAAAATGCGTTCCTAGACAAAATAGGCCTTCCTAGACGAATAGGCCTTGCTAGAAAAGATAGGCCTTCCTAGACGAATAGGCCTTCCTAGACAAGATAGGCCTTCCAAGACAAAATAGGCCTTCCTGACAAAATAGCCGTATCTAGTCAAAATAGGCCTTCCTAGACAAGATAGGTCTTCCTAGTCAAAATAGGCGTTCCTAGACAAGATAGACCTTTCTGGACAATATAGGCCTTCCTAGAGAAATAGGCCCTCTTAGACAAAGTAGGCCTTCCTAGACAAATAGGCCTTTCTAGACGACTAGGCAATCCAAGACAAATAGGCCTTCCTTGACAAAATAGGCCTTCCTAGACGAATAGGGACTGCTAGACAAATAGGCCTTCCTAGACAAGATAGGCCTTCAAAGACAAAATAGGCCTTCCTGACAAAATAGGCGTTTCTAGTCAAAATAGGCCTTCCTAGACAAGATAGGTCTCACTAGACAAAATAGGCCTTCGTAGAAGAATAGGCCTGGCTAGACAAGATAGGTCTTCCTAGACAAAATCGGCCTTCCTAGACAACATAGGCCTTCCTAGAAAAATAGGCCTTCCTGACAAAATAGGCCTTCCTAGACAAGATAGGCCTTTCTAGAAAAATAGGCTTTCCTAGACAAAATAGGACCCCCTAGACGAATATGCATTCCTAGACAAACTAGGCCTTCCTAGAAGAATGGGCCTTCCTAGACAAATTGGCCTTCTTAGACAAGATAGGCTTTTCTAGACGAATATGCATTCCTACACAAAATAGGCCTTACTAGACGAATATGCATTCCTAGACAGAATAGGCCTTTCTAGAAAAGATAGGCCTTCCTAGACGAATAGGCCTTTCTAGACAAATAGGCCTTGCTAGACAAAGTTTCCTCAGTTTTAACCCGAGGGAGGGAACGAACGAACCGAGGAGCAAGAAGACATACCTAAGACAGAAACGCACTTTTTGAACGGGGCAAACACACACCAACTGGTTTCGTCCGTGGTTCACAAATTTCGATATCGAAGTTTCTCCCAGTGCGCGTGTAACCCCTCTCGGAGAAACAAGGCAGTAACAATGCGCTGCTGTTTGAATCAAGTTACTACTTTCCGGAGTTGACGACGTCTCCTAGGACAAGTGCCACCGTGTCTAGGGTTACCGCCGCTGTGGGGTAGCTACAGCAGCGCCAAAAATATCAAAGTCCCCTGCTCGTCTTCCTGAGTCTGAGTCTGTTCTGAGTGCTGTCTGAGTCGTCCTAGCCAACCGGGTGCTCACCGCCAACTTATACCACTCTCGCAGACGTTCGTTCCTTGCAACGGGGCAATTAGCCGACTAGTGCCATCTGTCGGCCACTTGTAGTACTACTTGTGGACTACAGGCTCGGTTGCTTTTAAATTTCTGTACCACAAGCCTTAGCAACGTCTTAAAACATCTCACATGACTTTCTCTACTCAGACTTGTACTAACCATTCTTACAAACTCTTGTTCCTATATCTTCTTCGTGTTAGTTGAGATAAACACTTGTACAAATTATCTTATTGCTTATTTCCTTGCAGGTGCAAGGGGAATATTGGAATACAGCAGACTTTGTGCGATAGTCAAATGTTTTAAAGCTTTGAGATCCCGTTCTCTTTGCACACTTAACATATTAAAATGAACAACGATGATCCATTTCACGAAAGTTTTTAAGTCTTACGAAACTCACACACATAACAAGGAATATCTCTGGAATGGTTCACCTTACAAGAAAATTTATTCAGACCTAAATTGTGTATTTTAGCAAGATCTACATTTTTTGTATAGTATGATTTGGTCTATCTCTAACGGTTTACCAGTTATGCTAAAGCCGTCCAGAGTAAATACGACTACAGGGGCTATAGCCAGAAAATTCAAGATATACATTTCATTTGGCATAAAAATATCTCAAACATATGGCATTTTAATCAAAATCGTTACAGCCATTTTTAACAGACACAAAGTTTTAGAAAAAATTTCCATGTAAAGGGTAGTTTAGTGTGGGGCTATTTTCTTCAAAATTTTCGAGTCGCATCTTTGAAAGACATTAAACTTAATTAGCAACTTTTATTTTTAACCGAATTTTGGTTTTTGAGTTATGCTGTCCACAGGCTGACACAAAGACACACACATACATACACACACACACACACACACACACACACACACACACACACACACACATGATGACCAGTTTTATTACATCAGATCGGGTAGTTCTGGGACAGGAATACTATTATATTTGTATATACATATAATATGCAATATACTTCTCCGTAGCGCAGCTGGCAGCGCGCTTGCCTGTGGCGCGGAGGACCCGGGTTCGATCCCCGGTACCAGCATGGGGACTTTATCTCCTCTGGGAGGTCTGGCACGGGGTGCACTCAGCCTCGTTAGGTCCCTGGGGGACCAATTGAGGAGCTACTTGATGGAGAAGTAGCGGCCCAGGTCGAGAAGACCGCATAACTGGCCGGGAGGGCTCGGGGCGCTGACCACGTCCCACCCTCCAGTACTGCACCTCACCAATGACGCCTGTAGTGGGCAGAGGTGGGGGACGCAGCGGCTGGGCGGTAGGCCTTGGCCCTTCGTGGGCTGTCGCGCGGTGTTTACATTTACATGCAATATACTTATTAGTTTTGCAAATTATTTTTTAAACGATAGATATTTACCGTAGATGTGCTTTACTTCCCCAGATTACTATTATTATTGTTTTCTCTGTCCTTCAAGTTTTAAAGCGTTCTTCAAGAAGCCGGTAGTTATGTAAAATTAATGATATCAATAAAAAGGGGGTCACTTCTATGAGAATTCATTAAAAGAAGGCAGAAAGCGGGAGAGTGAAATGGTTGGGAAATTGGAGCTATTTTAATGCTGACTTTTTAAAGACTTGTGGAAATCGCTCGAGTAGTTTGTAAAGTAATATAATAGGTCGACGGGCTCTAAAGTCTGGAGTCCCAAATCAACTTTAGAATGTTGTACGTCTATAGCCAGTTGCTGAATACCAGCGAACATTCATAAGGAAAGGGTATTACCTGTGAATGGCTGAAAATCAGGTTTTTAATTTCTCTACTACGTTTAGTAAAGTAGGGGAAATATTGTACTCCACATAGCCTGCATGTCTCTGTCTGTCTGTGTGTCTGTCTGTCTGTCTGCCTGTCTGTAAGTCTGTCTGTCTGTCTGTCTGTCTGTAAGTCTGTCAGACTCTATCTGTGCCTGTGTGTCTGTGTGTCAGTCTGTGGACAGCATAATTTAAAAACGAAAAGTCGTTTGAAAACCAAAGTTGGTATTTAAGTTTAATTTCTTTCAAGGATGCGACACGAAAATTTTAAAGAAAATAGCTCCAAATGCCATATATTTCAGATATTTTGATGACAAATGAAATGTATATCTTGAATTTTCTGGCTATAGCCCCTGTAGTCGTATTTACTCTGTACGACTTTTGCATAACTGGTAAACCGTTAGAGATAGACCAAATCATACTATACAAAAAATGTAGATCTTGCTAAAATACACAATTTATGTCTCAATAAATTTTATTGTAGGGTGAGCCATTTCGGAGATATTCCTTATTATGTGTGTGAGTTTCGGAAAACTTACAACTTTAGTGAAATGGATCATCGTTGTTCATTTTTTATATGTTAAGTGAGCAAAGACATCAGAATCTCAAACATTTGACTATCGCTCAAAGCCTACTGTATTCCAACATTCCCCTTGTACCTACAAGGAAATAAGCAATAAGATAATTTGTACAAATGTTTATCTCAACTAACACGAAGAAGATATAGGAATAAGAGTTTGTAAGAATGGTTAGTACAAGAGTAGAGAAAGTCATGTGAGTGCAACACATCAGATTTTTAAATCTCATTTTACTTGCATTTTCTAGGACCTGTAGGTAGCTGACGTAGAAATTTGCCCTACTTAACTGTCTATAACATCCAAAACGGCTTTCGGGGTTATCACTCTGAAATTTGCTTAAGAGAATATAATGAATACGACATTAGGTGTTACAATAAAGGCCTGGGCAGTTAAACAGCACTTGAGGGTACGTACTCTCTCCAAATTGTTAGCCATTGGCACACTTTTGTTTTTTAGAAACTGGACTTGCATGCCTTCCGAGTTTCTGATTGCCTCTCTGTAAGGACCCTTAAATCTTGTTCCTTCCACTCACTCCTAACATTCACAATCTTCCACCAATTAAACATAATGCTTGTGAAAGTGATTGATTGATTGATTTGCATAATCACAAATTCCAGATAAGTCTTTAGTGGCATCTATTAAGGCTGCAATATTATTGTCAAAAATTGTTAGTGCTTAGATCACATTCTGCTTTTGTATTGCGGAAGGATACAATACGTTGGTTGAAAGCGTATGAACATAACTTATAAGACTTTTTTTCTCTCATACATCAATTCCAAATGCCTGTATTAGACTCAAAGTATGTTAATAATTTAGTTGAAGAAAATGAAAGCTTCTGTTTACATTTCATTTTGTTTCCCAAATGTTTCTAATGCATTTCAGGATCTGCACAGTGAGAAAAGCTTTTGGGATGGATCCAGTGATTACACATTAACAAAACCTCGGTTAAATACTGGACTTGGTATATAGTGTGGCATCTTCCCAGAATGCCACACGAAGAATTTCAAGAAAACCCCAGCCTCAGATTACCCTTTGCATGGAACATTATTTTTTTCTTCAAAATGTTCATTTCCTCAAAGAGTCTAACAATTTTATTTAGGATACCACCAGTTTGACATTTTCAGGACAAGTGAAATGTGTATGTTGAATTTTCTGTGGATAGTCTCTAAATGCTCTTTATTCTGCATGACTTGTGCATTTGGCAAGCTGTAAGAGATGCACGAAATATTACTTCAGAAAAAGTGTAGGTCTCGTTAAAATACACATTTTATATCGAATACTTTTTTTCGTAGAGTTAACTATTTCCCAGATATTCAATTTATTGGTTTGCATTACATTTATTTCCGTTGGTATAAAATTTTTGGTTGGAATAAAGCACTTCTATCTATTATTATTGAGTCATAACATGTTCAAGTCCTGGCGCATGCGCAATGACCAACGGTGTGGGAGGCAATGGAACATTGGGACTAATACTTTTGAAAGTGTTTTTCATTGTCAATCTGTGATGGGTTTTTACTCTTTTTTCCCATTGGAAACCTGCTACTGTTATTTCCATTCGGCAGAAAATATTTAAATTGGTTCTCCTTATTAGGTTGCATATAGATATTGAAAGGATATCTTGTGCATCTCTTACAGTTTACCGGTTGTACAAAAGTCATTCAGAATTAACTAATAAATACGTAGCAATGTTCATGAACTGCACTGTAACTGCATATCAACAGCTATTTACAACGATTGCTGAACTAGTTATGTTTATGCAACGTTGGCGCTACTGCCGTTGCATGCATGCTTTTTTTCTGGCTTCGTACCCGTTGTTTGAGTACCATGACACATGGTACCTGTTTTTTGAGTACCATGACAGATGGTACCCGTTTTTTGGGTACAATGACCGATGGTACCCGTTTTTTGAGTACCAAGACAGTTCATACCCGTTTTTTGAGTACCATGACAGACGGTACCGGTTTTTTTAGTACCATGACACATGGTACTCGTTTTTTGAGTACCATGACAGTTGGTACTCGTTTTTTGAGTACCAAGACATGTGGTACTCGTTTTTAAGTACCAAGACAGGTGGTACTCGTTTTTTGAGTGCCATGACCGATGGTACTCGTTTTTTGAGTACCATAACACATGGTACTCGTTTTTTGAGTACCATGACAGTTGGTACTCGTTTTTTGAGTACCAAGACATGTGGTACTCGTTTTTAAGTACCAAGACAGGTGGTACTCGTTTTTTGAGTACCATGACAGATGGTACCTGTTTTTTGAGTACCATGGCAGATGGTACCCATTTTTTGAGTGCCATGACAGATGGTACCCGTGTTTTGCCTACCATGACAGATGGTACTCGTTTTTTGAGTACCATGACAGACGATACCCGTTTTTGGGTACCATGACCGATAATACCCGTTTTTAGAGTACCACGACCGATGGTACCAGTTTTTTGAGTACCATGACACATGGTACCCGTTTTTTGAGTACCATGACAGATGGTACCTGTTTTTTGAGTACCATGGCAGATGGTACCCATTTTTTGATAACCATGACACATGGTATCCGTTCTTTGTGTACAATGACCGATGGTACCCGTTTATTGAGTACCATGACAGATCTTACCCGTTTTTTGAGTACCATGACAGATGGAACTCGTTTTTTGAGTACCATGAGACATGGTACTCGTTTTTTGAGTACCATGACAGATGGTACTCGTTTTTGAGTACCATGAGACATGGTACTCGTTTTTTGAGTACCATGACAGATGGTACTCGTTTTTTGAGTACCATGACACATGGTACTCGTTTTTTGAGTACCATAAGACATGGTATTCGTTTTTTGAGTACCACGACACATGATACCCGTTTTTTGAGTACCATGACCGATGGTATGCGTTTTTTGAGTACCATGACAGATGGTACTGGTTTTTTGAGTACCATGACACATGTCACTCGTTTTTTGAGAACCATGACACATGGTTCTCGTTTTTTGAGTACCGTGACAGAAGGTACTCGTTTTTTGAGTACCATGACAGATGGTACTAGTTTTTGACTACCATGACACATGGTACTCATTTTTTGAGTACCATGACAGATGGTACTCGTTTTTTGAGTACCATGACACATGGTACCCGTCTTTTGAGTACCATGACCGATGGTACCCGTCTTTTGAGTACCATGACAGATGGTACTCGTTCTTTGAGTACCGTGACCTATGGTACCCGTTTTTAGAGTACCATGACAGATGGTACCCAGTTTGTTTGGGTACCATGACTGATGGTACCCGTTTTTTGAGTACCATGACCGATGGTACCCGTTTTTTGAGTACCATGTCATATGGTACCCGTTTTCTGAGTACCATGACAGATGATACCCGTTTTTTGAGTACCAAGTGAGATGGTACCCGTTTTTTGAGTACCATGACAGATGGTAATCGTTTTATGAGTACCATGACAGATGGTACCCGTTTTCTGAGTACCATGTCAGAAGGTACCCGTTTTTTGAGTATCATGAGAGATGGTACCCGTTTTTTGGGTACCATGACCGATCATACCCGTTTTTTGAGTACCATGACAGATGGTACTCGTTTTTTGAGTATCATGACAGATGGTACCCGTTTTTGTGTACCATGACAGATGGTACCCATATTTTGAGTACCATGACAGATGGAACTCGTTTTTTGAGTACCATGAGAGATGGTACTCGTTTTTGAGTACCATGACACATGGTATCCGTTTTTTGAATACCATGACAGATGGTACTCGTTTTTTGAGTACCATGACACATGTTACTCGTTTTTTCAGTACCATGACACATGGTACTCGTTTTTTGAGTACCGTGACACATGGTACTCGTTTTTTGAGTACCATGACACATGGTACTCGTTTTTTGAGTATTATGACAGACGGTACTCGTTTTTTGAGTACCATGACACATGGCACCCGTTTTTTGAATACCATGACACATGGTACACTTTTTTGAGTACCATGACAGATGGTACTCGTTTTTTGAGTACCGTGACAGAAGGTACTCGTTTTTTGAGTACCATGACAGATGGTACTCGTTTTTTACTACCATGACACATGGTACTCGTTTTTTGAGTACCATGACACATGGTACCCGTTTTTTGAGGACCATGACACATGGTACCCTTTTTTGAGTACTATGACACATGGTACCCGTTTTTTGAGTACCATGACAGACGGTACTCGTTGTTTGAGTATCATGACAGACGGTACTCGTTTTTTGGGTACCATGACACATGGTACTCGTTTTTTGTGTACCCTGACAGATGGAACCCGTTTTTTGTGTATCATGACACATGGTACCCGTTTTTTCGGTACCACGACACATGGTACCCGTTTTTTGGGTACCATGACAGAAATTATCCGTTTTTTGGGTACCTTGACACTTGCTATACAAAATAGGCCTTCCTAGACGAATAGTCCTTCCTAGACAAATAGGCCTTGCTAGATAAGATAGGCCTTCCTAGACAAAATAGGCCTTCCTAGACGAATAGGCCTTCCTAGACAAATAGGCCTTGCTAGTCAAGATAGGCCTTCCTAGACAAAATAGGCCTTCGTAGAAGAATATTCCTTCCTAAACGAATATGCGTGCCTAGACAAAATAGGTCTTCCTAGACGAATAGGCCTTCCTAGACAAGATACGCCTTCCTAAACAAAATAGGCCTTCCTAGACAAGATAGGCCTTCCTAGACAAAATAGGCCTTCGTAGAAGAATAGGCCTTCCTAGACAGATAGGCCTGGCTAGACAAGATAGGTCTTCCTAAGCAAAATCGGCCTTCCTAGACAACATAGGCCTTCCTAGACAAAATATACCTTCCTGACAAAATAGGCATTCCTAGACAAAATAGGCCTTCGTAGACCAATATGCGTTCCTAGACAAAATAGGCCTTCCTAGACGAATAGGCCTTCCTGACAAAATAGGCATTCCTAGACAAAATAGGCCTTTCTAGACGAATATGCGTTCCTAGATAAAATAGGCATTCCTAGACAAAATAGGCCTTCCTAGACGAATAGGCATTCCTAGACAAAATAGGCATTCCTAGACAAAATAGGCCTTCCTAGACGAAAATGCGTTCCTAGACAAAATAGGCCTTCCTAGACGAATAGGCCTTGCTAGAAAAGATAGGCCTTCCTTGACGAATAGGCCTTCCTAGACAAGATAGGCCTTCCAAGACAAAATAGGCCTTCCTGACAAAATAGCCGTATCTAGTCAAAATAGGCCTTCCTAGACAAGATAGGTCTTCCTAGTCAAAATAGGCGTTCCTAGACAAGATAGACCTTTCTCGACAATATAGGCCTTCCTAGAGAAATAGGCCCTCTTACACAAAGTAGGCCTTCCTAGACAAATAGGCCTTTCTAGACGAATAGGCAATCCAAGACAAATAGGCCTTCCTTGACAAAATAGGCCTTCCTAGACGAATAGGCACTGCTAGACAAATAGGCCTTCCTAGACAAGATAGGCCTTCAAAGACAAAATAGGCCTTCCTGACAAAATAGGCGTTTCTAGTCAAAATAGGCCTTCCTAGACAAGATAGGTCTTACTAGACAAACTAGGCCTTCCTAGAAGAATGGGCCTTCCTAGACAAATTGGCCTTCTTAGACAAGATAGGCTTTTCTAGACGAATATGCATTCCTACACAAAATAGGCCTTACTAGACGAATATGCATTCCTAGACAGAATAGGCCTTTCTAGAAAAGATAGGCCTTCCTAGACGAATAGGCCTTTCTAGACAAATAGGCCTTGCTAGACAAAGTTTCCTCAGTTTTAACCCGAGGGAGGGAACGAACGAACCGAGGAGCAAGAAGACATACCTAAGACAGAAACGCACTTTTTGAACGGGGCAAACACACACCAACTGGTTTCGTCCGTGGTTCACAAATTTCGATATCGAAGCTTCTCCCAGTGCGCGTATAACCCCTCTCGGAGAAACAAGGCAGTAACAATGCGCTGCTGTTTGAATCAAGTTACTACTTTCCGGAGTTGACGACGTCTCCTAGGACAAGTGCCACCGTGTCTAGGGTTACCGCCGCTGTGGGGTAGCTACAGCAGCGCCAAAAATATCAAAGTCCCCTGCTCGTCTTCCTGAGTCTGAGTCTGTTCTGAGTGCTGTCTGAGTCGTCCTAGCCAACCGGGTGCTCACCGCCAACTTATACCACTCTCGCAGACGTTCGTTCCCTGCAACGGGGCAATTAGCCGACTAGTGCCATCTGTCGGCCACTTGTAGTACTACTTGTGGACTACAGGCTCGGTTGCTTTTAAATTTCTGTACCACAAGCCTTAGCAACGTCTTAAAACATCTCACATGACTTTCTCTACTCAGACTTGTACTAACCATTCTTACAAACTCTTGTTCCTATATCTTCTTCGTGTTAGTTGAGATAAACACTTGTACAAATTATCTTATTGCTTATTTCCTTGCAGGTGCAAGGGGAATATTGGAATACAGCAGACTTTGTGCGATAGTCAAATGTTTTAAAGCTTTGAGATCCCGTTCTCTTTGCACACTTAACATATTAAAATGAACAACGATGATCCATTTCACGAAAGTTTTTAAGTCTTACGAAACTCACACACATAACAAGGAATATCTCTGGAATGGTTCACCTTACAAGAAAATTTATTCAGACCTAAATTGTGTATTTTAGCAAGATCTATATTTTTTGTATAGTATGATTTGGTCTATCTCTAACGGTTTACCAGTTATGCTAAAGCCGTCCAGAGTAAATACGACTACAGGGGCTATAGCCAGAAAATTCAAGATATACATTTCATTTGGCATAAAAATATCTCAAACATGTGGCATTTTAATCAAAATCGTTACAGCCATTTTTAACAGACACAAAATTTTAGAAAAATTTTCCATGTAAAGGGTAGTTTAGGGTGGGGCTATTTTCTTCAAAATTTTCGTGTCGCATCTTTGAAAGACATTAAACTTAATTAGCAACTTTTGTTTTTAACCGAATTTTGGTTTTTGAGTTATGCTGTCCACAGGCTGACACAAAGACACACACATACACACACACACACACACACACACACACACATGATGACCAGTTTTATTACATCAGATCGGGTAGTTCTGGGACAGGAATACTATTATATTTGTATATACATATAATGTGCAATATACTTCTCCGTAGCGCAGCTGGCAGCGCGCTTGCCTGTGGTGCGGAGGACCCGGGTTCGATCCCCGGTACCAGCATGGGGACTTTATCCCCTCTGGGAGGTCTGGCACGGGGTGCACTCAGCCTCGTTAGGTCCCTGGGGGACCAATTGAGGAGCTACTTGATGGAGAAGTAGCGGCCCAGGTCGAGAAGACCGCATAACTGGCCGGGAGGGCTCGGGGCGCTGACCACGTCCCACCCTCCAGTACTGCACCTCACCAATGACGCCTGTAGTGGGCAGAGGTGGGGGACGCAGCGGCTGGGCGGTAGGCCTTGGCCCTTCGTGGGCTGTCGCGCGGTGTTTACATTTACATGCAATATACTTATTAGTTTTGCAAATTATTTTTTAAACGATAGATATTTACCGTAGATGTGCTTTACTTCCCCAGATTACTATTATTATTGTTTTCTCTGTCCTTCAAGTTTTAAAGCGTTCTTCAAGAAGTCGGTAGTTATGTAAAATTAATGATATCAATAAAAAGGGGGTCACTTCTATGAGAATTCATTAAAAGAAGGCAGAAAGCGGGAGAGTGAAATGGTTGGGAAATTGGAGCTATTTTAATGGTGACTTTTTAAAGACTTGTGGAAATCGCTCGAGTAGTTTGTAAAGTAATATAATAGGTCGACGGGCTCTAAAGTCTGGAGTCCCAAATCAACTTTAGAATGTTGTACGTCTATAGCCAGTTGCTGAATACCAGCGAACATTCATAAGGAAAGGGTATTACGTGTGAATGGCTGAAAATCAGGTTTTTAATTTCTCTACTACGTTTAGTAAAGTAGGGGAAATATTGTACTCCACATAGCCTGCGTGTCTCTGTCTGTCTGTCTGTGAGACTCTATCTGTGCCTGTGTGTGTGTGTCAGTCTGTGGACAGCATAACTTAAACACGAAAAGTCGTTTAAAAAGCAAAGTTGGTATTTAAGTTTAATTTCTTTCAAGGATGCTACACAAAGATTTTAAAGAAAAGTCCCTACACCCTAAACCACCCTTTATAAGGAAATTTTTCGAAAATTTAGATTTTCTTTTTAAACGGCTCTAATGATTTTGATTAAAATGCCACAAGTTTGACATACTTTTATGACAAATGAAATGTTTATCTTGAATCTTCTGGCTATAGACTCAAAGTATGTTAATCATTTAGTTGAAGAAAATGAAAGCTCCTGTTTACATTTCATTTTGTTTCCCAAATGTTTCTAATGCATTTTGTGTCAAACACTGAGAAAAGCTTTTGGGATGGATCCAGTGATTACACATTAACAAAACGTCGGTTAAATACTGGACTTCCCAGAATGCCACACGAAGAATTTCAACAAAACCCCAGCCTCAGATTACCCTTTGCATGGAACATTTTTTTTTTCTTCAAAATGTTCATTTCCTCAAAGAGTCTAACAATTTTATTTAGGATACCACCAGTTTGACATTTTCAGGACAAGTGAAATGTGTATGTTGAATTTTCTGTGGATAGTCTCTAAATGCTCTTTATTCTGCATGACTTGTGCATTTGGCAAGCTGTAAGAGATGCACGAAATATTACTTCAGAAAAAGTGTAGGTCTCGTTAAAATACACATTTTATATCGAATACTTTTTTTCGTAGAGTTAACTATTTCCCAGATATTCAATTTATTGGTTTGCATTACATTTATTTCCGTTGGTATAAAATTTTTGGTTGGAATAAAGCACTTATATCTATTATTATTGAGTCATAACATGTTCAAGTCCTGGCGCATGCGCAATGACCAACGGTGTGGGAGGCAATGGAACATTGGGACTAATACTTTTGAAAGTGTTTTTCATTGTCAATCTGTGATGGGTTTTTACTCTTTTTTCCCATTGGAAACCTGCTACTGTTATTTCCATTCGGCAGAAAATATTTAAATTGGTTCTCCTTATTAGGTTGCATATAGATATTGAAAGGATATCTTGTGCATCTCTTACAGTTTACCGGTTGTACAAAAGTCATTCAGAATTAACTAATAAATACGTAGCAATGTTCATGAACTGCACTGTAAGTGCATATCAACAGCTATTTGCAACGATTGCTGAACTAGTTATGTTTATGCAACGTTGGCGCTACTGCCGTTGCATGCATGCTTTTTTTCTGGCTTCGTACCCGTTGTTTGAGTACCATGACACATGGTACCTGTTTTTTGAGTACCATGACAGATGGTACCCGTTTTTTGGGTACAATGACCGATGGTACCCGTTTTTTGAGTACCAAGACAGTTCATACCCGTTTTTTGAGTACCATGACAGACGGTACCGGTTTTTTTAGTACCATGACACATGGTACTCGTTTTTTGAGTACCATGACAGTTGGTACTCGTTTTTTGAGTACCAAGACATGTGGTACTCGTTTTTAAGTACCAAGACAGGTGGTACTCGTTTTTTGAGTGCCATGACCGATGGTACTCGTTTTTTGAGTACCATAACACATGGTACTCGTTTTTTGAGTACCATGACAGATGGTACTCGTTTTTTGAGTAGCATGACACATGGTTCTCGTTTTTTGAGTACCATGAGACATGGTATTCGTTTTTTGAGTACCACGACACATGATACCCGTTTTTTGAGTACCATGACCGATGGTACCCGTTTTTTGAGTACCATGACAGATGGTACCCGTTTTTCGAGTACCATGACAGATGGTACCTGTTTTTTGAGTACCATGGCAGATGGTACCCATTTTTTGAGTACCATGACAGATGGTACCCGTGTTTTGCCTACCATGACAGATGGTACTCGTTTTTTGAGTACCATGACAGATGGTACTCGTTTTTTGAGTACCATGACATATGGTACTCGTTTTTGAGTACCATGACACATGTTACTCGTTTATTGAGTACCATCACAATTGGTACTCGTTTTTTGAGTACCGTGACAGAAGGTACTCGTTTTTTGAGTACCATGAGAGATGGTACTCGTTTTTGACTACCATGACACATGGTACTCGTTTTTTGAGTACCATGACAGATGGTACTCGTCTTTTGAGTACCATGACAGGCGGTTCCCGTTTTTTGAGTACCATGACAGACGATACCCGTTTTTTGGGTACCATGACCGATGGTACCCGTTTTTAGAGTACCACGACCGATGGTACCCGTTTTTTGAGTACCATGACACATGGTACCCGTTTTTTGAGTACCATGACAGATGGTACCGGTTTTTTGAGTACCATGGCAGATGGTACCCATTTTTTAATAACCATGACACATGGTATCCGTTCTTTGGGTACAATGACCGATGGTACCCGTTTATTGAGTACCATGACAGATCTTACCCGTTTTTTGAGTACCATGACAGATGGTACCCGTTTTTTGGGTACAATGACCGATGGTACCCGTTTTTTGAGTACCAAGACAGTTCATACCCGTTTTTTGAGTACCATGACAGACGGTACCCGTTTTTTTAGTACCATGACACATGATACTCGTTTTTTGAGTACCATGACAGATGGTACTCGTTTTTTGAGTACCAAGACATGTGGTACTCGTTTTTAAGTACCAAGAGAGGTGGTACTCGTTTTTTGAGTAGCATGACAAATGGTTCTCGTTTTTTGAGAACCACGACACATGATACCCGTTTTTTGAGTACCATGACCGATGGTACCCGTTTTTTGAGTACCATGACAGATGGTACTCGTTTTTCGAGTACCATGACAGATGGTACCTGTTTTTTGAGTACCATGGCAGATGGTACCCATTTTTTGAGTGCCATGACAGATGGTACCCGTGTTTTGCCTACCATGACAGATGGTACTCGTTTTTTGAGTACCATGACAGACGATACCCGTTTTTGGGTACCATGACCGATAATACCCGTTTTTAGAGTACCACGACCGATGGTACCAGTTTTTTGAGTACCATGACACATGGTACCCGTTTTTTGAGTACCATGACAGATGGTACCTGTTTTTTGAGTACCATGGCAGATGGTACCCATTTTTTGATAACCATGACACATGGTATCCGTTCTTTGTGTACAATGACCGATGGTACCCGTTTATTGAGTACCATGACAGATCTTACCCGTTTTTTGAGTATCATGACAGATGGTACCCGTTTTTTGAGTACCATGACCGATCATACCCGTTTTTTGAGTACCATGACAGATGGTACTCGTTTTTTGATTACCATGACATATGGTACTCGGTTTTTGAGTACCATGAGTAATGGTATTCGTTTTTTGAGTACCACGACACATGATACCCGTTTTTTTAGTACCATGACCGATGGTACCTGTTTTTTGAGTACCATGACAGATGGTACTCGTTTTTGGAGTACCATAACTTATGGTACTCGTTTTTTGAGTACCCAGACAGGTGGTACTCGTTGTTTGAGTACCAAGACAGATGGTACTCGTTTTTTGAGTACCATGACAGATGGTACTCGTTTTTTGAGTACCATGAGACATGGTACTCGTTTTTTGAGTACCATGACAGATGGTACTCGTTTTTTGAGTACCATGACACATGGTACTCGTTTTTTGAGTACCATAAGACATGGTATTCGTTTTTTGAGTACCACGACACATGATACCCGTTTTTTGAGTACCATGACCGATGGTATGCGTTTTTTGAGTACCATGACAGATGGTACTGGTTTTTTGAGTACCATGACACATGTCACTCGTTTTTTGAGAACCATGACACATGGTTCTCGTTTTTTGAGTACCGTGACAGAAGGTACTCGTTTTTTGAGTACCATGACAGATGGTACTAGTTTTTGACTACCATGACACATGGTACTCATTTTTTGAGTACCATGACAGATGGTACTCGTTTTTTGAGTACCATGACACATGGTACCCGTCTTTTGAGTACCATGACCGATGGTACCCGTCTTTTGAGTACCATGACAGATGGTACTCGTTCTTTGAGTACCGTGACCTATGGTACCCGTTTTTAGAGTACCATGACAGATGGTACCCAGTTTGTTTGGGTACCATGACTGATGGTACCCGTTTTTTGAGTACCATGACCGATGGTACCCGTTTTTTGAGTACCATGTCATATGGTACCCGTTTTCTGAGTACCATGACAGATGATACCCGTTTTTTGAGTACCAAGTGAGATGGTACCCGTTTTTTGAGTACCATGACAGATGGTAATCGTTTTATGAGTACCATGACAGATGGTACCCGTTTTCTGAGTACCATGTCAGAAGGTACCCGTTTTTTGAGTATCATGAGAGATGGTACCCGTTTTTTGGGTACCATGACCGATCATACCCGTTTTTTGAGTACCATGACAGATGGTACTCGTTTTTTGAGTATCATGACAGATGGTACCCGTTTTTGTGTACCATGACAGATGGTACCCATATTTTGAGTACCATGACAGATGGAACTCGTTTTTTGAGTACCATGAGAGATGGTACTCGTTTTTGAGTACCATGACACATGGTATCCGTTTTTTGAATACCATGACAGATGGTACTCGTTTTTTGAGTACCATGATACATGTTACTCGTTTTTTCAGTACCATGACACATGGTACTCGTTTTTTGAGTACCGTGACACATGGTACTCGTTTTTTGAGTACCATGACACATGGTACTCGTTTTTTGAGTATTATGACAGACGGTACTCGTTTTTTGAGTACCATGACACATGGCACCCGTTTTTTGAATACCATGACACATGGTACACTTTTTTGAGTACCATGACAGATGGTACTCGTTTTTTGAGTACCGTGACAGAAGGTACTCGTTTTTTGAGTACCATGACAGATGGTACTCGTTTTTTACTACCATGACACATGGTACTCGTTTTTTGAGTACCATGACACATGGTACCCGTTTTTTGAGGACCATGACACATGGTACCCTTTTTTGAGTACTATGACACATGGTACCCGTTTTTTGAGTACCATGACAGACGGTACTCGTTGTTTGAGTATCATGACAGACGGTACTCGTTTTTTGGGTACCATGACACATGGTACTCGTTTTTTGTGTACCCTGACAGATGGAACCCGTTTTTTTGTGTATCATGACACATGGTACCCGTTTTTTCGGTACCACGACACATGGTACCCGTTTTTTGGGTACCATGACAGAAATTATCCGTTTTTTGGGTACCTTGACACTTGCTATACAAAATAGGCCTTCCTAGACGAATAGTCCTTCCTAGACAAATAGGCCTTGCTAGATAAGATAGGCCTTCCTAGACAAAATAGGCCTTCCTAGACGAATAGGCCTTCCTAGACAAATAGGCCTTGCTAGTCAAGATAGGCCTTCCTAGACAAAATAGGCCTTCGTAGAAGAATATTCCTTCCTAAACGAATATGCGTGCCTAGACAAAATAGGTCTTCCTAGACGAATAGGCCTTCCTAGACAAGATACGCCTTCCTAAACAAAATAGGCCTTCCTAGACAAGATAGGCCTTCCTAGACAAAATAGGCCTTCGTAGAAGAATAGGCCTTCCTAGACAGATAGGCCTGGCTAGACAAGATAGGTCTTCCTAAGCAAAATCGGCCTTCCTAGACAACATAGGCCTTCCTAGACAAAATATACCTTCCTGACAAAATAGGCATTCCTAGACAAAATAGGCCTTCGTAGACCAATATGCGTTCCTAGACAAAATAGGCCTTCCTAGACGAATAGGCCTTCCTGACAAAATAGGCATTCCTAGACAAAATAGGCCTTTCTAGACGAATATGCGTTCCTAGATAAAATAGGCATTCCTAGACAAAATAGGCCTTCCTAGACGAATAGGCATTCCTAGACAAAATAGGCATTCCTAGACAAAATAGGCCTTCCTAGACAAAATAGACCTTCCTGACAAAATAGGCATTCCTAGACAAAATAGGCCTTCCTAGACGAAAATGCGTTCCTAGACAAAATAGGCCTTCCTAGACGAATAGGCCTTGCTAGAAAAGATAGGCCTTCCTTGACGAATAGGCCTTCCTAGACAAGATAGGCCTTCCAAGACAAAATAGGCCTTCCTGACAAAATAGCCGTATCTAGTCAAAATAGGCCTTCCTAGACAAGATAGGTCTTCCTAGTCAAAATAGGCGTTCCTAGACAAGATAGACCTTTCTCGACAATATAGGCCTTCCTAGAGAAATAGGCCCTCTTACACAAAGTAGGCCTTCCTAGACAAATAGGCCTTTCTAGACGAATAGGCAATCCAAGACAAATAGGCCTTCCTTGACAAAATAGGCCTTCCTAGACGAATAGGCACTGCTAGACAAATAGGCCTTCCTAGACAAGATAGGCCTTCAAAGACAAAATAGGCCTTCCTGACAAAATAGGCCTTCCTAGAAGAATGGGCCTTCCTAGACAAATTGGCCTTCTTAGACAAGATAGGCTTTTCTAGACGAATATGCATTCCTACACAAAATAGGCCTTACTAGACGAATATGCATTCCTAGACAGAATAGGCCTTTCTAGACAAATAGGCCTTGCTAGACAAAGTTTCCTCAGTTTTAACCCGAGGGAGGGAACGAACGAACCGAGGAGCAAGAAGACATACCTAAGACAGAAACGCACTTTTTGAACGGGGCAAACACACACCAACTGGTTTCGTCCGTGGTTCACAAATTTCGATATCGAAGCTTCTCCCAGTGCGCGTATAACCCCTCTCGGAGAAACAAGGCAGTAACAATGCGCTGCTGTTTGAATCAAGTTACTACTTTCCGGAGTTGACGACGTCTCCTAGGACAAGTGCCACCGTGTCTAGGGTTACCGCCGCTGTGGGGTAGCTACAGCAGCGCCAAAAATATCAAAGTCCCCTGCTCGTCTTCCTGAGTCTGAGTCTGTTCTGAGTGCTGTCTGAGTCGTCCTAGCCAACCGGGTGCTCACCGCCAACTTATACCACTCTCGCAGACGTTCGTTCCCTGCAACGGGGCAATTAGCCGACTAGTGCCATCTGTCGGCCACTTGTAGTACTACTTGTGGACTACAGGCTCGGTTGCTTTTAAATTTCTGTACCACAAGCCTTAGCAACGTCTTAAAACATCTCACATGACTTTCTCTACTCAGACTTGTACTAACCATTCTTACAAACTCTTGTTCCTATATCTTCTTCGTGTTAGTTGAGATAAACACTTGTACAAATTATCTTATTGCTTATTTCCTTGCAGGTGCAAGGGGAATATTGGAATACAGCAGACTTTGTGCGATAGTCAAATGTTTTAAAGCTTTGAGATTATGTTCTCTTTGCACACTTAACATATTAAAATGAACAACGATGATCCATTTCACGAAAGTTTTTAAGTCTTACGAAACTCACACACATAACAAGGAATATCTCTGGAATGGTTCACCTTACAAGAAAATTTATTCAGACCTAAATTGTGTATTTTAGCAAGATCTATATTTTTTGTATAGTATGATTTGGTCTATCTCTAACGGTTTACCAGTTATGCTAAAGCCGTCCAGAGTAAATACGACTACAGGGGCTATAGCCAGAAAATTCAAGATATACATTTCATTTGGCATAAAAATATCTCAAACATGTGGCATTTTAATCAAAATCGTTACAGCCATTTTTAACAGACACAAAATTTTAGAAAAATTTTCCATGTAAAGGGTAGTTTAGGGTGGGGCTATTTTCTTCAAAATTTTCGTGTCGCATCTTTGAAAGACATTAAACTTAATTAGCAACTTTTGTTTTTAACCGAATTTTGGTTTTTGAGTTATGCTGTCCACAGGCTGACACAAAGACACACACATACACACACACACACACACACACACACACACATGATGACCAGTTTTATTACATCAGATCGGGTAGTTCTGGGACAGGAATACTATTATATTTGTATATACATATAATGTGCAATATACTTCTCCGTAGCGCAGCTGGCAGCGCGCTTGCCTGTGGTGCGGAGGACCCGGGTTCGATCCCCGGTACCAGCATGGGGACTTTATCCCCTCTGGGAGGTCTGGCACGGGGTGCACTCAGCCTCGTTAGGTCCCTGGGGGACCAATTGAGGAGCTACTTGATGGAGAAGTAGCGGCCCAGGTCGAGAAGACCGCATAACTGGCCGGGAGGGCTCGGGGCGCTGACCACGTCCCACCCTCCAGTACTGCACCTCACCAATGACGCCTGTAGTGGGCAGAGGTGGGGGACGCAGCGGCTGGGCGGTAGGCCTTGGCCCTTCGTGGGCTGTCGCGCGGTGTTTACATTTACATGCAATATACTTATTAGTTTTGCAAATTATTTTTTAAACGATAGATATTTACCGTAGATGTGCTTTACTTCCCCAGATTACTATTATTATTGTTTTCTCTGTCCTTCAAGTTTTAAAGCGTTCTTCAAGAAGTCGGTAGTTATGTAAAATTAATGATATCAATAAAAAGGGGGTCACTTCTATGAGAATTCATTAAAAGAAGGCAGAAAGCGGGAGAGTGAAATGGTTGGGAAATTGGAGCTATTTTAATGGTGACTTTTTAAAGACTTGTGGAAATCGCTCGAGTAGTTTGTAAAGTAATATAATAGGTCGACGGGCTCTAAAGTCTGGAGTCCCAAATCAACTTTAGAATGTTGTACGTCTATAGCCAGTTGCTGAATACCAGCGAACATTCATAAGGAAAGGGTATTACGTGTGAATGGCTGAAAATCAGGTTTTTAATTTCTCTACTACGTTTAGTAAAGTAGGGGAAATATTGTACTCCACATAGCCTGCGTGTCTCTGTCTGTCTGTCTGTGAGACTCTATCTGTGCCTGTGTGTGTGTGTCAGTCTGTGGACAGCATAACTTAAACACGAAAAGTCGTTTAAAAAGCAAAGTTGGTATTTAAGTTTAATTTCTTTCAAGGATGCTACACAAAGATTTTAAAGAAAAGTCCCTACACCCTAAACCACCCTTTATAAGGAAATTTTTCGAAAATTTAGATTTTCTTTTTAAACGGCTCTAATGATTTTGATTAAAATGCCACAAGTTTGACATACTTTTATGACAAATGAAATGTTTATCTTGAATCTTCTGGCTATAGACTCAAAGTATGTTAATCATTTAGTTGAAGAAAATGAAAGCTCCTGTTTACATTTCATTTTGTTTCCCAAATGTTTCTAATGCATTTTGTGTCAAACACTGAGAAAAGCTTTTGGGATGGATCCAGTGATTACACATTAACAAAACGTCGGTTAAATACTGGACTTCCCAGAATGCCACACGAAGAATTTCAACAAAACCCCAGCCTCAGATTACCCTTTGCATGGAACATTTTTTTTTTCTTCAAAATGTTCATTTCCTCAAAGAGTCTAACAATTTTATTTAGGATACCACCAGTTTGACATTTTCAGGACAAGTGAAATGTGTATGTTGAATTTTCTGTGGATAGTCTCTAAATGCTCTTTATTCTGCATGACTTGTGCATTTGGCAAGCTGTAAGAGATGCACGAAATATTACTTCAGAAAAAGTGTAGGTCTCGTTAAAATACACATTTTATATCGAATACTTTTTTTCGTAGAGTTAACTATTTCCCAGATATTCAATTTATTGGTTTGCATTACATTTATTTCCGTTGGTATAAAATTTTTGGTTGGAATAAAGCACTTATATCTATTATTATTGAGTCATAACATGTTCAAGTCCTGGCGCATGCGCAATGACCAACGGTGTGGGAGGCAATGGAACATTGGGACTAATACTTTTGAAAGTGTTTTTCATTGTCAATCTGTGATGGGTTTTTACTCTTTTTTCCCATTGGAAACCTGCTACTGTTATTTCCATTCGGCAGAAAATATTTAAATTGGTTCTCCTTATTAGGTTGCATATAGATATTGAAAGGATATCTTGTGCATCTCTTACAGTTTACCGGTTGTACAAAAGTCATTCAGAATTAACTAATAAATACGTAGCAATGTTCATGAACTGCACTGTAAGTGCATATCAACAGCTATTTGCAACGATTGCTGAACTAGTTATGTTTATGCAACGTTGGCGCTACTGCCGTTGCATGCATGCTTTTTTTCTGGCTTCGTACCCGTTGTTTGAGTACCATGACACATGGTACCTGTTTTTTGAGTACCATGACAGATGGTACCCGTTTTTTGGGTACAATGACCGATGGTACCCGTTTTTTGAGTACCAAGACAGTTCATACCCGTTTTTTGAGTACCATGACAGACGGTACCGGTTTTTTTAGTACCATGACACATGGTACTCGTTTTTTGAGTACCATGACAGTTGGTACTCGTTTTTTGAGTACCAAGACATGTGGTACTCGTTTTTAAGTACCAAGACAGGTGGTACTCGTTTTTTGAGTGCCATGACCGATGGTACTCGTTTTTTGAGTACCATAACACATGGTACTCGTTTTTTGAGTACCATGACAGATGGTACTCGTTTTTTGAGTAGCATGACACATGGTTCTCGTTTTTTGAGTACCATGAGACATGGTATTCGTTTTTTGAGTACCACGACACATGATACCCGTTTTTTGAGTACCATGACCGATGGTACCCGTTTTTTGAGTACCATGACAGATGGTACCCGTTTTTCGAGTACCATGACAGATGGTACCTGTTTTTTGAGTACCATGGCAGATGGTACCCATTTTTTGAGTACCATGACAGATGGTACCCGTGTTTTGCCTACCATGACAGATGGTACTCGTTTTTTGAGTACCATGACAGATGGTACTCGTTTTTTGAGTACCATGACATATGGTACTCGTTTTTGAGTACCATGACACATGTTACTCGTTTATTGAGTACCATCACAATTGGTACTCGTTTTTTGAGTACCGTGACAGAAGGTACTCGTTTTTTGAGTACCATGAGAGATGGTACTCGTTTTTGACTACCATGACACATGGTACTCGTTTTTTGAGTACCATGACAGATGGTACTCGTCTTTTGAGTACCATGACAGGCGGTTCCCGTTTTTTGAGTACCATGACAGACGATACCCGTTTTTTGGGTACCATGACCGATGGTACCCGTTTTTAGAGTACCACGACCGATGGTACCCGTTTTTTGAGTACCATGACACATGGTACCCGTTTTTTGAGTACCATGACAGATGGTACCGGTTTTTTGAGTACCATGGCAGATGGTACCCATTTTTTAATAACCATGACACATGGTATCCGTTCTTTGGGTACAATGACCGATGGTACCCGTTTATTGAGTACCATGACAGATCTTACCCGTTTTTTGAGTACCATGACAGATGGTACCCGTTTTTTGGGTACAATGACCGATGGTACCCGTTTTTTGAGTACCAAGACAGTTCATACCCGTTTTTTGAGTACCATGACAGACGGTACCCGTTTTTTTAGTACCATGACACATGATACTCGTTTTTTGAGTACCATGACAGATGGTACTCGTTTTTTGAGTACCAAGACATGTGGTACTCGTTTTTAAGTACCAAGAGAGGTGGTACTCGTTTTTTGAGTAGCATGACAAATGGTTCTCGTTTTTTGAGAACCACGACACATGATACCCGTTTTTTGAGTACCATGACCGATGGTACCCGTTTTTTGAGTACCATGACAGATGGTACTCGTTTTTCGAGTACCATGACAGATGGTACCTGTTTTTTGAGTACCATGGCAGATGGTACCCATTTTTTGAGTGCCATGACAGATGGTACCCGTGTTTTGCCTACCATGACAGATGGTACTCGTTTTTTGAGTACCATGACAGACGATACCCGTTTTTGGGTACCATGACCGATAATACCCGTTTTTAGAGTACCACGACCGATGGTACCAGTTTTTTGAGTACCATGACACATGGTACCCGTTTTTTGAGTACCATGACAGATGGTACCTGTTTTTTGAGTACCATGGCAGATGGTACCCATTTTTTGATAACCATGACACATGGTATCCGTTCTTTGTGTACAATGACCGATGGTACCCGTTTATTGAGTACCATGACAGATCTTACCCGTTTTTTGAGTACCATGACAGATGGTACCCGTTTTTTGAGTACCATCACAGATGGTACTTGTTTTTCGAGTACCATGACAGATGGTACTCGTTTTTTGAGTATCATGACAGATGGTACCCGTTTTTTGAGTACCATGACCGATCATACCCGTTTTTTGAGTACCATGACAGATGGTACTCGTTTTTTGATTACCATGACATATGGTACTCGGTTTTTGAGTACCATGAGTAATGGTATTCGTTTTTTGAGTACCACGACACATGATACCCGTTTTTTTAGTACCATGACCGATGGTACCTGTTTTTTGAGTACCATGACAGATGGTACTCGTTTTTGGAGTACCATAACTTATGGTACTCGTTTTTTGAGTACCCAGACAGGTGGTACTCGTTGTTTGAGTACCAAGACAGATGGTACTCGTTTTTTGAGTACCATGACAGATGGTACTCGTTTTTTGAGTACCATGAGACATGGTACTCGTTTTTTGAGTACCATGACAGATGGTACTCGTTTTTTGAGTACCATGACACATGGTACTCGTTTTTTGAGTACCATAAGACATGGTATTCGTTTTTTGAGTACCACGACACATGATACCCGTTTTTTGAGTACCATGACCGATGGTATGCGTTTTTTGAGTACCATGACAGATGGTACTGGTTTTTTGAGTACCATGACACATGTCACTCGTTTTTTGAGAACCATGACACATGGTTCTCGTTTTTTGAGTACCGTGACAGAAGGTACTCGTTTTTTGAGTACCATGACAGATGGTACTAGTTTTTGACTACCATGACACATGGTACTCATTTTTTGAGTACCATGACAGATGGTACTCGTTTTTTGAGTACCATGACACATGGTACCCGTCTTTTGAGTACCATGACCGATGGTACCCGTCTTTTGAGTACCATGACAGATGGTACTCGTTCTTTGAGTACCGTGACCTATGGTACCCGTTTTTAGAGTACCATGACAGATGGTACCCAGTTTGTTTGGGTACCATGACTGATGGTACCCGTTTTTTGAGTACCATGACCGATGGTACCCGTTTTTTGAGTACCATGTCATATGGTACCCGTTTTCTGAGTACCATGACAGATGATACCCGTTTTTTGAGTACCAAGTGAGATGGTACCCGTTTTTTGAGTACCATGACAGATGGTAATCGTTTTATGAGTACCATGACAGATGGTACCCGTTTTCTGAGTACCATGTCAGAAGGTACCCGTTTTTTGAGTATCATGAGAGATGGTACCCGTTTTTTGGGTACCATGACCGATCATACCCGTTTTTTGAGTACCATGACAGATGGTACTCGTTTTTTGAGTATCATGACAGATGGTACCCGTTTTTGTGTACCATGACAGATGGTACCCATATTTTGAGTACCATGACAGATGGAACTCGTTTTTTGAGTACCATGAGAGATGGTACTCGTTTTTGAGTACCATGACACATGGTATCCGTTTTTTGAATACCATGACAGATGGTACTCGTTTTTTGAGTACCATGACACATGTTACTCGTTTTTTCAGTACCATGACACATGGTACTCGTTTTTTGAGTACCGTGACACATGGTACTCGTTTTTTGAGTACCATGACACATGGTACTCGTTTTTTGAGTATTATGACAGACGGTACTCGTTTTTTGAGTACCATGACACATGGCACCCGTTTTTTGAATACCATGACACATGGTACACTTTTTTGAGTACCATGACAGATGGTACTCGTTTTTTGAGTACCGTGACAGAAGGTACTCGTTTTTTGAGTACCATGACAGATGGTACTCGTTTTTTACTACCATGACACATGGTACTCGTTTTTTGAGTACCATGACACATGGTACCCGTTTTTTGAGGACCATGACACATGGTACCCTTTTTTGAGTACTATGACACATGGTACCCGTTTTTTGAGTACCATGACAGACGGTACTCGTTGTTTGAGTATCATGACAGACGGTACTCGTTTTTTGGGTACCATGACACATGGTACTCGTTTTTTGTGTACCCTGACAGATGGAACCCGTTTTTTTGTGTATCATGACACATGGTACCCGTTTTTTCGGTACCACGACACATGGTACCCGTTTTTTGGGTACCATGACAGAAATTATCCGTTTTTTGGGTACCTTGACACTTGCTATACAAAATAGGCCTTCCTAGACGAATAGTCCTTCCTAGACAAATAGGCCTTGCTAGATAAGATAGGCCTTCCTAGACAAAATAGGCCTTCCTAGACGAATAGGCCTTCCTAGACAAATAGGCCTTGCTAGTCAAGATAGGCCTTCCTAGACAAAATAGGCCTTCGTAGAAGAATATTCCTTCCTAAACGAATATGCGTGCCTAGACAAAATAGGTCTTCCTAGACGAATAGGCCTTCCTAGACAAGATACGCCTTCCTAAACAAAATAGGCCTTCCTAGACAAGATAGGCCTTCCTAGACAAAATAGGCCTTCGTAGAAGAATAGGCCTTCCTAGACAGATAGGCCTGGCTAGACAAGATAGGTCTTCCTAAGCAAAATCGGCCTTCCTAGACAACATAGGCCTTCCTAGACAAAATATACCTTCCTGACAAAATAGGCATTCCTAGACAAAATAGGCCTTCGTAGACCAATATGCGTTCCTAGACAAAATAGGCCTTCCTAGACGAATAGGCCTTCCTGACAAAATAGGCATTCCTAGACAAAATAGGCCTTTCTAGACGAATATGCGTTCCTAGATAAAATAGGCATTCCTAGACAAAATAGGCCTTCCTAGACGAATAGGCATTCCTAGACAAAATAGGCATTCCTAGACAAAATAGGCCTTCCTAGACAAAATAGACCTTCCTGACAAAATAGGCATTCCTAGACAAAATAGGCCTTCCTAGACGAAAATGCGTTCCTAGACAAAATAGGCCTTCCTAGACGAATAGGCCTTGCTAGAAAAGATAGGCCTTCCTTGACGAATAGGCCTTCCTAGACAAGATAGGCCTTCCAAGACAAAATAGGCCTTCCTGACAAAATAGCCGTATCTAGTCAAAATAGGCCTTCCTAGACAAGATAGGTCTTCCTAGTCAAAATAGGCGTTCCTAGACAAGATAGACCTTTCTCGACAATATAGGCCTTCCTAGAGAAATAGGCCCTCTTACACAAAGTAGGCCTTCCTAGACAAATAGGCCTTTCTAGACGAATAGGCAATCCAAGACAAATAGGCCTTCCTTGACAAAATAGGCCTTCCTAGACGAATAGGCACTGCTAGACAAATAGGCCTTCCTAGACAAGATAGGCCTTCAAAGACAAAATAGGCCTTCCTGACAAAATAGGCCTTCCTAGAAGAATGGGCCTTCCTAGACAAATTGGCCTTCTTAGACAAGATAGGCTTTTCTAGACGAATATGCATTCCTACACAAAATAGGCCTTACTAGACGAATATGCATTCCTAGACAGAATAGGCCTTTCTAGAAAAGATAGGCCTTCCTAGACGAATAGGCCTTTCTAGACAAATAGGCCTTGCTAGACAAAGTTTCCTCAGTTTTAACCCGAGGGAGGGAACGAACGAACCGAGGAGCAAGAAGACATACCTAAGACAGAAACGCACTTTTTGAACGGGGCAAACACACACCAACTGGTTTCGTCCGTGGTTCACAAATTTCGATATCGAAGCTTCTCCCAGTGCGCGTATAACCCCTCTCGGAGAAACAAGGCAGTAACAATGCGCTGCTGTTTGAATCAAGTTACTACTTTCCGGAGTTGACGACGTCTCCTAGGACAAGTGCCACCGTGTCTAGGGTTACCGCCGCTGTGGGGTAGCTACAGCAGCGCCAAAAATATCAAAGTCCCCTGCTCGTCTTCCTGAGTCTGAGTCTGTTCTGAGTGCTGTCTGAGTCGTCCTAGCCAACCGGGTGCTCACCGCCAACTTATACCACTCTCGCAGACGTTCGTTCCCTGCAACGGGGCAATTAGCCGACTAGTGCCATCTGTCGGCCACTTGTAGTACTACTTGTGGACTACAGGCTCGGTTGCTTTTAAATTTCTGTACCACAAGCCTTAGCAACGTCTTAAAACATCTCACATGACTTTCTCTACTCAGACTTGTACTAACCATTCTTACAAACTCTTGTTCCTATATCTTCTTCGTGTTAGTTGAGATAAACACTTGTACAAATTATCTTATTGCTTATTTCCTTGCAGGTGCAAGGGGAATATTGGAATACAGCAGACTTTGTGCGATAGTCAAATGTTTTAAAGCTTTGAGATTATGTTCTCTTTGCACACTTAACATATTAAAATGAACAACGATGATCCATTTCACGAAAGTTTTTAAGTCTTACGAAACTCACACACATAACAAGGAATATCTCTGGAATGGTTCACCTTACAAGAAAATTTATTCAGACCTAAATTGTGTATTTTAGCAAGATCTATATTTTTTGTATAGTATGATTTGGTCTATCTCTAACGGTTTACCAGTTATGCTAAAGCCGTCCAGAGTAAATACGACTACAGGGGCTATAGCCAGAAAATTCAAGATATACATTTCATTTGGCATAAAAATATCTCAAACATGTGGCATTTTAATCAAAATCGTTACAGCCATTTTTAACAGACACAAAATTTTAGAAAAATTTTCCATGTAAAGGGTAGTTTAGGGTGGGGCTATTTTCTTCAAAATTTTCGTGTCGCATCTTTGAAAGACATTAAACTTAATTAGCAACTTTTGTTTTTAACCGAATTTTGGTTTTTGAGTTATGCTGTCCACAGGCTGACACAAAGACACACACATACACACACACACACACACACACACACACATGATGACCAGTTTTATTACATCAGATCGGGTAGTTCTGGGACAGGAATACTATTATATTTGTATATACATATAATGTGCAATATACTTCTCCGTAGCGCAGCTGGCAGCGCGCTTGCCTGTGGTGCGGAGGACCCGGGTTCGATCCCCGGTACCAGCATGGGGACTTTATCCCCTCTGGGAGGTCTGGCACGGGGTGCACTCAGCCTCGTTAGGTCGCTGGGGGACCAATTGAGGAGCTACTTGATGGAGAAGTAGCGGCCCAGGTCGAGAAGACCGCATAACTGGCCGGGAGGGCTCGGGGCGCTGACCACGTCCCACCCTCCAGTACTGCACCTCACCAATGACGCCTGTAGTGGGCAGAGGTGGGGGACGCAGCGGCTGGGCGGTAGGCCTTGGCCCTTCGTGGGCTGTCGCGCGGTGTTTACATTTACATGCAATATACTTATTAGTTTTGCAAATTATTTTTTAAACGATAGATATTTACCGTAGATGTGCTTTACTTCCCCAGATTACTATTATTATTGTTTTCTCTGTCCTTCAAGTTTTAAAGCGTTCTTCAAGAAGTCGGTAGTTATGTAAAATTAATGATATCAATAAAAAGGGGGTCACTTCTATGAGAATTCATTAAAAGAAGGCAGAAAGCGGGAGAGTGAAATGGTTGGGAAATTGGAGCTATTTTAATGGTGACTTTTTAAAGACTTGTGGAAATCGCTCGAGTAGTTTGTAAAGTAATATAATAGGTCGACGGGCTCTAAAGTCTGGAGTCCCAAATCAACTTTAGAATGTTGTACGTCTATAGCCAGTTGCTGAATACCAGCGAACATTCATAAGGAAAGGGTATTACGTGTGAATGGCTGAAAATCAGGTTTTTAATTTCTCTACTACGTTTAGTAAAGTAGGGGAAATATTGTACTCCACATAGCCTGCGTGTCTCTGTCTGTCTGTCTGTGAGACTCTATCTGTGCCTGTGTGTGTGTGTCAGTCTGTGGACAGCATAACTTAAACACGAAAAGTCGTTTAAAAAGCAAAGTTGGTATTTAAGTTTAATTTCTTTCAAGGATGCTACACAAAGATTTTAAAGAAAAGTCCCTACACCCTAAACCACCCTTTATAAGGAAATTTTTCGAAAATTTAGATTTTCTTTTTAAACGGCTCTAATGATTTTGATTAAAATGCCACAAGTTTGACATACTTTTATGACAAATGAAATGTTTATCTTGAATCTTCTGGCTATAGACTCAAAGTATGTTAATCATTTAGTTGAAGAAAATGAAAGCTCCTGTTTACATTTCATTTTGTTTCCCAAATGTTTCTAATGCATTTTGTGTCAAACACTGAGAAAAGCTTTTGGGATGGATCCAGTGATTACACATTAACAAAACGTCGGTTAAATACTGGACTTCCCAGAATGCCACACGAAGAATTTCAACAAAACCCCAGCCTCAGATTACCCTTTGCATGGAACATTTTTTTTTTCTTCAAAATGTTCATTTCCTCAAAGAGTCTAACAATTTTATTTAGGATACCACCAGTTTGACATTTTCAGGACAAGTGAAATGTGTATGTTGAATTTTCTGTGGATAGTCTCTAAATGCTCTTTATTCTGCATGACTTGTGCATTTGGCAAGCTGTAAGAGATGCACGAAATATTACTTCAGAAAAAGTGTAGGTCTCGTTAAAATACACATTTTATATCGAATACTTTTTTTCGTAGAGTTAACTATTTCCCAGATATTCAATTTATTGGTTTGCATTACATTTATTTCCGTTGGTATAAAATTTTTGGTTGGAATAAAGCACTTATATCTATTATTATTGAGTCATAACATGTTCAAGTCCTGGCGCATGCGCAATGACCAACGGTGTGGGAGGCAATGGAACATTGGGACTAATACTTTTGAAAGTGTTTTTCATTGTCAATCTGTGATGGGTTTTTACTCTTTTTTCCCATTGGAAACCTGCTACTGTTATTTCCATTCGGCAGAAAATATTTAAATTGGTTCTCCTTATTAGGTTGCATATAGATATTGAAAGGATATCTTGTGCATCTCTTACAGTTTACCGGTTGTACAAAAGTCATTCAGAATTAACTAATAAATACGTAGCAATGTTCATGAACTGCACTGTAAGTGCATATCAACAGCTATTTGCAACGATTGCTGAACTAGTTATGTTTATGCAACGTTGGCGCTACTGCCGTTGCATGCATGCTTTTTTTCTGGCTTCGTACCCGTTGTTTGAGTACCATGACACATGGTACCTGTTTTTTGAGTACCATGACAGATGGTACCCGTTTTTTGGGTACAATGACCGATGGTACCCGTTTTTTGAGTACCAAGACAGTTCATACCCGTTTTTTGAGTACCATGACAGACGGTACCGGTTTTTTTAGTACCATGACACATGGTACTCGTTTTTTGAGTACCATGACAGTTGGTACTCGTTTTTTGAGTACCAAGACATGTGGTACTCGTTTTTAAGTACCAAGACAGGTGGTACTCGTTTTTTGAGTGCCATGACCGATGGTACTCGTTTTTTGAGTACCATAACACATGGTACTCGTTTTTTGAGTACCATGACAGATGGTACTCGTTTTTTGAGTAGCATGACACATGGTTCTCGTTTTTTGAGTACCATGAGACATGGTATTCGTTTTTTGAGTACCACGACACATGATACCCGTTTTTTGAGTACCATGACCGATGGTACCCGTTTTTTGAGTACCATGACAGATGGTACCCGTTTTTCGAGTACCATGACAGATGGTACCTGTTTTTTGAGTACCATGGCAGATGGTACCCATTTTTTGAGTACCATGACAGATGGTACCCGTGTTTTGCCTACCATGACAGATGGTACTCGTTTTTTGAGTACCATGACAGATGGTACTCGTTTTTTGAGTACCATGACATATGGTACTCGTTTTTGAGTACCATGACACATGTTACTCGTTTATTGAGTACCATCACAATTGGTACTCGTTTTTTGAGTACCGTGACAGAAGGTACTCGTTTTTTGAGTACCATGAGAGATGGTACTCGTTTTTGACTACCATGACACATGGTACTCGTTTTTTGAGTACCATGACAGATGGTACTCGTCTTTTGAGTACCATGACAGGCGGTTCCCGTTTTTTGAGTACCATGACAGACGATACCCGTTTTTTGGGTACCATGACCGATGGTACCCGTTTTTAGAGTACCACGACCGATGGTACCCGTTTTTTGAGTACCATGACACATGGTACCCGTTTTTTGAGTACCATGACAGATGGTACCGGTTTTTTGAGTACCATGGCAGATGGTACCCATTTTTTAATAACCATGACACATGGTATCCGTTCTTTGGGTACAATGACCGATGGTACCCGTTTATTGAGTACCATGACAGATCTTACCCGTTTTTTGAGTACCATGACAGATGGTACCCGTTTTTTGGGTACAATGACCGATGGTACCCGTTTTTTGAGTACCAAGACAGTTCATACCCGTTTTTTGAGTACCATGACAGACGGTACCCGTTTTTTTAGTACCATGACACATGATACTCGTTTTTTGAGTACCATGACAGATGGTACTCGTTTTTTGAGTACCAAGACATGTGGTACTCGTTTTTAAGTACCAAGAGAGGTGGTACTCGTTTTTTGAGTAGCATGACAAATGGTTCTCGTTTTTTGAGAACCACGACACATGATACCCGTTTTTTGAGTACCATGACCGATGGTACCCGTTTTTTGAGTACCATGACAGATGGTACTCGTTTTTCGAGTACCATGACAGATGGTACCTGTTTTTTGAGTACCATGGCAGATGGTACCCATTTTTTGAGTGCCATGACAGATGGTACCCGTGTTTTGCCTACCATGACAGATGGTACTCGTTTTTTGAGTACCATGACAGACGATACCCGTTTTTGGGTACCATGACCGATAATACCCGTTTTTAGAGTACCACGACCGATGGTACCAGTTTTTTGAGTACCATGACACATGGTACCCGTTTTTTGAGTACCATGACAGATGGTACCTGTTTTTTGAGTACCATGGCAGATGGTACCCATTTTTTGATAACCATGACACATGGTATCCGTTCTTTGTGTACAATGACCGATGGTACCCGTTTATTGAGTACCATGACAGATCTTACCCGTTTTTTGAGTACCATGACAGATGGTACCCGTTTTTTGAGTACCATCACAGATGGTACTTGTTTTTCGAGTACCATGACAGATGGTACTCGTTTTTTGAGTATCATGACAGATGGTACCCGTTTTTTGAGTACCATGACCGATCATACCCGTTTTTTGAGTACCATGACAGATGGTACTCGTTTTTTGATTACCATGACATATGGTACTCGGTTTTTGAGTACCATGAGTAATGGTATTCGTTTTTTGAGTACCACGACACATGATACCCGTTTTTTTAGTACCATGACCGATGGTACCTGTTTTTTGAGTACCATGACAGATGGTACTCGTTTTTGGAGTACCATAACTTATGGTACTCGTTTTTTGAGTACCCAGACAGGTGGTACTCGTTGTTTGAGTACCAAGACAGATGGTACTCGTTTTTTGAGTACCATGACAGATGGTACTCGTTTTTTGAGTACCATGAGACATGGTACTCGTTTTTTGAGTACCATGACAGATGGTACTCGTTTTTTGAGTACCATGACACATGGTACTCGTTTTTTGAGTACCATAAGACATGGTATTCGTTTTTTGAGTACCACGACACATGATACCCGTTTTTTGAGTACCATGACCGATGGTATGCGTTTTTTGAGTACCATGACAGATGGTACTGGTTTTTTGAGTACCATGACACATGTCACTCGTTTTTTGAGAACCATGACACATGGTTCTCGTTTTTTGAGTACCGTGACAGAAGGTACTCGTTTTTTGAGTACCATGACAGATGGTACTAGTTTTTGACTACCATGACACATGGTACTCATTTTTTGAGTACCATGACAGATGGTACTCGTTTTTTGAGTACCATGACACATGGTACCCGTCTTTTGAGTACCATGACCGATGGTACCCGTCTTTTGAGTACCATGACAGATGGTACTCGTTCTTTGAGTACCGTGACCTATGGTACCCGTTTTTAGAGTACCATGACAGATGGTACCCAGTTTGTTTGGGTACCATGACTGATGGTACCCGTTTTTTGAGTACCATGACCGATGGTACCCGTTTTTTGAGTACCATGTCATATGGTACCCGTTTTCTGAGTACCATGACAGATGATACCCGTTTTTTGAGTACCAAGTGAGATGGTACCCGTTTTTTGAGTACCATGACAGATGGTAATCGTTTTATGAGTACCATGACAGATGGTACCCGTTTTCTGAGTACCATGTCAGAAGGTACCCGTTTTTTGAGTATCATGAGAGATGGTACCCGTTTTTTGGGTACCATGACCGATCATACCCGTTTTTTGAGTACCATGACAGATGGTACTCGTTTTTTGAGTATCATGACAGATGGTACCCGTTTTTGTGTACCATGACAGATGGTACCCATATTTTGAGTACCATGACAGATGGAACTCGTTTTTTGAGTACCATGAGAGATGGTACTCGTTTTTGAGTACCATGACACATGGTATCCGTTTTTTGAATACCATGACAGATGGTACTCGTTTTTTGAGTACCATGACACATGTTACTCGTTTTTTCAGTACCATGACACATGGTACTCGTTTTTTGAGTACCGTGACACATGGTACTCGTTTTTTGAGTACCATGACACATGGTACTCGTTTTTTGAGTATTATGACAGACGGTACTCGTTTTTTGAGTACCATGACACATGGCACCCGTTTTTTGAATACCATGACACATGGTACACTTTTTTGAGTACCATGACAGATGGTACTCGTTTTTTGAGTACCGTGACAGAAGGTACTCGTTTTTTGAGTACCATGACAGATGGTACTCGTTTTTTACTACCATGACACATGGTACTCGTTTTTTGAGTACCATGACACATGGTACCCGTTTTTTGAGGACCATGACACATGGTACCCTTTTTTGAGTACTATGACACATGGTACCCGTTTTTTGAGTACCATGACAGACGGTACTCGTTGTTTGAGTATCATGACAGACGGTACTCGTTTTTTGGGTACCATGACACATGGTACTCGTTTTTTGTGTACCCTGACAGATGGAACCCGTTTTTTTGTGTATCATGACACATGGTACCCGTTTTTTCGGTACCACGACACATGGTACCCGTTTTTTGGGTACCATGACAGAAATTATCCGTTTTTTGGGTACCTTGACACTTGCTATACAAAATAGGCCTTCCTAGACGAATAGTCCTTCCTAGACAAATAGGCCTTGCTAGATAAGATAGGCCTTCCTAGACAAAATAGGCCTTCCTAGACGAATAGGCCTTCCTAGACAAATAGGCCTTGCTAGTCAAGATAGGCCTTCCTAGACAAAATAGGCCTTCGTAGAAGAATATTCCTTCCTAAACGAATATGCGTGCCTAGACAAAATAGGTCTTCCTAGACGAATAGGCCTTCCTAGACAAGATACGCCTTCCTAAACAAAATAGGCCTTCCTAGACAAGATAGGCCTTCCTAGACAAAATAGGCCTTCGTAGAAGAATAGGCCTTCCTAGACAGATAGGCCTGGCTAGACAAGATAGGTCTTCCTAAGCAAAATCGGCCTTCCTAGACAACATAGGCCTTCCTAGACAAAATATACCTTCCTGACAAAATAGGCATTCCTAGACAAAATAGGCCTTCGTAGACCAATATGCGTTCCTAGACAAAATAGGCCTTCCTAGACGAATAGGCCTTCCTGACAAAATAGGCATTCCTAGACAAAATAGGCCTTTCTAGACGAATATGCGTTCCTAGATAAAATAGGCATTCCTAGACAAAATAGGCCTTCCTAGACGAATAGGCATTCCTAGACAAAATAGGCATTCCTAGACAAAATAGGCCTTCCTAGACAAAATAGACCTTCCTGACAAAATAGGCATTCCTAGACAAAATAGGCCTTCCTAGACGAAAATGCGTTCCTAGACAAAATAGGCCTTCCTAGACGAATAGGCCTTGCTAGAAAAGATAGGCCTTCCTTGACGAATAGGCCTTCCTAGACAAGATAGGCCTTCCAAGACAAAATAGGCCTTCCTGACAAAATAGCCGTATCTAGTCAAAATAGGCCTTCCTAGACAAGATAGGTCTTCCTAGTCAAAATAGGCGTTCCTAGACAAGATAGACCTTTCTCGACAATATAGGCCTTCCTAGAGAAATAGGCCCTCTTACACAAAGTAGGCCTTCCTAGACAAATAGGCCTTTCTAGACGAATAGGCAATCCAAGACAAATAGGCCTTCCTTGACAAAATAGGCCTTCCTAGACGAATAGGCACTGCTAGACAAATAGGCCTTCCTAGACAAGATAGGCCTTCAAAGACAAAATAGGCCTTCCTGACAAAATAGGCCTTCCTAGAAGAATGGGCCTTCCTAGACAAATTGGCCTTCTTAGACAAGATAGGCTTTTCTAGACGAATATGCATTCCTACACAAAATAGGCCTTACTAGACGAATATGCATTCCTAGACAGAATAGGCCTTTCTAGAAAAGATAGGCCTTCCTAGACGAATAGGCCTTTCTAGACAAATAGGCCTTGCTAGACAAAGTTTCCTCAGTTTTAACCCGAGGGAGGGAACGAACGAACCGAGGAGCAAGAAGACATACCTAAGACAGAAACGCACTTTTTGAACGGGGCAAACACACACCAACTGGTTTCGTCCGTGGTTCACAAATTTCGATATCGAAGCTTCTCCCAGTGCGCGTATAACCCCTCTCGGAGAAACAAGGCAGTAACAATGCGCTGCTGTTTGAATCAAGTTACTACTTTCCGGAGTTGACGACGTCTCCTAGGACAAGTGCCACCGTGTCTAGGGTTACCGCCGCTGTGGGGTAGCTACAGCAGCGCCAAAAATATCAAAGTCCCCTGCTCGTCTTCCTGAGTCTGAGTCTGTTCTGAGTGCTGTCTGAGTCGTCCTAGCCAACCGGGTGCTCACCGCCAACTTATACCACTCTCGCAGACGTTCGTTCCCTGCAACGGGGCAATTAGCCGACTAGTGCCATCTGTCGGCCACTTGTAGTACTACTTGTGGACTACAGGCTCGGTTGCTTTTAAATTTCTGTACCACAAGCCTTAGCAACGTCTTAAAACATCTCACATGACTTTCTCTACTCAGACTTGTACTAACCATTCTTACAAACTCTTGTTCCTATATCTTCTTCGTGTTAGTTGAGATAAACACTTGTACAAATTATCTTATTGCTTATTTCCTTGCAGGTGCAAGGGGAATATTGGAATACAGCAGACTTTGTGCGATAGTCAAATGTTTTAAAGCTTTGAGATTATGTTCTCTTTGCACACTTAACATATTAAAATGAACAACGATGATCCATTTCACGAAAGTTTTTAAGTCTTACGAAACTCACACACATAACAAGGAATATCTCTGGAATGGTTCACCTTACAAGAAAATTTATTCAGACCTAAATTGTGTATTTTAGCAAGATCTATATTTTTTGTATAGTATGATTTGGTCTATCTCTAACGGTTTACCAGTTATGCTAAAGCCGTCCAGAGTAAATACGACTACAGGGGCTATAGCCAGAAAATTCAAGATATACATTTCATTTGGCATAAAAATATCTCAAACATGTGGCATTTTAATCAAAATCGTTACAGCCATTTTTAACAGACACAAAATTTTAGAAAAATTTTCCATGTAAAGGGTAGTTTAGGGTGGGGCTATTTTCTTCAAAATTTTCGTGTCGCATCTTTGAAAGACATTAAACTTAATTAGCAACTTTTGTTTTTAACCGAATTTTGGTTTTTGAGTTATGCTGTCCACAGGCTGACACAAAGACACACACATACACACACACACACACACACACACACACACACATGATGACCAGTTTTATTACATCAGATCGGGTAGTTCTGGGACAGGAATACTATTATATTTGTATATACATATAATATGCAATATACTTCTCCATAGCGCAGTTGGCAGCGCGCTTGCCTGTGGCGCGGAGGACCCGGGTTCGATCCCCGGTACCAGCATGGGGACTTTATCCCCTCTGGGAGGTCTGGCACGGGGTGCACTCAGCCTCGTTAGGTCCCTGGGGGACCAATTGAGGAGCTACTTGATGGAGAAGTAGCGGCCCAGGTCGAGAAGACCGCATAACTGGCCGGGAGGGCTCGGGGCGCTGACCACGTCCCACCCTCCAGTACTGCACCTCACCAATGACGCCTGTAGTGGGCAGAGGTGGGGGACGCAGCGGCTGGGCGGTAGGCCTTGGCCCTTCGTGGGCTGTCGCGCGGTGTTTACATTTACATGCAATATACTTATTAGTTTTGATATTTACCGTAGATGTGCTTTACTTGCCCAGATTACTATTATTATTGTTTTCTCTGTCCTTCAAGTTTTAAAGCGTTCTTCAAGAAGCCGGTAGTTATGTAAAATTAATGATATCAATAAAAAGGGGGTCACTTCTATGAGAATTCATTAAAAGAAGGCAGAAAGCGGGAGAGTGAAATGGTTGGGAAATTGGAGCTATTTTAATGCTGACTTTTTAAAGACTTGTGGAAATCGCTCGAGTAGTTTGTAAAGTAATATAATAGGTCAACGGGCTCTAAAGTCTGGAGTCCCAAATCACTTTAGAATGTTGTACGTCTATAGCCAGTTGCTGAATACCAGCGAACATTCATAAGGAAAGGGTATTACGTGTGAATGGGTGAAAATCAGGTTTTTAATTTCTCTACTACGTTTAGTAAAGTAGGGGAAATATTGTACTCCACATAGCCTGCATGTCTCTGTCTGTCTGTCTGTGAGACTCTATCTGTGCCTGTGTGTGTGTGTGTGTGTGTGTGTGTGTGTGTGTGTGTGTGTGTGTGTGTGTGTGTGTGTGTGTCAGTCTGTGGACAGCATAACTTAAACACGAAAAGTCGTTTAAAAACCAAAGTTGGTATTTAAGTTTAATTTCTTTCAAGGATGCTGCACAAAGATTTTAAAGAAAAGTCCCTACACCCTAAACCACCCTTTATAGGGAAATTTTTCGAAAATTTAGATTTTCTTTTTAAACGGCTCTAATGATTTTAATTAAAATGCCACAAGTTTGACATACTTTTATGACAAATGAAATGTTTATCTTGAATCTTCTGGCTATAGACTCAAAGTATGTTAATCATTTAGTTGAAGAAAATGAAAGCTCCTGTTTACATTTCATTTTGTTTCCCAAATGTTTCTAATGCATTTTGTGTCAAACACTGAGAAAAGCTTTTGGGATGGATCCAGTGATTACACATTAACAAAACGTCGGTTAAATACTGGACTTCCCAGAATGCCACACGAAGAATTTCAACAAAACCCCAGCCTCAGATTACCCTTTGCATGGAACATTTTTTTTTCTTCAAAATGTTCATTTCCTCAAAGAGTCTAACAATTTTATTTAGGATACCACCAGTTTGACATTTTCAGGACAAGTGAAATGTGTATGTTGAATTTTCTGTGGATAGTCTCTAAATGCTCTTTATTCTGCATGACTTGTGCATTTGGCAAGCTGTAAGAGATGCACGAAATATTACTTCAGAAAAAGTGTAGGTCTCGTTAAAATACACATTTTATATCGAATACTTTTTTTCGTAGAGTTAACTATTTCCCAGATATTCAATTTATTGGTTTGCATTACATTTATTTCCGTTGGTATAAAATTTTTGGTTGGAATAAAGCACTTCTATCTATTATTATTGAGTCATAACATGTTCAAGTCCTGGCGCATGCGCAATGACTAACGGTGTGGGAGGCAATGGAACATTGGGACTAATACTTTTGAAAGTGTTTTTCATTGTCAATCTGTGATGGGTTTTTACTCTTTTTTCCCATTGGAAACCTGCTACTGTTATTTCCATTCGGCAGAAAATATTTAAATTGGTTCTCCTTATTAGGTTGCATATAGATATGGAAAGGATATCTTGTGCATCTCTTACAGTTTACCGGTTGTACAAAAGTCATTCAGAATTAACTAATAAATACGTAGCAATGTTCATGAACTGCACTGTAAGTGCATATCAACAGCTATTTGCAACGATTGCTGAACTAGTTATGTTTATGCAACGTTGGCGCTACTGCCGTTGCATGCATGCTTTTTTTCTGGCTTCGTACCCGTTGTTTGAGTACCATGACACATGGTACCTGTTTTTTGAGTACCATGACAGATGGTACCCGTTTTTTGGGTACAATGACCGATGGTACCCGTTTTTTGAGTACCAAGACAGTTCATACCCGTTTTTTGAGTACCATGACAGACGGTACCGGTTTTTTTAGTACCATGACACATGGTACTCGTTTTTTGAGTACCATGACAGATGGTACTCGTTTTTTGAGTACCAAGACATGTGGTACTCGTTTTTAAGTACCAAGACAGGTGGTACTCGTTTTTTGAGTGCCATGACCGATGGTACTCGTTTTTTGAGTACCATAACACATGGTACTCGTTTTTTGAGTACCATGACAGATGGTACTCGTTTTTTGAGTACCATGACACATGGTACTCGTTTTTTGAGTACCATAAGACATGGTATTCGTTTTTTGAGTACCACGACACATGATACCCGTTTTTTGAGTACCATGACCGATGGTATGCGTTTTTTGAGTACCATGACAGATGGTACTGGTTTTTTGAGTACCATGACACATGTCACTCGTTTTTTGAGTACCATGACACATGGTTCTCGTTTTTTGAGTACCGTGACAGAAGGTACTCGTTTTTTGAGTACCATGACAGATGGTACTAGTTTTTGACTACCATGACACATGGTACTCATTTTTTGAGTACCATGACATATGGTACTCGTTTTTGAGTACCATGACACATGTTACTCGTTTATTGAGTACCATCACAATTGGTACTCGTTTTTTGAGTACCGTGACAGAAGGTACTCGTTTTTTGAGTACCATGAGAGATGGTACTCGTTTTTGACTACCATGACACATGGTACTCGTTTTTTGAGTACCATGACAGATGGTACTCGTCTTTTGAGTACCATGACAGGCGGTACCCGTTTTTTGAGTACCATGACAGACGATACCCGTTTTTTGGGTACCATGACCGATGGTACCCGTTTTTAGAGTACCACGACCGATGGTACCCGTTTTTTGAGTACCATGACACATGGTACCCGTTTTTTGAGTACCATGACAGATGGTACCGGTTTTTTGAGTACCATGGCAGATGGTACCCATTTTTTAATAACCATGACACATGGTATCCGTTCTTTGGGTACAATGACCGATGGTACCCGTTTATTGAGTACCATGACAGATCTTACCCGTTTTTTGAGTACCATGACAGATGGTACCCGTTTTTTGGGTACAATGACCGATGGTACCCGTTTTTTGAGTACCAAGACAGTTCATACCCGTTTTTTGAGTACCATGACAGACGGTACCCGTTTTTTTAGTACCATGACACATGATACTCGTTTTTTGAGTACCATGACAGATGGTACCCGTTTTTTGGGTACAATGACCGATGGTACCCGTTTTTTGAGTACCAAGACAGTTCATACCCGTTTTTTGAGTACCATGACAGACGGTACCCGTTTTTTTAGTACCATGACACATGATACTCGTTTTTTGAGTACCATGACAGATGGTACCCGTTTTTTGAGTACCAAGACATGTGGTACTCGTTTTTAAGTACCAAGACAGGTGGTACTCGTTTTTTGAGTAGCATGACAAATGGTTCTCGTTTTTTGAGAACCACGACACATGATACCCGTTTTTTGAGTACCATGACCGATGGTACCCGTTTTTTGAGTACCATGACAGATGGTACTCGTTTTTCGAGTACCATGACAGATGGTACCTGTTTTTTGAGTACCATGGCAGATGGTACCCATTTTTTGAGTGCCATGACAGATGGTACCCGTGTTTTGCCTACCATGACAGATGGTACTAGTTTTTTGAGTACCATGACAGATAGTACTCGTTTTTTGAGTACCATGACAGATGGTACTCGTTTTTGAGTACCATGACACATGTTACTCGTTTATTGAGTACCATCACAATTGGTACTCGTTTTTTGAGTACCGTGACAGAAGGTACTCGTTTTTTGAGTACCATGAGAGATGGTACTCGTTTTTGACTACCATGACACACGGTACTCGTTTTTTGAGTACCATGACAGATGGTACTCGTCTTTTGAGTACCATGACAGGCGGTACCCGTTTTTTGAGTACCATGACAGACGATACCCGTTTTTTGGGTACCATGACCGATGGTACCCGTTTTTAGAGTACCACGACCGATGGTACCCGTTTTTTGAGTACCATGACACATGGTACCCGTTTTTTGAGTACCATGACAGATGGTAACTTTTTTTTGAGTACCATGGCAGATGGTACCCATTTTTTGATAACCATGACACATGGTATCCGTTCTTTGTGTACAATGACCGATGGTACCCGTTTATTGAGTACCATGACAGATCTTACCCGTTTTTTGAGTACCATGACAGATGGTACCCGTTTTTTGAGTACCATGACAGATGGTACTTGTTTTTCGAGTACCATGACAGATGGTACTCGTTTTTTGAGTATCATGACAGATGGTACCCGTTTTTTGAGTACCATGACCGATCATACCCGTTTTTTGAGTACCATGACAGATGGTACTCGTTTTTTGATTACCATGACATATGGTACTCGGTTTTTGAGTACCATGAGTAATGGTATTCGTTTTTTGAGTACCACGACACATGATACCCGTTTTTTTAGTACCATGACCGATGGTACCTGTTTTTTGAGTACCATGACAGATGGTACTCGTTTTTGGAGTACCATAACTTATGGTACTCGTTTTTTTGAGTACCCAGACTGGAGGTACTCGTTGTTTGAGTACCAAGACAGAGGGTACTCGTTTTTTGAGTACCATGACAGATGGTACTCGTTTTTTGAGTACCATGAGACATGGTACTCGTTTTTTGAGTACCATGACAGATGGTACTCGTTTTTTGAGTACCATGACACATGGTACTCGTTTTTTGAGTACCATAAGACATGGTATTCGTTTTTTGAGTACCACGACACATGATACCCGTTTTTTGAGTACCATGACCGATGGTATGCGTTTTTTGAGTACCATGACAGATGGTACTGGTTTTTTGAGTACCATGACACATGTCACTCGTTTTTTGAGTACCATGACACATGGTTCTCGTTTTTTGAGTACCGTGACAGAAGGTACTCGTTTTTTGTGTACCATGACAGATGGTACTAGTTTTTGACTACCATGACACATGGTACTCATTTTTTGAGTACCATGACACATGGTACTCGTTTTTTGAGTACCGTGACACATGGTACTCGTTTTTTGAGTACCATGACACATGGTACTCGTTTTTTGAGTATTATGACAGACGGTACTCGTTTTTCGAGTACCATGACACATGGTACCCGTTTTTTGAGTACCATGACAGATGGTACTCGTTTTTTGAGTACCGTGACAGAAGGTACTCGTTTTTTGAGTACCATGACAGATGGTACTCGTTTTTTACTACCATGACACATGGTACTCGTTTTTTGAGTACCATGACACATGGTACCCGTTTTTTGAGTACCATGACACATGGTACACTTTTTTGAGTACTATGACACATGGTACCCGTTTTTTGAGTACCATGACAGATGGTACTCGTTTTTTGAGTACCGTGACAGAAGGTACTCGTTTTTTGAGTACCATGACAATGGTACTCGTTTTTTACTACCATGACACATGGTACTCGTTTTTTGAGTACCATGACACATGGTACCCGTTTTTTGAGTACCATGACACATGGTACCCTTTTTTGAGTACTATGACACATGGTACCCGTTTTTTGAGTACCATGACAGACGGTACTCGTTGTTTGAGTATCATGACAGACGGTACTCGTTTTTTGGGTACCATGACACATGGTACTCGTTTTTTGTGTACCCTGACAGATGGAACCCGTTTTTTGTGTATCATGACACATGGTACCCGTTTTTTCGGTACCACGACACATGGTACCCGTTTTTTGGGTACCATGACAGAAATTATCCGTTTTTTGGGTACCTTGACACTTGCTATACAAAATAGGCCTTCCTAGACGAATAGTCCTTCCTAGACAAATAGGCCTTGCTAGATAAGATAGGCCTTCCTAGACAAAATAGGCCTTCCTAGACGAATAGGCCTTCCTAGACAAATAGGCCTTGCTAGTCAAGATAGGCCTTCCTAGACAAAATAGGCCTTCGTAGAAGAATATTCCTTCCTAGACGAATATGCGTGCCTAGACAAAATAGGCCTTCCTAGACGAATAGGCCTTCCTAGACAAGATACGCCTTCCTAAACAAATAGGCCTTCCTAGACAAGATAGGCCTTCCTAGACAAAATAGGCCTTCGTAGAAGAATAGGCCTTCCTAGACAGATAGGCCTGGCTAGACAAGATAGGTCTTCCTAAGCAAAATCGGCCTTCCTAGACAACATAGGCCTTCCTAGACAAAATATACCTTCCTGACAAAATAGGCATTCCTAGACAAAATAGGCCTTCGTAGACGAATATGCGTTCCTAGACAAAATAGGCCTTCCTAGACGAATAGGCCTTCCTGACAAAATAGGCATTCCTAGACAAAATAGGCCTTCCTAGACGAATATGCGTTCCTAGATAAAATAGGCATTCCTAGACAAAATAGGCCTTCCTAGACGAATAGGCATTCCTAGACAAAATAGGCATTCCTAGACAAAATAGGCCTTCCTAGGCAAAATAGACCTTCCTGACAAAATAGGCATTCCTAGACAAAATAGGGCTTCCTAGACGAAAATGCGTTCCTAGACAAAATATGCCTTCCTAGACGAATAGGCCTTGCTAGAAAAGATAGGCCTTCCTAGACGAATAGGCCTTCCTAGACAAGATAGGCCTTCCAAGACAAAATAGGCCTTCCTGACAAAATAGCCGTATCTAGTCAAAATAGGCCTTCCTAGACAAGATAGGTCTTCCTAGTCAAAATAGGCGTTCCTAGACAAGATAGACCTTTCTCGACAATATAGGCCTTCCTAGAGAAATAGGCCCTCTTAGACAAAGTACGCCTTCCTAGACAAATAGGCCTTTCTAGACGAATAGGCAATCCAAGACAAATAGGCCTTCCTTGACAAAATAGGCCTTCCTAGACGAATAGGCACTGCTAGACAAATAGGCCTTCCTAGACAAGATAGGCCTTCAAAGACAAAATAGGCCTTCCTGACAAAATAGGCGTTTCTAGTCAAAATAGGCCTTCCTAGACAAGATAGGTCTTACTAGACAAAATAGGCCTTCGTAGAAGAATAGGCCTGGCTAGACAAGATAGGTCTTCCTAGACAAAATCGGCCTTCCTAGACAACATAGGCCTTCCTAGAAAAATAGGCCTTCCTGACAAAATAGGCCTTCCTAGACAAGATAGGCCTTTCTAGAAAAATAGGCTTTCCTAGACAAAATAGGACCCCCTAGACGAATATGCATTCCTAGACAAACTAGGCCTTCCTAGAAGAATGGGCCTTCCTAGACAAATTGGCCTTCTTAGACAAGATAGGCTTTTCTAGACGAATATGCATTCCTACACAAAATAGGCCTTACTAGACGAATATGCATTCCTAGACAGAATAGGCCTTTCTAGAAAAGATAGGCCTTCCTAGACGAATAGGCCTTTCTAGACAAATAGGCCTTGCTAGACAAAGTTTCCTCAGTTTTAACCCGAGGGAGGGAACGAACGAACCGAGGAGCAAGAAGACATACCTAAGACAGAAACGCACTTTTTGAACGGGGCAAACACACACCAACTGGTTTCGTCCGTGGTTCACAAATTTCGATATCGAAGTTTCTCCCAGTGCGCGTATAACCCCTCTCGGAGAAACAAGGCAGTAACAATGCGCTGCTGTTTGAATCAAGTTACTACTTTCCGGAGTTGACGACGTCTCCTAGGACAAGTGCCGTGTCTAGGGTTATCGCCGCTGTGGGGTAGCTACAGCAGCGCCAAAAATATCAATGTCCCCTGCTCGTCTTCCTGAGTCTGAGTCTGTTCTGAGTGCTGTCTGAGTCGTCCTAGCCAACCGGGTGCTCACCGCCAACTTATACCACTCTCGCAGACGTTCGTTCCTTGCAACGGGGCAATTAGCCGACTACTGCCATCTGTCGGCCACTTGTAGTACTACTTGTGGACTACAGGCTCGGTTGCTTTTAAATTTCTGTACCACAAGCCTTAGCAACGTCTTAAAACATCTCACATGACTTTCTCTACTCAGACTTGTACTAGCCATTCTTACAAACATTTATTCCTCTTATCTTCTTCGTGTTAGTTGAGATAAACACTTGTACAAATTATCTTATTGCTTATTTCCTTGCAGGTGCAAGGGGAATATTGGAATACAGCAGACTTTGTGCGATAGTCAAATGTTTTAAAGCTTTGAGATCCCGTTCTCTTTGCACACTTAACATATTAAAATGAACAACGATGATCCATTTCACGAAAGTTTTTAAGTCTTACGAAACTCACACACATAACAAGGAATATCTCTGGAATGGTTCACCTTACAAGAAAATTTATTCAGACCTAAATTGTGTATTTTAGCAAGATCTATATTTTTTGTATAGTATGATTTGGTCTATCTCTAACGGTTTACCAGTTATGCTAAAGCCGTCCAGAGTAAATACGACTACAGGGGCTATAGCCAGAAAATTCAAGATATACATTTCATTTGGCATAAAAATATCTCAAACATATGGCATTTTAATCAAAATCGTTACAGCCATTTTTAACAGACACAAAATTTTAGAAAAAATTTCCATGTAAAGGGTAGTTTAGTGTGGGGCTATTTTCTTCAAAATTTTCGTGTCGCATCTTTGAAAGACATTAAACTTAATTAGCAACTTTTATTTTTAACCGAATTTTGGTTTTTGAGTTATGCTGTCCACAGGCTGACACAAAGACACACACATACACACACACACACACATGATGACCAGTTTTATTACATCAGATCGGGTAGTTCTGGGACAGGAATACTATTATATTTGTATATACATATAATATGCAATATACTTCTCCATAGCGCAGTTGGCAGCGCGCTTGCCTGTGGCGCGGAGGACCCGGGTTCGATCCCCGGTACCAGCATGGGGGGGACTTTATCCCCTCTGGGAGGTCTGGCACGGGGTGCACTCAGCCTCGTTAGGTCGCTGGGGGACCAATTGAGGAGCTACTTGATGGAGAAGTAGCGGCCCAGGTCGAGAAGACCGCATAACTGGCCGGGAGGGCTCGGGGCGCTGACCACGTCCCACCCTCCAGTACTGCAACTCACCAATGACGCCTGTAGTGGGCAGAGGTGGGGGACGCAGCGGCTGGGCGGTAGGCCTTGGCCCTTCGTGGGCTGTCGCGCGGTGTTTACATTTACATGCAATCTACTTATTAGTTTTGCAAATTATTTTTTAAACGATAGATATTTACCGTAGATGTGCTTTACTTCCCCAGATTACTATTATTATTGTTTTCTCTGTCCTTCAAGTTTTAAAGCGTTCTTCAAGAAGCCGGTAGTTATGTAAAATTAATGATATCAATAAAAAGGGGGTCACTTCTATGACAATTCATTAAAAGGAGGCAGAAAGCGGGAGAGTGAAATGGTTGGGAAATTGGAGCTATTTTAATGCTGACTTTTTAAAGACTTGTGGAAATCGCTCGAGTAGTTTGTAAAGTAATATAATAGGTCGACGGGCTCTAAAGTCTGGAGTCCCAAATCAACTTTAGAATGTTGTACGTCTATAGCCAGTTGCTGAATACCAGCGAACATTCATAAGGAAAGGGTATTACGTGTGAATGGCTGAAAATCAGGTTTTTAATTTCTCTACTACGTTTAGTAAAGTAGGGGAAATATTGTACTCCACATAGCCTGCGTGTCTCTGTCTGTCTGTCTGTCTGTGAGACTCTATCTGTGCCTGTGTGTCTGTGTGTCAGTCTGTGGACAGCATAACTTAAACACGAAAAGTCGTTTAAAAACCAAAGTTGGTATTTAAGTTTAATTTCTTTCAAGGATGCTACACAAAGATTTTAAAGAAAAGTCCCTACACCCTAAACCACCCTTTATAGGGAAATTTTTCGAAAATTTAGATTTTCTTTTTAAACGGCTCTAATGATTTTGATTAAAATGCCACAAGTTTGACATACTTTTATGACAAATGAAATGTTTATCTTGAATCTTCTGGCTATAGACTCAAAGTATGTTAATCATTTAGTTGAAGAAAATGAAAGCTCCTGTTTACATTTCATTTTGTTTCCCAAATGTTTCTAATGCATTTTGTGTCAAACACTGAGAAAAGCTTTTGGGATGGATCCAGTGATTACACATTAACAAAACGTCGGTTAAATACTGGACTTCCCAGAATGCCACACGAAGAATTTCAACAAAACCCCAGCCTCAGATTGCTCTTTGCATGGAACACTTTTTTTTTTTTCAAAATGTTCATTTCCTCAAAGAGTCTAACAATTTTATTTAGGATACCACCAGTTTGGCATTTTCAGGACAAGTGAAATGTATATTCTAAAATAAGAACAAATTAGAAACTAAAAACTTCACTTATCTTAGTATGTTGATATTCTTTTTCTCTTTTGCTAACCCAGGGGTTTCAAGCTATATCCAGCTCATTCTCAAAGCTTTGAGATTGAGCTGGATATAGCTTGAAACCCCTGGGTTAGCAAAAGAGAAAAAGAATATCAACATACTAAGATAAGTGAAGTTTTTAGTTTCTAATTTGTTCTTATTTTAGAATCTTGTTGCTTCACTGTTAATAGCTTCAATTTTTACTTAATTGAAATGTATATGTTGAATTTTCTGTGGATAGTCTCTGAAATGCTCTTTATTCTGCATGGCTTTTGTGCAATTGGCAAGTTGGAAGAGATGCGCGAAATATTACTGCAGAAAAAGTGTAGGTCTCGTTAAAATACACGTTTTATATCGAATACTTTTTTTCGTAGAGTTAACTATTTCCCAGATATTCAATTTATTGGTTTGCATTACATTTATTTCCGTTGGTATGAAATTTTTGGTTGGAATAAAGCACTTCTATCTATTATTATTGAGTCATAACATATTCAAGTCCTGGCGCATGTAGTAGTAGTAATGTTTTAGGGCGCACCCTGGCGCATGCGCAATGACCAACGGTGTGGGAGGCAATGGAAGATTGGGACTAATATTTTTGAAAGTGTTTTTCATTGTCAATCTGTGATGGGTTTTTACTCTTTTTTACCATTGGAAACCTGCTACTGTTATTTCCATTCGGCAGAAAATATTTAAATTGGTTCTCCTTATTAGGTTGCATATAGATATTGAAGGAATATCTTGTGCATCTCTTACAGTTTACCGGTTGTACAAAAGTCATTCAGAATTAATTAATAAATACGTAGCAATGTTCATGGACTGCACTGTAACTGCATATCAACAGCTATTTACAACGATTACTGAACTAGTTACGTTTATGCAACGTTGGCGCTACTGCTGTTGCATGCAAGGCTTTTTTTCTGGCTTCGTACCTTCGGTTGGCAATAACCCCTCCATCGCTTCGACTAGCCGACCTGCGCATGCGCCAGTACTTAGTTGTTTCGTGTAGACAGTCAGGTACAAACGCCCTACATGCTAGTGCATGCTTTTATGTAGTGGAAAATTGTCAAAACCAATTAAAACAGAAGGTGACCATGAACAAGCGAGCAATGAAAGCAGTGCGCAAATTTTGGACATTGATAAAGTAATATTAATAATGGAACAAACGGAATTGAGGTTAAATACCAATCTCAATAATAAATTTGAATCATTTAAATCAGAAATTGCTAACCAAAGTGAACAATTTAAATCAGAAATTGCTAAACAAAATGAACAACTTAGATTAGAAACAGGCAATCAGAATCAAACTTTATATGACAAGATAGAAACACAAGTAAGCGAACTCAAAATTGGCGTAGCTGAAATTACTAAAGAACAAGTGAGGTTAGGTAAAGAAAATTTTGAAGATGTAGACAATTTTAAATCAGTACAACAGAATATGAGTGAAATAAATAGCCAATTTCACAGTCAATAACAGGAGTTGGACAAACTTGGCTTGAACAACTTGACTATAGTTCTACACAAGCGGCAGCCATTATAGTGCTTAGAGATGCCCTATGCCAAGAAGTAGAGAAAGTAGTAGATTATTATTGGTCATGTGAAAAACCAAATTTTTGGATAATAAAATTGCTAATACCCGGATTCTCCAGAGTAATCTAAATATTCCATGTGCAGACAGATGATACATTTTTACGCAGGAAGCAGTTATGTGACCAAAGTCACTATAGTGAAAAATACAAACAAAATTGTAGTAATATGAATGATCTGCAAACGCAATTCACTTAGGGTATTAATAAACATTCTGGTGCAAAGCTTATTTATTCCATATCATGCTTCCTTCGTTCTAATCTTATGGTTTTCAAAAAGTAGTGATCACTATATCACAACCTTTTCAGGCGTCCGATATTTTAACGAAAAAGAAATCGTAGGCTTAAATTTCCCCTGCTCACAAACTTCCGAGGAAATTCAATTTATGATTTAGAACTGTCATGGGATCGCCTGTTTTTGTCCGTCACTGGACACGCCACAGGCGTGATTCACCCTCTGACTGGCGGTCTGGTTAGGCGCTGGCCTGCTGATCCCAAGGTCCCGGGTTCAAATCCGGTTCATACCACTGGTTTGTAAGTGTGCTTAAAAACGACAGCTCCATGTCAGTAGATTCACTGGCATGTAAAAGAACTCCTGCGGGACGAAATTCCGGTACACCGGCGACGCTGATGTGATCCTGGCAATTTACAACGTCGTTAAACAGTAAAATATTTATTTTATTCACCCTCTGAGTGAAAGAGGAGGTGGGGAAAGGTAGCTAATTACTTAAGCGTCTCCAAAGAGACAAAGTTGGACATCGCTGCCTTAAACGCTTGCGTTGGGAAACTTCTGAAATTTGTAGATGCATTTACTAAAGTAGTCGTTTTTCTTTATTCTCTGTTATGAGTCATAAACCGGAACTTAGGTACAATGCCTTTTTAAATCTGTCAAGTCTATCTTCAATTTGAAAGCGAATCTGTAGAAATTATACCTTTGTGATTGAAATGCCACGGTTTTATATTGCCCTTTTCTGCCTTTTTAAATATATGTAAATGCCTATTTTACGATAAAAATGCTTTTTGTTCTCTTTATTTCATTATTTATCATTTATCTGGATAGACGTAGAAACATTTAAAAATGGGTCCTACAATAACGCTATGTTTTAGATTTGCTCCAATAACCTCTGTCCATACTGAGATGTCATTTTGTCACATGACAAATAGGTTATCTGACAAGAGACTCAATACAACCCCAGAGGACTTAAAAAAGCATTTGATTGTCATGTGCAACGAATAAGGCATTGCAATACACAGGCCTTTTTAAAAATATTTAATGTTTGTGTCAATTGTGTTTAAAACTTTGACGTTGTTTAAAATATGACGAACGAGCTATTGAATAGTATACTCTATTAAATAAATAATTTTTCTAATTGCCTTTTATTACCTGTTTTATTATTCATAATCCATTTTCCTGCCTGTTTTAGCTATTTATAATACCTTTTTGCCTGTCTATTTTAAATATTTATAATGCCTGAAATTCCGGTCTCTGGTTATGACCTTAGCTACCCCTCATATCATTTCCCATAGGAATGTAACAACTGAAGAGCCTACAGGGTTGGTTCTTGTTTTATCGACAAAAGAGACTGTTTTATATATTAACTTTAGCTTTGACCCATTATTTGCGAATATTGATCATTTCACCTCAGGGCTAAACGATATTGCGATATTGCATACAAAGAACCCATCCTTTATGCAGTTTGTGTTTTAAGTTGCGTATCCTAGAGGGAGGGACCTAGATAATAATGGTGGCACATTTGCATTCCTTTTTTACGAAGGAAGCCAGAACTTCGCTGCAAGGGACAGTGCTTTGTTTATCTTCTCGTGACGCATCAATGGCTGGAGGCATATGTTGTTGAAGTTTACTGAACGGTGAACAACGGTGAACTTAGGCTGGTGGAGAGATTAATAAAATGCCCTTCAAAGTCCTCTGACTCTGCCCATTTGGGAGTAATATCAAGCAATAGGATAAAGAATTCTAAAGCATACTGTCACCGCGCCCGCCGCATCTAATTGCCGACAACAGCAGTGTCACCCATCGCATTATTGTCGGCACTACCGCAAAGGAGCCGAAGGAAAGAGATAGAGAATGACCGCATTGTTGGGGCGCTTGCCGAAAGAGAGAAAAGGATAGAGGCTACTGGAATCTTCTACTTTGTATCTCACCGCAATAAGTGAACGTTCCTGAAGCTTCCAGAATAGTGCCTGGGAGATATAAATAGCGGTAAAGTGTGAGAAGAGGCAGTCAGACGTATGTGAAGCGTTGAGTAGTCGTGCCGACGGAGACGGACAGACGATGTGAAGAGTTGTGCCGACGGAGAAGAGTTAGTTCTTTGTGTTACGAATTCGGAGCCGTGCTGTTGGAGAATCGGAAAAGACTTTCTTGTTGTTGCAACGAGTGTACAAAGTTACTGTTTACGGAAATAAAAGTGTTTCTTTATCTCGACTACATCTGTCTTCTTTACTTTACACACCCACACCAAAAGTCACACTGGTGTCAGAAGTGGGATCCGTCGAATTGCTTCTAGTTTCGTTACATCGTCGTTAGAAGTTGCAACGTTAGAACCAAGATGGAGGGAGATTCGGAAACCAGGATGATGGCAATGATGAAAGAATTATTCGCCGAAATGAGGACAGAAATGTCCAAGATGAAGACGGCAAACGACAACCTCGGTGCCAAAATGAAGACGGCAAACGACAACCTCGCTGCCAAAATGGAAACGTCAAACGACAACCTCGTTGCCGAGCTGAAAGAGATGAAGACGGAGCTATCGGCGAAAATTGATGGCGAACTGACTGGCGTGACGGAAGACGTGGAAGAACTCGGCGAAAAGGTGGAAGACCTCTGCCAGCATGTGGACGTCGTGGAGGACGGCGGGGAACGTCTTGGCGCCCTGGTAGTAAGAGTTGACGAGAGCGTCAAAGTACTGGATGCCAGGGGCAGACAGAATAGCGCGGAGCCGGGGAGGGAGCACCTAGTGGCCGAGGCGACAGTTGCGCCCGTTTCAGATGATATGAGGGAAGACGTGGAACAACTCGGCGAACTGATTGGCGTGACGGAAGACGTGGAACAACTCGGCGAACTGATTGGCGTGACGGAAGACGTGGAAGAACTCGGCGAAAAGGTGGAAGACCTCTGCCAGCATGTGGACGTCGTGGAGGACGACGGGGAACGTTTTGGCGCCCTGGTAGTAAGAGTTGACGAGAGTGTCAAAGTACTGGATGCCAGGGGCAGACGGAATAGCGCGGAGCCGGGGAGGGAGCACCTAGTGGCCGAGGCGACAGTTGCGCCCGTTTCAGATAACGAAAGTGTACGTCTCGGGGAAGACAAAGGGGCAGTTCAGGGACGTCGTCGAGGATCCCCTGGAGGAGTGTGTCGGGTACGTAACCAACCAGGATATGACGTGGAGGACGATCAGCAGGGAAGCGCACAAGCAAACGAGCAACACGCGAGAACCGACTTGGCGTGTGACATGGGGGGACCGTCGGAGCCATCCAATCACCTGACGCATAGTGCCGTGAACGGAAGAATGGTGGACATCATCTTGGACGGCAGGATACAGGAGAGGCCGTGCCGAGCACGAGTGAACACGAGTGCAGCGGTGGACGCGACTCGCGCGGATGTGGTGGGGTTTGTTGCCGGACCCATCGGAAGCAAGATGGCTGCGAAGGTGCGCCAGAGAGGTCGGCGGACATGGTACCCAGTGAGCCGTTTCCAAGTGCGCAGGATGGCCCGTCAACACACCAGGAAGAAGGGCAACTGGACGAGGGACCGTCAAGACCGGTGGTACTATTGCAGAATTTCGAAGCAGGATGGCATACATCGTCCTACCCGGACCAAGGGACACTATCCAACAGCGATACCTAGGATCGTGCCTCCTGGAGAAGAGGTTCGATGGGCTAGTCCACCGGGGCGCAAGGGAGATGCCGCAGTGATAGTGCTGGTCGGGACGACCAGCTCTGAGGAGGGAGCAGTGTCACCGCGCCCGCTGCATCTAATTGCCGACAACAGCAGTGTCACCCATCGCATTATTGTCGGCACTACCGTAAAGGAGCCGAAGGAAAGAGACAGAGAATGGCCGCATTGTTGGGGCGCTTGCCGAAAGAGAGAAAAGGATAGAGGCTACTGGAATCTTCTACTTTGTATCTCACCGCAATAAGTGAAGTTCCTGAAGCTTCCAGAATAGTGCCTGGGAGATATAAATAGCGGTAAAGTGTGAGAAGAGTCAGTCAGACGTAAGTGAGAGAGTATGTGAAGGTTGAGCAGTCGTCAGTCAGACGTATGTGAAGGCTGAGTAGTCGTGCCGACGGAGACGGACAGACGATGTGGAGAGTTGTGCCGACGGAGAGGAGTTAGTTCTTTGTGTTACGAGTTCGAAGCCGTGCTATTGGAGAATCGGAAAAGACTTTCTTGTTGTTGCAACGAGTGTACAAAGTTACTGTTTACGGAAATAAAAGTGTTTCTTTATCTCGACTACATCTGTCTACTTTACTTTACACCCACAACCAAAAGTTACAATACTGATGTTGTCTTTGGAAGCAAATATGAACACAATTTGTGTGAGTTTTACAGAACCTGTATTTTTGTCAAATGGAACATCGTTATTTATTTTTGTATGTTGTGCAAAGAGAACGGAATTTGAAAGGTTTAAAACATTTCTCTATCGCTCAAAGTCTGTGTTTGCATATTCCCGATGAACTTGCAAGAAAATAAGCCATAAGATAATTTGTACAAATGTTTATCTCAACTAACACGAAGAAGATATAGCAATAAGAGTTTGTAAGAATGGTTAGTACAAGAGTAGAGAAAGTCATGTGAGTGCAACATATTGGGAAGCGATCGACGCCGTTTCAGATCCCTGACCACCTCAATGCAAATTTGCCGAGTTACTTCACGTCTCAAAAATCTTCTCCGAATTTTCCTTTAATTCTTGTGTGTTTAATTATTTCAAAAGCCAGTGTTCTGTCCCATAATTACTATCAAATTTATGTCAGAAATAAGTTACTCTACGCATCTTACAAGTTACTGTTATCTTCGTGCATTCTTGTGGAATTACGCATCCAATTTGGAACAAAAACAATTTATTTTTTTCGAATTCGGGTGATCTAAGTACAAACTGCCATTAAACATTTTTGTCTTTAATGCTTTTATGAAACACACATAAGAAGGAATCTAATCGCTTCCCTTCCACTCTGTGTAGTTTTAAAGCTTGAAGTGCATTTTAAGCAAAATAATAAAACGCTCCTTCCTTTTGAAGTGGACTCTTCATACGTAATATTTCAATTTTGTAAATGTATTGCGCTTATTCTGGTGAAATTGGGCTTCACGTTTTGGAGATTTAACAAACAAATAAATAAGGACACGTGATGCACTTGGAGAAGTTTCGTTTTCAGTAGCTCAAACTACTTGGGATATATTTTTGCGTGGTGTGCTCCATTGTCATGAAAGGAATCAAAAAGAAAAAATAAGATAAAAGTAAGAAGAACATGACACTTCTGTAAAAGTCTCTGTTTTAATTTCGTTAAGTTGCTATCTTCTGCTTCAGTAAATGTAGCAGACATACAAAGCAACTTATAACTTTTAAACTCTCGCTTAGTTTCGAATAACGCCATCCTGTTAACAAGATAACTTGTCAAAAGCTCTCTGTCTCTCTCTCAACCCAGATAGAAATAATCACTGCTGCAGTTTTCAAGAGGCAAGGGATTTTACTGTATACTTCCGGCGATGTTCTTTTGTTCCCACTCAAATATAGACGTGACGTAACATAGAAATAGTTTTACTGCGGTTTTACACGTCGGACGTCTAATAAATGAAATAACGTCTCGAACTTGTATAAGAGAATATGAACAGCTCAGTCCAAGGGTCTGGGGAAAAGGTAGTCTGAGCTTACAGAGAGAGAGAGGGTAAACAACAATAAAATGCATTATCGTGACCAACGAGCTGCACTGAGAAACGAGCAGGCAGGTGGGTATGTCACAAGTGATGCTGTAAGGGTAGAGGATAATGTATCTAAGCTTTCAGCGACGAACCCCACTCACTCACTCGCGTCGTTAACACTGCACAACACACAGTACAGAGTGAACCAGGCTACCCAACATGTCGTTTGTTTAACAAAATGTGGTATTTAAGTATGTAAACAACCATAGCTATCACTTGAGCTTGATAACATTCACCAGCTGCAACCGGAAGTGACGTAAAACCTTAAAATTCCAAATGCGAATAGGAATAAAATACGACACTAATAGAAACAAACATGCCTCCTGGGAACATTATAACGTTCTGTTTTAGACAATGTTACAAATGACACGCCAAATTACTTTTATGTTACTTAATTTCTCCTAGAACTGAACAACAAAAACACCGTGCATAGTGCATAGTTGTCGTAGATTCCGTTCTTTTGGCACGCTTAACATATAAAAAATGAACAACCTTGTTCCATTTCACCGAAACTCACACACATAACAAGCAATATCTCCGAAATAGTTCAACCTACAACTTTTCCGACCCCGATGCTATTAGAGTTCCCGAGGGCTAGGGAGTCTTTATTTTTCCAGCCTCTCCATTTCTCTATAAAACCTTAACCCCAACATGCTGACCTGTCATAGCATGTAATACGTCCTCAGAGGATATGGTCGGTGAATTTATTTTGATAACTCTCCCGGTCAGGTCGGTGAGACCCGTAAACCAACGACAGGTGTGGTCCTCCAGACATTCTGGGGGTTGTGAGAGAGCGATGTGACCGCCAAAACATAAAAATATGGTGCTCTCTAAAAAACGGTTACTATTACTGCTATTGCTCTCTTCAATATTTATGCAACATGACTCGAGGGGTAAAATGTTCCGGAGTTAAAATAGTCCCCCATTCGGATCTCCGGGCGGGGACTACTTCTCGAGAACCAAAACATTATATTAATAGAAGATCTAACATCAGATTTCTACAATGGAACGCAGGTGGTCTCACACAATCAAAAAGAATAGAACTGAATAAAATTGTAATTTAGTCAATCCGACACAAACATTAGACATCACATATTATTTACACCTGACAGAAGAAGTTAAGAAAAGTGATACTCCAACTAGTGTTCTAAAATTATTGGCATTAGAGACAATCCATACTAGATTTCCAGAACACGAATGGCTCCATATTTATACTGATGGATCATTGATATCAAACCAAGATGGAGCAGGTGCTGGAGTCACGTGTCACCTCTTTTCCTATTACAAATCTTTAAGTTATGGAACTACTAACTTTGATGGAGAAACTGAAGCAATTCGAATGGCCCTACAAAATCTTTTGTTCCGAATTTCATATTTTCAGCAAGCAGTTATTCTCTCATATTCCAGGGCGGCAATTATAGCAATTACTTCCAAGTTACCCATCTAACAGCACTTCAAAAACACCTAGTCTTGCAATGGATACCAGCTCACTGTGGACTGAGTGGTAATGAGAAAGCTGATTTTCTTGCAAAAAAGGGTACCAGCAGTGTACAAAAATCTATAGTTAATCTACCATTTTATGCAGCTAAAAGATTAGTTAACTCTGAACTCAAAAAGATTATTGCAAAATATTACTATGAAAAATCAAAAAATAAAAGATGGGAACTACCAAATAGTCAAACTGTGATTCCTGAGTATCCTCGAAAAACAGCAGTTGCAATCTTCAGGTTGATTACAGGACATGATTGTCTGGCATGAATTGGGATATATTCTTCACCACTCTGTCCTCTATGTGATCTGCAAGAGGAAATGGATCGAGACCACCTTCAAATATGCCCGGCCACTTCTAGTGCCCCATCCATCAGTGAAAAATATTGGAGAGCAAGAGGATTAATGACTTCATTGTCAGAAATCCAGCATTAGCTAACAACAACAACATTTATTGGGACATAAATTGTGTATTTTAGCAAGATCTACATTTTTTGTATAGTATAATTTTGTCTATCTCTAACGGTTTACCAGTTATGCAAAAGTCGTCCAGAGTAAATACGACTACAGGGGCTATAGCCAGAAAATTCAAAATATACATTTCATTTGTCATCAAAATATCTGAAACATATGACATTTTAATCAAAATCGTTAGAGTCATTGTCGAAAAATGTTCAATGTAAAGGGTAGTTTGTTGTTGTTGTTTTCTAGTGCCTTGCATCTGGCAATGAAGCCATTAGCATTCGTGCTTTCCAATACTTTTGAACTGTAGTTTCTTCTGATCTTAATGCTTCACAGGTCTTCAAGTGGTCTTCGTTCATTTCTGCTGGATCGTTACACAGGACACATATTGGTGAGGCTGAGATACCTATTCTGTAGAGATGACTTGCTAAGCAGTCGTGATTTGTCAATAGTCGGAAGGCTGCAACAGCTGTTTTCCTTGGTCTCTGGGGGATTATATCTGGGTTGGAAAGTAGCGTAATCCATTTTTTATCTTTGGCATTGTAAAGGGTAGTTTAGGGTGGGGCTATTTTCTTCAAAATTTTCGTGTGGCATCCTTGAAAGACATTAAACTTAAATACCAACTTTGGTTTTTATCCTAGTTTTCGTTTTTGAGCTATACTGTCCACACACACAGAGCTTTTTCTAAAAATGCTTTTTTATGGTTTAGGGGTCTTCGAAACATATATTTCCGGTAAAATCTCGATATCGAATTTTTAGATGGAATACAATACTTCCTCTACTTACGAGTAGAGATAGTAAAAATGAGCGGAACTTCTTTCCGAGAAGTTCTATAATTATATCGTCTAGCTTTGGTGTTCGTATATTGAAGAAAGTGGTAGTTACCTTGGTAAATTAGGGATAATGCACTCACTGCAATATAACAGTTAATTGAAGCTGATTAATTTGTTAATGGCCACTGCAGTAATTCTATATAGAACTACGTTGTGTGTAATGATTGCTAAATCAGGCCAGTTAATGTGCTAATGGACACTCGGTTTAATGTGTTACGCTATTGCAATTTATTCACTTCAGTAATTCCAATATAATGAACATTCTACCTATGTTATTATTAATTCAGGAAAATAAATGGTTGCATGGACTCAAACGTAACGAACGTTGCAGTTTAACGTTTCGCTAATTTCTATACAGGGTGTTAGGTGTAAAGGTGCGCAGACTTCGCGCGGTGGTAGGTGGAAATGTGACAAATAAGAACAATTAGTCCGTGAACATTCCTAGAGCTCCCTGCGGCGGCAGAGTGGCTTGTGACGTCGTCCCCGGTAGAGCCAACTCCGTAGCACTTCTTTTATCTTTCGCTATTGTCGACCACAAGATTCCTAGACAACACTTCACTGCACCGCTTTTTTGCGTGTGTATGTGATGTTGTTTGAAGTAGAATGGTGTAAATGTAATTAAATGTGATATGTTTGTACGTATTGTCAGCCATAGTGACATAGTGTTGAATCCTGAAGGCAAGGAACCACACCCAAGGGTCGTAAGTCCGCAAGGAACGTAACCAATGGCTCGTGAACGTGCGGCGGGCAGCCAGGAAGGAAGATAAACATGGAGGAATGTGTTACACTTTCAACAGACCATGGCCTGCGCATTTTTATTTGAAAAAGGAAAGGGAAAGAACCAAACTTCGCAGCCTGCCTGCCAGCGAATGTTTCCAGCCAAGTAGACATAAGTCCAAAAGGAATTCTGTGTTTTCCATGAAATTTGGTTCGGTTGCTGAACACTCTATAACCCCATTTGGCGAAACTCCAATCTGCAAGTCTTTCTCTGAAACCCCCCCCCCCCTCTTCCTCTTTTGTGACAGCGATCGTAGGCTTTTATCACTTTAAAGTCCAGATTCCGGGAATCACGGGAGAAAAATGTTGCACTTACCAAACGATTATACGTACCACGTCTGCGTCATATTGACTCTTGGTCTCAAAGTCAATGGCGGCGATTAGGCTAAAAAGGACCTATAACACATTAGTGTTAGCTTTCCACGACTTTCTCTTCCCACTATCGTTTATACTGGGCACACAAACAAGTTTATATTTAAACACTTGCAGAAATGCTTGTATTAAACATTTCGTTATAATAATAGTAATAATAATAATTAAAAAAATGAAAAGTTAGTTAAGAACCAAATTAGCTATTTAACTTCCATATGTTTTAAGGATGCGGCACGAAAATCTTTCACCTTAGACTGCCCTTTCTATGCACCTGATGTTAAATTTAACATTACGGCGTTAAATTATCATATGCCAATTGTCACTTGGTCATTGTTTTTTGTTGTTGTGCAAGTTACAACTAGCTCATTCTCTTGTTTAGTCAGTGTCGCCAACTGTATCCCATAAATCGTTGAAAAACAATCTATTATATATTACAATGGATTCAAATTAAATAGCACTCCATTTAACAATTGCTTCTTTGGTAATTAATATATTTCTTCAGAAGAGGTGCTATTTGTTAATGTTAAAACTAAAGAATTAGTTTTTGATCCAAATAATTAATTACTTAAAAGATGTGAAGGAATACTCCGAGCTGGTCTTTCAGACGTGAAGTAACTCGGCAACGTTGCATTGAGGTTGGTCAGGAAGTTGACCTGATTTGTGGATGTAAATAGCTTCCGCTTTCCGTATTGTTCTGGGAGCTAACGCTTGTGATTGGCCTACACTCACACAGTAAACACGGAAGCACAAGGCAGCGTAACAGCTGGGTTTCACGGTGTATATGTACTGAGCTAGGGAAAGTGACACCAACACAATCTTTAGTGTTGCCAGCTTGTGTTCCACAAAACTAAAATAGCTGTGTAGGAAATAATCAGAGGCAAAATCGTAATATACAAAATGTGTTGCAGAGCTCTATCACTGGTTTAAATTAATGTAAAGACTTCCCTTTCACCCTGTATATTTCCAACGAAGTCTTGCTGTCACATTTTTGCATGGAATACATAACTGTTTCTTTATCTTCTGCATACGTGGTAGGCAAAGCAAAAATTAACTCATATCGGGAAAAGTTTTGCGTAGTTAGAGTTAACCGCGCAAACGCAGAGCAGTAATATTTTGTTGGCCTAACTGCAGGCCGGTTTAGTATACATACATACATGACAGAGATTGGCCAGCTAGCGACAACTCTACAGCTGTGTCTGGCGTCATGCAGACATTGACAGATCATGCAACATGCACGCCCCCTCCCCGCCCCGCCCCGACCCGCCCCAAAATAACTAACGTGCCTGTGGTTAGCATCCTACCGTTAATCTGGAGAGGTTTATTCACCCTTTTCTACCAGCAGTTAGCCATTCCTGGATACAGAAGTATAAACCCAATTTACACGAACACACACACACACACACACACACATTCAAGGGACCTTAAAACATACATATACTTCCGGTGAAATCTCATCATGGAAATTTTTGGTCGTAAACGATACTTTTCTACTTATTATATGCAGTAGAGAAAGTAAAAAGATAACATTTTAACAATTTTCGAGCTTTCGTCTGCCACTAAACCCAGGCAAGGAGTGGTTTACTATTTCAGTATCAACATAAAGTGCTGCTAGTTTTATGGACACTGAATGAAAGAGAGAAAGAGAGTCAGGGAGAAGGAGAGAGCCAAGTTTTACAACTTGTGTTCTTCTACCTAGCTGATCTAGGACGTAAATTGTGAAACAGCAAAGCCCTCGAGCGCTAGAAGCTCAGGAGAGAAGATACCAAGAACTTCACTGTAACTGGCAGACGACAAGCTAACAGCTAACCGGGCACCTACAAAATAATAACCGAATACTTAGCATGATATTTTTAAGCAGAATTTACACGACAACACACATACACACACATAGATACACACGGACCTTTTTCTAAAAATGCTTTATTTGGGGGTTCAAAATATATATTTCGGATGAAATCTCGACATCGAATTTTTGGGTGGAATATAACACTTCCTCTACTTAGAAGTAGAGAAAGTAATAAATGCAAGTAGGTACATATGTACAAAAATATAGCGAGGGTCTAATAGGCCCCACGCGACTAGCGATGGATTAAACTGACATTTTAGTGATGTTGACACTGAGAATTGGACAATCATAATATTTATTATCCTGGTATCGATATTTTCGTGCAATACAATAGTTGTCTACTTACCTAAGGACGTAGTTCGGGAAAATTAAATATCTCTGTGTTTCCATGGGGAATTCAACTCGATTTGAATCCGCCAAGATGTTAACTTCTATACTCGTAACACGCTGCACGCTCGTCATTTCGTTTTCTTAGTGAAAGTGGTTTAATAAAACACAACAAAGCCACTTTTATCGTTGCTATAATCTCGGAATATATTACCTAACCTCAAAATCTACTTAAAATACGTGGAAGACAATTTTCACAGGCTTGCCAACATAAACCAAGTGACAAACATAAAAGCTGCGTACCCAAATCGATCTCATTTCGGATTGAATTGAACATGGAATTGCGGATTGGATTGGACCTGAATCGATATCAATTGATCATGGAAAGGTATTGTATATTTGGAAGGTTTTTTATAGCCACTAATACACAATGGAAGTGCAGAGAGTGATGTGAATATAATACATTTTTGTCTTCCAAAGAAATTCAAACAGAGTCTTCTTATTGATTAAAAAAGCAGAAAAACGTTTGGAAGGGCTTGCTGTTTAACAACGTGATGGAAAGATAGGCTACACGTGTTGGACATGAAGGCCGAACCTTCACTCTCTATCGCACTTTATCCCCAAAACAAATCACGCTACTTTGTTTAAATGATAGTGTGTCCCTGGCGAAGTTATGGGATCAGGATAAAATACCAGGCGCTGCTAAGCAACAAATTACTGGCTGCCGTAGGTAATGTTGCAATGACCTTTACAGATAAACACTGTATTTAAGGGTCTGTCCAGTGTTAGTATCCGGACGTTTGTTAGATTTTTCAGTAATAAAACCTTAATTAAATCACTAGATATGAACTTAGGAGTCAAGTTTCTGGTGTGAACAAATTGGTTACCTTCGCAATCTTCAGTTTACATTGCTTCATTAGCATTTTATCAGATTATATAAAATATATACATCTGTAAAGTTTGTGTTAGTATCTGGACGAGGAAACGAGGTATAAAAAATGTGAGTAAATATAAATGGTATTTCTCCTCAGTTTAATAACATATTGACCGTTTGATCATTTAATAAACTTATACGAATCTTTTGTTTTGTAATGGATTGTATTCATTTATACTACAACATTGGTATTATAATAGAACATTTAATAAACACAAAGAGGTGCGTTAGTATTAGGACGTTAGTATCTGGACAAATATTCCTCACTGCACTAAATGATCCATCTTGATATTACCTGCCTCAGAAAATGATTTAAAACATTGAGAAACCACACAAAAGTGCACTACATACTACAGAGGCACATTTATTACACAAAACCTAGCCTAACAACAACAATAATAATAATAATGATAATAATTATAATAATGACTTTTCTGGCAAAATGGAGAGTTTGATTTGGCTGTTATTGTCATTCACTGTTTGCACTTATTTCAAACTTCTCATATTAGCAACCACTATGTTTTCCTCCAAGTCCAATCATACAGCTTATATCCAACAACATATGGAGAAATTGCCATGATCTGGTGGATTTTTTTGTGTGCCCTTAAGTGCAATCACACCTTCCCATTTTTCAATCAAGTTCCTTCTTTGCAGATTCAATTTTGTTTGCTGGGACAGAAATTGCAGTGATGTTCAGTTGTTGGCAGCAATCACGGAATGTATCAGCATTACAGATGACTGTTCTCTTCGATTGTACGCTATTCCATGCATGGCGTTTTGCTACAGCCCCTTTACCATGGGATGAAGTAAAAGAATGTCCACTTAAGACTTTCCAAATTCAAATTTTGTTTTAAGAGGGTGACATTTGCAAAATTATATTTCTGTTTAAACTGCGATGCAGCTCCGTCTGAGAATACTTGTAAATACTTCATTGATGGATATTTTGTTTTGATGATCTGTTAGTACAGAAATGTGTCAACACAATACTGAGCATGTGAAATGTTGTCCGAAACTACAACATAACTGTCACATGTACCACATCACAGCAGTGAATAATGATACCTGGGGATTTGACTGTATTTCATCCTGGTAGGTACAAGAATAGTTTTCAACAAAATCTATTTGGATCTTAACATTTTCAGGTGACATCTTTGCAGATTTGAAACATTTTTGTGACTGTTCTTGATTAAATACATGGACCTTAAAAAATGGCAGTTGTTCTCTAAGTTCATCCAGCACATCACTCAGCCCTTCTTCCACTAAAATGTACTCAAATCTCTAGTCTACAATTTTCCACTGGCAGTACTGTACTATAAGACTGCATGCACCGTTCATCATTCTGACACTCCTCAAACAGAGTGGTAATCTTTAACTTGCAAACATACCAATTATAGGTCAAACAGTTCTCTTCACTTGGATCACAAACAGTGTGTTGAATGAAATGGACACTGAAAGTTCCAAAACTAAGAAAGTAATTGGAAAGCAGTGATTGCAAATTTTCAAAGTTCTCAAGGTACCAACACAAACATACATTGTGTGGTATGTCACAGTATGGCTTTACATGCACAGGACATAGCTCTGCAAATTTACTACAACTAATCTTCACCTCTGCATGCTTCATTAATTGTAAAGAGCATGTGACGTCGGGCCACAATGTCTTTGGTGCTACTGCCCAAACTCTTAACACAAGCAGTCTTCCTACCAGAGTCAACTTGATTTATTTCATCATTGTTATAAAACTCAACAACAGTCTGTCTCTATTTCACTTGAACCTTCAATCACTTCAACTCCACACATTTCAGCCAACTTTTTAACATCATCTACTTTTTTTCCTGGACTCTTAGGAATTGCTTTGCTTGCCTTTTTCAAAGCCTTTCCCACTGCAGCAGGAGAGATTTTGTTGAACTTGTTAGACAAAACAGTTTCCTTTTTAGCAGCCCGACTGAGCCTTTTCTTCTCTGCATCTTTAGCTCTTCGCAGACCACGTTCTGTTGATGTTTCTGCACTTTTCCTTTTTTCCCTATATTTTCTCATTATCGTTTTCCTCTTGAGTTTATAATCAGCATCATTCTTATGTATTTTCATGTCCTGCTTCTGTCTCTCTGCATTTGTTTTCACCATGCTGCAACACCTGGGCATACAGCAACATTGGAAGTAATAAATAAAACTATTTGTAAATTAGTTGTACTCCAAAAATAATATGTACAGTTATAATTAAAATTAACTTACCAACGCTTAATTGTTGTGTACAACCCACACTCTTTAAGAAAAAATATCAGCTGTAAGAGAACAAGCTTTGTGTATAACCAGAGGTTAAAGCAAAATGGCTGCAAAAACGTTAGTATCTGGACACAATAAGAATTGCAATTGGTTGGTTATGAAACATACTACAAACATGATAGCTACTGCCATCTCTTAAGAAGACATAAGATTAGCAGTTTTAGAAGCTGCAACCAAATGTCCGTATTTTCCAGGATGTTCTTGAAACATTTCTACAATTTCGTTAGTATCCGGACAATGAGGGAGAGCTAATTTCAGCATATTGTTTTTCTTAAATATTGCTGTTTAAACCAGAAATGCATATTGCTTAACTAAAGACAATGGTATTATGAAATTGTTAAAGAAAAAACATTCTCAAGATGAGCTAAATTTAAGCTCTTAGAAGTCATACAAGTTGCAACATTTTTAGGAAATTTTCTCGTACATTTTCATCTTAGCTTTATAGAGCAATATCTTATATAAACAACTTCTGTCGACAACTTTACTGTCCAAAACATAAACTTCAATGCTTTTCTTATAATTTTTGTTTAGTTATGAAAAATAATGTTTTTACTTTTTACCAAAATTGGACACTTTCTCCTGGATAGACCCATAAATACTGCAAAGTTAAAACAACTCCACTGGTATACCTAAATATCCTTTATTCCTATATCAAACTGGTTATAACTACATAATCCAGCAAAATGAATAAACACATAAATAATACAATTAGCAGTTTAAACTCGAATAACAAATTAAACATACGTTTTCCCTTTTTACCCGAAACACGTGGTGTTGCCCGTGGTTTATACCTACAACATTACCCTATACTTACATAGCACAACACGCTCTGCTTCTTTAAAATATATTACACATCAACACTTTAAAAAGTTAAAATTATCATAACACCATAAAGTAAAATATATATAAAGACGTAAGGAAAACCGTTATTTATCTATCTCCTTTTCTTTTATAATGTTTATTAACCATAAACATTTGCACAAATTATCTTATTGCTTATTTACTTTTGATTGCAAGGGGAATGCAAGGAGAAATGCTCTGTGCGATAGTCAGATATTGTAAAGCTTTGAGATTGTTGTCTTTGCACACTTAAGATATAAAGAAATGAACAACGATGATCCCTTTCACGAAAGTTCTAAGTTTTCCGAAACTCACACACATAAACAGGATAATCTCCGAAATGGTTCACCTTACAAGAAAATTTATTGAGACATAAATTGTGTATTTTAGCAAGATCTACATTTTTTGTATAGTACGATTTGGTCTATCACTAACGGTTTACCAGTTATGCAAAAGTCGTCCAGAGTAAATACGACTACAGGGGCTATAGCCAGAAAATTCAAGATATACATTTCATTTATCATAAAAATATCTCAAACATATGACATTTTAATCAAAATCGATAGGGCCATTTTCAAGAAAATCAAATCCCTTCTCATTTCCTTTCATTCATTCTCTCATCTTTCCAAGTGCGATCCGTAGAGCGGTTGGTTCCGGCTTTGGCGGGCAGATGGCACAGTTGCATGCTCGTTGGAAACATACTTCCTGGTTGTCTAGGAAGTTGCCGCTTTGTCCGCAAGGGTCGCTTCATCGCCCTCTTCCTGAGTTTCTTATTACCAGTATCATAAGGTATATTAAAATCAGTATGAGTGGGAATTATTAAATGGAATAGACAGCCATAGCTAAATTATAATGTCCTTTACAGCAAAACTGTATACAATAACACAACGTGAAACAATTCATATCAACAGTGCAACAGTTTGAGTACATTTTCCCCACTGTTCTGTCCAACGTGCTTAAAGAGGGAACATTACACCAGAAGTTCACGATAGAGTTCCTCAGACTTGTATGTTTGTGAAGCACGGATATCTCACACCAAGCTGCTCACAAACACTCCGACAGAAGCCTCAAGTCGTACTTGCCACCAACTCCGACACGGTATTGGTTCGACTTCCCTGAATCCCACTGCACGAGGACCAACCCTGGAACACAAAAGTCAACACTGTTTAAATCTTGTGTATTACAATTTCAAATTTCTGTTTTAAGTGGTTAGTAATTACTAGAGCTGAGGTTTCTATGTGATTACATAGTTTTCCTTGCTTATTAGACGCACAGAAGCAGTTAATTTCTATAATGAGCATGTGGATGACATAAAGATTGCTGTAGATTCTTTGGATCCTGAAAGTGCTGCTTCTATTTGTGAACTCCAGGTGCCTTTAGCCACCGCCAGCTTCAGCTGATGCTTCCAGATATCATCAAACGTTTAGAAACATCAGGACTGGCCTATGTGAGATTCTATTGTTGTCATAGAAGATGCTATTGAAAAACTAAGTGCTGTGCATGCAGAAACTGGTGCAGGTGCATTACAGATAGACCACGAGCAAAAAAGAGTCGGTGTGCGCATGCGTCAGCACAGCCATGTCCCTTCCACACCACCCGTGCATCACGTGATACGCTTCCCTGCCTTCTCGCATTCCCTTGTATTGTGACAATGTGAAGTTAACAGAAAACAATTACCTCGGACATGACCGCACCATCGATCAGGAAATAGAAAGAATCAATTTCTTTAAACCCAAAGGAAGGAAGCAGTGATTGTGAACAAAGGCAGGAAGTGGGTACAACAGAGAAAGCGAGAGTGAGTGAATAACTGACCAGATCAGGCGACGTAGTGGAGGACAGTGGAGGGGGAAAGCAGAAGAGCTTCAGTTTCGGTAAGCCACGCCTCCAACTTTATTTTGTTTGCGGTCTATCTATAAGTAAATAGCAAAATGTGTTAAACAGAAATCCTGGCTATTCAACATTTAATACTGTATGCCAAATTGTTGATGTTGATCCACCCGAGGACTTTCTCCAGGAAAAATCCCTTTCTTAAAATTTGCCCGAGTTACACCACGTGACGTGGAAAAATCTTTCCCTGTCTATAAAAGTATTGCAACCATTTCCACTAACCTGGAGCTTACAGAAAACCCTTTACCTTCTTTGCTTATGTCTAATATAGTGCCATGAGTTGGAGGTTGTCCATCTTCATTTCCGCTCATCCAATCCCGTCCACGAGCAACACGTCCGCCAATACAAGCTGAAACAATGCAATGTCAATTTAAACAGATAGTGCATTCACATAACTGTCTCTACTCACTCGTCCAGAAACTGCAGGTTTGAGATGTCAGAAAAGTATGACCTTAAATATATGAAGTCAATGTCTATATCTCTAGCAATTTTCTGAAATGTATTAGAGGATTTCAAAGCATAACTCACATTAAAATCCACGATAAAATATTTACCTCCAATAGGTAATTTAAAGATGGAGGCGAATTAGTGGAGAAAGTAAAAAGTGTAATAGATAATTAGTTCATTTTTTTTTCTCCCAGAATTTCATCTGTGTAAATTTTTTTTTATTTTAATATTCAACCTTCTTTCACTTTTAGGATGTCAGTTCTCTGACATTCATTTTTGGGATAAGGGAAAACTCCGGAAAAAAGGCCCTTATCCAGGTAAGTCTCCCTAACCGAGATTCGAAGTTGTGACCTCTTGAATTTCAGGTATAAACGCTACCTCCAGACTACCTCAAAATGTATTGCCAAATACAAACACTGTTATATCTGTTTTCTTACCTATAGGTCTTATATCGTATTTCATGTTTGCGCCCATTCTGTATGCATTACTTCCTCCAGCATCCCACGTGACACTCACCCAGCCTGGCATACCTGCAATGTAATGAACATGTTCAAGTAATGCACTTGTTGCTCTTTGTAACAATATCGGCGTGCAACTCGTTACAAAGTCGTTGCCTTTAACTCTATCGACACGTGATTTGTTACAACAATTGTAAGATTATTGATAACGAATAACGACTTGCCATTTCAGGGAGCTCAGTATTTGATTCTACTTACTGTTGTAGATGGTAGTAAGGTTTCCAGGACCTGGGGGGTTCCCATCTTGATCTCCCCAAGACCAATCCTTGCCTCGTACAACTCGGGTGTTTACAACGGCTGGGTGACCTGAAACAATGACATTGTTATTGTGTTCACATGCTCTTACTGTATCAAATTTGCTACTATGACCTAACTGTTCAACAATGGCACAAAGTTCTTTCTGCTATAATACGGAAATGTGACCTTCTGAGATAACCTTTCATTGGAGCCCACCAATTGCATTGTTGGATAACTTTCTTTGCCTTTTTTTTTAGTATTGTTACAAGTTGATCTCAACTTCGGTTATTGAACTCGTAAGAATTAGATGTCAATTGTTTAATTGTTATTAAAACCAAAATTTAAATACCAGCGACAATGAGTCACTCGATAAAAAAATTATTTTTCTAAGCAAAATTGCAAAAGAGTAGATATTTCTCATTTATCGCTAAAAAACAAAATGAAAAATTCACAAAAATTCGTAAAAAATCCTATAGTATGTCAAATGCATGCAAACCAATTTGTTCTGTAAATAAAAAACTTTCCCACTTATCATTAAAAACAAAAATCTTGCTTCTAATCACACAGGTGCTATGAAATAATCGAGTATTTCTTTTGTAGAAGTGTTCTCAGTAAAAACAGTTATTTGCTCAGCTACTAAGTTCATTAATTTCTAGTCTGCGTGCAATTGAATTAAGGGTCTATGAATATCCGACTCTTTCCGGCAAACAGCTTGCTTCTCACTGCCAATAAAATTACCATCAGGTCGGCCACGCGTCCAAACGAAGCCTCTGTATTTGTTATATATTTGAAGTTTATTATATTACACATTTACTTACTCCATCTTAGTTTTATAACTTACCTACAATTTTAAGATCATATTTTCCATTTGATCCAAATCTGTAAACGTTGGAATCACCAGTATCCCATTTCACTCCTACCCAATCTGTAAATACACACAAAATATCAGAAGCACTTGTTCAAAAATCACATTAGTTTCTCTACTTACTCTTTTAAAAACAAACTCAACTGAAAAGTGATGAAATGAGGAATTATTCTGATTTGTGAACCTGCTGTCGTATTTCGGAAGCGGATTTCTAAAAAAAAAACTATAAAGTAACACTTGAATATTTGGAAATTGATTTCTTTAATACGATACAATTTATTATAAATCAAGTGAAATTAAATCAATATTATAGTATGTTTAAAACACCAGTTGAACATAATTCCGAGACGCCCTTAACACCGACCTTCATTTGTACTGCTAGAGTCAGGAGACAAACGAGATGAGGCGGGGATTTCCCGATATACGATCGCTAAATTCGTTTCAGCCTTGAGTTGCAAGTTTCTTTCAGTGTTGCCAACGTTGAAGACTAATTCGTATTTGTATGTGCAACAAATTCACAATAAATAAATAAACCATTTTAAATTTTTTGTGTAAATTATGCAGCATCATTTGAAAAATAGAGAAATATTATGCACATTAACAAAACCTGTAAAATATGCCATTAAAATCTTATTTAAATTGTTAGAAATTTAGTAATTCACTTAGATGTCAATTGAGTATACTTTCTGGCTACGGAGAAAAATAGTCATTTTCATATAATTCCTGTCTCTAGTTATAGCTCACAGCTGAACTGCTGAGTTATAGCTCACAACTGAACTGCTGAGTCACATGTCACAACTGAACTGCTGAGTTATAGCTCACAACTGAACTGCTGAGTTATAGTTCACAACTGAACTGCTGAGTCACAACCCACAACTGAACTATTGAGTCAGAATCCACAACTGAACTGCTGAGTTATAACTCATAACTGAACTGCTGAGTCGGAATCCACAATTGAACTGCTGAGTCACAACCCAGAACTGAACTACTGAGTCAGAATCCACAACTGAACTGCTGAGTTATAACTCATAACTGAACTGCTGAGTCAGAATCCACAACTGAACTGCTGAGTTACAAGCCACCAGCAATTAAAGAAGCGGATAACTATACTGAATATAGGAGTAAGGTGGTTGGATATTAACTCACCATCGTCACGTGTGTAACTTATAGTTCCAGGGCCTGAACCATCTTGGTTACCCCACATCCAGTCCCTTCCTCTCAACACTCTGGCCCCAACGTAAGGTTTATTGTCTGAAATATCAAATACACTTCTTCAACACAATGGCGTACGTGCAAACACTCGAGTGTATGTCGCACAAAGAAACATTTCAATATCTGCATTAGTTTTGGAGTAATAATTTACAAGGCAAACGTGCTCATCATATTTTACACAGGTGAAAATGTACCTAACATTTTAAATAAACATTTTATGATTCATTTTCTACAAACTAAATTTTTATAAAACTTAACTTTGGCAATTCAAAACAATTGAACATTTTTATAATAAACTTTTTGTGATTGTTACTGAATACATAATATAAGGAATTGACCACAATTATTATGAACTGTTAGATTTCTGACAAAAATATTACTTAATCTGATCTGCTTCTGTAGATAGAAATTTAATTCTGCTCATTTTGCTAAAACAAATTTTAATCTTAAAAACAAGAAATGTGTTTCTTACCCAGTACCATAAGGTCGTATATTAATCTGGATTTGTCAAAGCGGTATTCGTTGGTGTTTCCTGCATCCCAGTCAACGGTCACCCACTCTGAAAATTACACAAGTGTAAGATGCAAAATAATCATAAAAATTAAATAATACATACAACGTTAAAATTACATATATATTAAAATAGTAAAAAATTTTGTGAAATTGTAAGATTCTAGCAAAATAATAACACCAATATCCTAGTGGAGAAACAATATTTTATTAAATTATTTTTCTCGTCGGAATGGTTCGTTATTGTGTTAGACATATTTGTTACATTCTTGATATAGAATCCCTGGTTAACTATGGCCGAAGCATTTGAGTGCTATTGTTAGAGGACATTGTCCAGATTGCTTTCGTACTCACCATTAACGACATTCATGACCACACCTTGTCCTGGAGGACTTCCATCTTGATCCCCCCACTTCCAGGCTTTTCCCCTCACCACACGTGAACCATAGTGCACTGAAGTATTAATAAACTGCAATTAATTGCTGTTGTGTGCTTACTGGTGGGGGCATCCTCCCAATATCAAAACACTGAGACAACATTCATATGAACATGGGTCTGAAAAGATCTGATTCTTACAAACTCTTATTCTTATATCTTCTTCGTGTTATTTAAGATAAACATTTGTACAGATTGTCTTATTGATTATTTTCTTGTAGTTGCAAGAAATTTTGGGTCCAATAAAATACTTTCTCATAGTAGAGAAAGTAAAAATAGTTTATTAGAGAGTTTCGTCTTTTGCTGACGTCAGCAATAATTAAGTCATTTAAATGTTAGTTTTGTTGTAGAGCAGATGAAGTTATATTGTGTGAGTTTAATGCGGAGTGATGTATAAACTTACCTAGTGGGTGCAGATCGTATTTTCCAGAGACTCCCAAGCGATATATGTTTGACTGGCCTGCATCCCACGTCACTGCGACCCAATCTGCAGAAAAAACGAGGTAGACTATTTAACAAAATGTGCCTAACGTAAACCTTATATTTCAGTTTAACGATATAAACCTCACATAGCCATAACAAAAGGACATTGCAATACTGATATTGTTAGTAAGAAAGAGGTACACTTACTGTCAGCTCTGACAGCAGTGACAGTTCCTGGACCGTTCCCGTCCTGATCTCCCCATTGCCAATCCCTGCCTCGAACAACACGTGCTCCTTTGTACAGCTCTGGACCTGAAAAAACACCAGCATCCTAATTCTGCAAGTGAAATTAAAAACAAAAATAAATGCTATCAGTCTTTTCATCCTGAAGAAGGTCATGACCGAAAGCCTTGATTAATAAATGCATTTCCTTGAACGAAATATTATCAATTTACTTACCACAGTCTTTTTCGTCACTGAGGTCGCCACAGTCGTCATTAAGGTCACATTTTTTGGATAAATCGATGCAAAGAGAATTATCACACTGGAATTTTCCTTCGCAGGCCTAGAAAAGAATCATCATCATCATCATTCTTATTGTTGTTATAGCTTTATAAGAAATTATATTTTTTCTTATAACTCATATTGAAAAAACTATATTTTTTCTTATAACTCATATTGAAAAAACTCCAAGTTCTGGAGTTCTAATAAGAGATTTAACAGTTTTATAAGATTTGGGTTTCACTTACTGTTTTGATGGTGCCAAGTAGAAACAGTAGACCTAATGCAGGATTTGCTGATATTTCGTTATAGAATGTAGTACTTATAGATGACGTAACTGACTCAGTATCGAACGCTGGTCCATTCAGCACCGTCATTATGTGCAGCTGCTTTTATTATTAGAACACACAAAAAGAAAAGAAAAGATTATGTGTAACATTTACATGACTTTCTCTACTCATACTTCTACAGCCATGTGCGTGTGTGAGACAAATGATAACATGAACAATAAACTCAGGCTGCATGTTGGAAATATCGACTTGTGCAAACCGCGCTGCAACACGACGTGACACTTAGAAATATTCGACTCTCCTAATGCGCTCCATCATTTTTCCATGGTTGTACAAACCCTTGTTCCAAAATCTTATTTTTCTATCTCTTGCTAATACAAACTTCCACGGAAAGAATTCTTTTTTATTTAACAACTTTTAATTTCAGAGTTATATTTTTCACAGATAGATGGGTACACGCTCTCTGTCTCTCTCTTTCACTACAACACACACACACACACACGCACGCACACACACAAGCACGCACACACACACACGCACACACACACACACACACACACACACGTACATACACACACATATTAATACATTTTGAAAAATTGGATGTCTTACTTCACGTCGCTTTTTAATAATTTGCTGAATTTTTCCAAACAGGATATAATTGCAAATTATAAAAAATCTGGAATTTAGCTTTACCAATGTATGTAGCTGTTTACATTGCCACAGGGTTTAAATTGGTAAAACCAAACATTATTTGGATACCAGAATAAAGGAATATTTAAAAAATATGAGGTATAAATAGTGATAAATATATTCATCTGTTAAATTATTAAAACAATTAAATGGACCCGTGGATTTAATGGCTTAGGAGAAGATGTTCGTTTTGAAAACAAAGTACCTCGTAATGAATTTTGAAATACCGCCCACTGATTCTGTTAACAAAGGTCTGTTTTCAGTGATTGTTAACACATAGAAATAATTACTGTTGGCTTTGAGCTCTAGTCAAATCTTTTAAAGCTTTCAAATTCTTTTCTCTTTGCGCGGCTAACACATAGAATCTGTGTTGTACTCACATGACTTTCTCTACTCTTGTACTAACCATTCTTACAAACTCTTATTCCTATATCTTCTTCATGTTAGTTAAAATAAACATTTGTACAAATTATCTTATTGCTTATTTCCTTGTAGGTACAAGGGGAATATTAGAATACAGTAGACTTTGTGTGATAGCCAAATATTTTAAAGCTTTGAGATACCGTTCTCTTTGTACACTTAAATAAAGAAATGAACGAAGGTGTTCCATTTCACGAAAGTTCTAAGTTTTCCGAAACTCCCACATATAACAAGGAATATCTCCGAAATGGTTCACCCTATAAGAACATTTATTCAGACATAAATTGTGTATTTTAGGAAGATCTACATTTTTGTATAGTAAGATTTGATCCATCTCTTACGGTTTACCAGTTATGCAAAAGTCTTTCACAGTAATTAAGACTACGTGGGTTATAGCCAGAAAATTCAATATATACATTTCATTTGTCATAAAATATCTCAAACATATGACATTCTAATCCAAATCGTTATGGAAATTTTCAAGAAAATAAAAATTTTCTTCAAAATCTTCATGTCGCATCTTTGAAATACAACCTTAAATGCCAATTTTGGTTTTTAACCGACTTTTCGTTTTTGGGTTGTTGTCCACAGCACACACACGGTCTTTTTCTAAAAATACTGTTTTTGAATTCAATGGGTCTCAAAACATATTTCCGGTGAAATCTCGCTATCGAATTTTTCGGTGAAATACATTACTTGCTCTATTTACGTAGCAGAGAAAGTAAAAAATCGGATGTAATAATAATAATAATAATAATAATAATAATAATAATAATAATAATAATAATAATAATAATAATAATAATAATAATAATAATAATAATAATAATAATATATATATATATATAATAATAATAATAATAATAATAATAATAATAATAATAATAATAATAATAATAATAATAATAATAATAATAATAAAGTCATACAGCCTAAATTGTACTTTTGTGAATCTTTTATCGAAGTTTCTCTGAAATACAGTTAATATAAATATAAATGAATTTGTTAAAACAAATTACCTGTATACTGCGCCTGGGTAGAAAACAGTGAGAAAGTGGTATGCCTCTAGGTAAGAGTTGCAAATCAACTAATTGATATAACCAAAGCCCTCGTCGAGCATTTACAAATTATGCAGTGATATTCCCCTACTCCATATGATTGGTAATGCAATAATCTTAACAGAATTATACAATCTCTTGCTGAAATCTGTTCGTAGTACCACTTATGATAAGTATTTGATAAACACTTAGCTTCCGTTGATAACGGTTAGTTACCTTATCTTTTATTTCATAAGAATTATACATGCTTAGGCTTTCACTGCCGGCGTTAATCCAACAGATGGTAGTTTGTGGCAGTGCTGTCCAAGTCGAACTACATTAATCATAATGAACATAATTTAATTAATTCCTTATAAAATGTAATAAGTTCATATTGTGACATTGTTCGTTGAACAATATACGGACGAGAGGGGAGCAGTGTGACCTTGGATACGGGGAGTGGCTGTATGTGGACGTGACACACAAAAGAAAGGTCCGAGGCTACAGGACACAAGTGACTGTGACCGAACACCGCGATAACACAAGTAGCGTCCAGAAGCTCCCGGGGAATTCCGCTGAGTCATTACACACGTACGCTTGTAGGGTTCCCGAAGGTCAGGTGGCATTGACTCCAGTATAAATAGGACAGATAGTTTACTTAACTCTAAACTGTGTTAATAACGAAAAGGACATAGTGTAACATTTAGAGGAAAATAAAGTGGTAGAAGAGTAACAGGATTTCGCATTTTGCCGTTTTGTTACAATATTTGATTTATGAAATAGTCCAGAAGAAACATAATTTCACGGTGTGACGCTCGCTCCGCTTGAGAATGTATTAGCTAAGTCAGACGTCGTATGATATTATTGTGAACATTTTATCACGTATTTGTATAATATATCTAAAACGGCCATAGTGAAAGTTGTGACTAATACATTTTAAAAACATTAATATTTGAGAGTTAGAACCGGAGCTTAAAAATTGAATGCCACAGCTGGGATTTAAACCACAGACACTCCTTAATCTTTATTTATTAATAAACAAATAGGGCATCTGAATCTACTGAGCTTTCTGTCACCCTTCAACACAGTGTTCATTTCTATGCACACATTTCGTCATCGTTCTGGATCTTTGAGGATACCCTTAGGATAGAATTTCGTTCCAGATGGTGCCATTCTGTAGTAGGTATTTTGTTTTAGGTTTGTAATGTTGGACACGGACTTCATTGCCTGTCACAATACTTAACAAAATACCATTACGTTTCCGAAATCTCTTTTGCGACCCAACGGTACAACTTTTTCTATTATCTAAGCTATAAATCGTATCTTGCATCCTTACCGGGCAATGAGATGGTTGTCTTCTATATAATACTTGTTGCGTTCCGCGGAGGCAGTTCAAGGGCGGCCGCTTCGAGACTTGAGTTCCCATGTTTGAAATATTTGCCCATCTCCTAACACTACATACATCTCCAGACTGCAGACTGGTCAGAGAATGGAGCCAGCGAAGCCCAGAAGTCCTTAACACTTACAGATATTAACACCTGGTGAACAACCGAAGAGGCCGACACTAGCGGCCCGTGCGGTAAACTCAAGGAGGGACCAGGTGTGTGTTTCAGAACGCAAGCATCTGTACCATCTGTCCGCATTCGCTGGAACGTACCGCGCTAGTAATCAAACCTGGAAGATGATAAAGGAGGAAAAAGAGAAACGAAGGAATAAGAATCCGTGGAGAAATAAATCTACTCCGCACTCCTCTAGTGACAAGGGGAAACCATGGAAAAACCCAAGTCAGAGTGGTTGGTCAACTTGGCGCCACCTTGCCACTAAATACGTATTTGTAACATTGGGACCCATGCGTTCTATAAGTGCAACTCCAGTGAGCCTTCTCTAATATTTCACATTCTTAGGCAAATGAACACTTTAGCGCTAAAGAAATCTATAAGTGCGTTCTTGCAACCGGGAGTAAGCCTACTAAATCAAATGCCTTCATTTACCTCATTTCCCTGCATTAAACGCTAAAGCTTTTCTTTACCAGCTCTGAAAATACACCTTCTTAATTAATATGTATGAAGGTTTTGTATCGTTTATCTTTAAATCACTATTAATATTAAATAGTATTAAATAGATTAATTATTAATTATTTCCCGGGATACTCTAACCAAATACCACCACAAGTTTTTACATTTGGGATAATTTTAACAACTGTCTGTCATTTGTGATTTCTTGGATTTCATTGGCTGAAGTGACACGCTCGTTGGTGTAACATCATCGACTTTCGAGAACAAACAATGCATGTGGTGTGTTATCTGAGAGGCTTCGGATAATCAAAGGTAAGGTGTATGTTAACAATTATTGTTCTTTAATAATTAATGCATGTTTCAAGAGAAGGGTTTTTTGTTAATATTAAAAATAAACTGAGATTTATCTCGTTTTCTGTTGTAACAAGAATATAGCAATACATGTAATTCTTGGATTTCATTTTCCTCAGCGTCGATCTGATTCTCGCTCCATTTGAGAATTTATCGCTTAGATCGGAATTGTAATATTAAAACAGCTGAAGTTTAACCCCCAGAGCAGGAGCACATGAAGGGACAAGGCTTGCCGCCCGGCTGCTGCGTCGCCCACCTCTGCCTCCTAGAGGTGTGGGTGCAGTACTGGGGGATGGGACGTGGTCCACGCCCCGAGCCCTCTCGGTCAGTTACGCGGCCTTCACGACCTGGAGTCGTGTGCCTCCCCGCGCCCTAACTAGGCTGAGTGCATCTTGTTCCAGACCTCCCAGCGGGGAAAAATCTCCACGCGTTATCGGGGATCGAACTCGGGTTCTCCGCGCCAGAGGCAGGCGCGCTACCACTGCGGTTTGTAGGTATTTTGAAGGGGCCTTGTGTTAAATATTTCGATGGTATTTATTATTATTATTATTGTAGCGTGAGGATGTATGCCACCATGAAGACACTAGAAGTTCCCGCCCTCTGTCATTGTTGGAATTATCCAGAGGTGTGCAAATTGAGACATCTTGTTGATCTCTCTGAGGGTAATTATTCCACTCGCTTAGCACTGGCCATACATTACACCTGGGCTCTGTAATCTTACAGTACAATCAAATTAGACGAATGCAAATTAGCCACAAAGTTATCATCAAACCGTTCCGCAGGTATTTCCCAACGATAATTTGAGTTTCCACTTCTTGACCTGACAATGCTCATTTGTTCCTGCACATAACTAAGTCTAAAGGTAACTAGGGGAGCAATCTGACAGCTGCATTCACATGATATTCTCTACTCGTTATTCTAAAAGCCCAACACGTGATTGTAAGTGTGGAGGGTTTAGTGGGAGTTCTTCCTTTGCAGCGGCTGAAGTGTGGCTTGTAGAACCACACAACAATAGTTATAAGAGAGTCTGCCACACAGTGGATCCAATTTTCACGACAGAGGAAAGCAAATTGAGACCCCCCCCCCCAACCCCCCTCTACTTGTTTGTCCCCGTCAGTCAAATGTTAACGTGAAATCCACTCTGCAGGAGTGAATGCATGGAAGCCGCCTGCAGCCGAGCTGGTAATAAGATTTGTGCCCGCAAACCACAGTCGGATTTAGTAATCAAACATGGCAAAGGAGTATCATTTACAATACCGTCTAAAAACACCACAAATTGGCTCTTATTTCTGCTAAAATAATCATATAAGCTTCATTGCGTCTTTAGTTGACAGAATAAACATTCATTGATCTATAGGTTATGTACCTATACCTTGGGACCATCGTGGTATTAAATCTAAAGAAGGGTTAACAATGTCTTCCAATCACCCTAACTAAATGAATTTCATAATAACCAAAAATAACTTTCTCATAATGTAGTTTATTTATAGTTTTAATTATCTTATTTATGTTATATTGTACATTTTGCAGCTTAAATATAATTTCACTCTATATACATACTTTTGAAGCAAATGTTGTTTCTCTTATTCGTAACTTTTGGTTGAGACCGGAATATAAATTCAACATCTAAAGGGAGATACATATATAATTACAATAAATAATTTACTTGTTGCAATCTGGTACTGAAATTATCGATAGAGTAAATAAATTATGTATCGTTTAAAATGCCATTAATAAATATAAAAGTAATTATAGCCCTAATAAAGTATAGATAAATAATTGACAAGGAAACCAAGGAAACATAATCACTTTATGGGTAGAGTGTAATTTCTGAGGTCAAAGAAATAATTGTTTCTTTTCGTTATTGAATTCTCCATTCCTTTCCGCGTGTAGTGATTGACTCATGATTTTTAGCAAAATTGATGGTATTTTATAATGGCGTTAGGATTTATTAAATAACTTCCTAGCCTGACACATAATTGTCAATATGCAAAGGAATTATCCTTTCTTTGTACCATAGCGTAAATGTGCGAATTGACTTCTGATTGAGGGGATGACGTCACATAGAGCTTTCCCGAACTCCTTCAAACATGCCTCCGATGACGTAACCAGATCTTTCTCGAAGGCTCCAGAGAAAACTCCTTTTACGTAGGCGCTTCAGTTGTTAGTCACGTACACACAATAATCCTGCGAGGCAGTCTGACCTTGAACGCTTTTGCCCGCTCGCCGGCCGGACATATGGTGTGAAATAGCTTAGCCCCGACAGTCCTCTGTTTAGCGCCACTCGTGATGTCACAACACAGTAATAATAATAATAATAATAATAATAATAATAATAATAATAATAATAATAATAATAATAATAATAATAATAATAATAATAATAATAATAATAATAATAATAATAATAATAATAATAATAATAATAATAATAATAATAATAATAATAATAATAATAATAATAATAATAATAATAATAATAATAATAATAATAATAATAATAATAATAATAATAATAATAATAATAATAATATAATATTGATAATAATGGCCTTAAATCCCTACTCGGCAACTGTCTCTCATTTCTTTCACGAGAAAAAAATAAAAACTTACCATTTTCGAAAAATATAAATGTCTGGCAACTGAAAGCAATGACAAGACAAGAAAGTCTGCATGGTTATATTTGTAGTTAACGTCAGAAAGAAAGAAAAAAGTTTGTTTTGAATTGTTTGCTTTAGGGAGATCAACAATTTTGTGTTTTCGGTGCCAGAGTAGCACTATTGTTTCGTTTGTGGCTCCTGTGTTGAGGATGCCTGGTTGGATTCCCGGCTGCTCTGAAATAGCGATTTTAAATCGCCCTATCCTGGTCTTCAGTTCCGACTAGTTTATTCGATGTATCCCTGAGGCAGGCCTGGGGAAGAGGGGTGACAGCAATGCAATCTAGCATTTACCCTCTTCACTTACTGACACAATTTGAAGAGCTGACCAGACAATAGCGGGAGGCGTGGTCTGGTAGCTGACCGCTGTGAGGCAGTGAACGGGATTAAAACTAGGGGAAGTGACACAATGTGTTGGTTCTCCCCATCTATGCCTTAAAGCATAACGTGGAGTCCAAAAGCTGCAGCAGATGTGCTTAAATTCGATCGTAAATATTGCTGTGTGGTTCAGCTCCCCCAGTCATGGTTACCTAGAAGGAAGTTCATCTGAAGGTTATAGAGCATATGGGGAACATTGCAGACAACGGCGACAGTTATGCAGTTGGTAAGGTTTTGTCCATCTCTGGCAGTTTGCCAATTACCGCAAAAGTCACGAAAAAGCTCACGGTCCAAGAATCGAACTCACGACCTCACGAATGCGAGTCACACACGTTACTGCGAAACTACTTAGCTCGATTAGCGTTGGAAGTTTCAAACGTTCTGCAAAGTTCAAGAAAGCAGAACTTCTAGAAGATCCCTGTTATCTGGCAATAGCGCTCAGCGCGGCTTATCTGTTTACAGTCCCGGCTGCCTGGTAACCTTGGCCCGTAACCACTGCGTTACAATATTATCGTTAAGTAGTAGAAAAGATGATTATCTCCTTAGCCATTCTGTCCAATTCTCTTTAATTTGTACTATAGTTATACGTAAAAGAAAATTATCAATGAGATAATTTGTACAAGTGTTCATCTCGGTTAACATGAAAAGGTGTTTGTAAGAATACTTTGTGCAAGAGTAGAGAAAGTTATGTGAATGCAACATCAGATTTATGAGTTATGTTTTTCAAAGACACAGACACGCACACACACACACACACACACACACACACACACACAGACACGCACACACACACACACGCACACACACACACAGACACGCACACACACACACGCACACACAGACACGCACACACACACACAAACACACACACAGACACGCACACACACACACATACTCACTACTTCCTCGGCTAAATGGTACAAAAAGTATAAACATTTCTGTGTGTTGCAACATCCTGTAGCACATGAACAAAGTTGGGCCGGAAACAACAGAAAGTTAGGCGAGAAATTCCGAATGAAACAGCGAAGAAAAATGTGACGCCTTGGCAAGAACAAAGAAATGAGAGGAGCAGATCTTGAGAACAGAATATTCCCAAGCCAGTTTCATCAGCCATAAACAAGGAGAAGCAGCAGGCGGGGGATCGTATCCCTGCTGCAGCGGGAATGGAGAAATCCCCGGGGAATTATTCGCGAGAGAAGCCATGGAGATGCTTTGACCCAATTCTGTCACTGTTCATATGGACCCTTGAATACCTTGTAATCCATATGTCTCCTTAAAGCTTACTCATTTGGGACAAGTTCTAAAGGTGAAAAATGCACGTGACTTTTCTGCTTTCAGTCGAACACTAGTTGCTGTGCAAACAAATTATGAAACATCATTTTTACCATTTTTACTTTCTCTAGTACGTGTAGAGGAAGTATCGTATTCTACTCAAAAATTCGATGTCGAGATTTCACCGTAAATATATTTTTTGAGACCCCCTGAATCCAAAATAAAAGCACTTCAGAAAAAATCTGATGTGTTGCACTCACATGACTTTCTCCACTCTTGTACTAACCATACTTACAAACTCTTATTCCTATATCTTCTTCGTGTTAGTTGAGATAAACATTTGTACAAATTATCTCATTGCTTATTTCCTTGTAGGTACAAGGGGAATATGAGAATACAGTAAGCTTTGTGCGATAGTCAAATGTTTCAGATTCTGTTGTCTTTGCACACTTAACATTTAAAAAAATGAACAACGATGATCCATTTCACGAAAGTTCTAAGTTTTCCGAAACTCACACACATAACAAAGAATATCTCCGAAATGGTTCACCCTACAAGAAAATTTATGGAGACATAAATTGTGTATTTTAGCAAGATCTACATTTTTTCTATAGTATGATTTGGTCCATCTCTAACGGTTTAGCAGTTGTGCAAAAGTCGTCCAGAGTAAATACGACTACAGCGGCTATAGCCAGAAAATTCAAGATATACATTTCATTTGCCATAAAAATATCTCAAACATATGACATTTTAATCAAAATCGTTACAGCCATTTTCAAGAAAATAAAAATTTTCGAAAAATTTTCCATGTAAAGGGTAGTTTAGGGTGGGGCTATTTTCTTCAAAATCTTCGTGTCGCGTCCTTGAAAGACATTAAACTTAAATACCAACTTTGGTTTTTAATAGACTTTACGTTTTTGAGCTATGCTGTCCACAGACTGACACACAGACCTTTTTCTAAAAATGCGTTTTTTGGATTCAGGGGGTCTCAAAACATATAATTCCGGTGAAATCTTGACATCGAATTTTTGGGTGGAATACAACACTTCCCCTACTTACCAGTAGAGAAAGTAAAAAGGTATGTGTATGTGTGTGTGTGTGTGTGTGCGTGTGTGTGTGTGGTCAGTGTGTCTGTGTGTGTCTGTACATATGTGAACAGCAGAACTCAAAAATTAAAAGTGGGTTAAAAAACAAAGTTAGTATTGTCCTTTTTTCTTTACCTGATGATTGAAAAGGCGATAATGGAGCAATTTCTGGAATGTGTGTGTGTGTGGGGGGGGGGGGGGAGATCAGAGAATTCGGTGAAAACCTGCCCAGACGCCGCTGCGTCCACCACGACTACCACATGCGGGTCTCTGGGATCGAACCCGAGCCACCTAGGTGGTATACGAACGCTCTAACCAGTGGGCCGCGGCACCGTCAGTTTCTGTTAACACGTTTCTAAATTACATTTTGCCGGGACCTACAATTTATGTATAAATTACGTATAAAGCAGGTTCAACAACTGTAAAAAAAAAAGGTTTTATCTAGTAGATAGAGCAATGAGCTTTTGTAAAAGGTTTGAATAAGTGTGAGCAGTGAAAGTCATGTGAGTGGTATGTCATGGGGCAAGGTAAATCCTGGGAAATGTACATGAAGGCTATTGGTAGCCAATGGAAGTTCCAACTGCAGTCCTTCACATTACTCTGGAGTTAATCTTGTGGAGTCCAATTGCTCGTAAACAGAGCCCAGCATGATGAGTGTTTTTTGCAGCTGTATACGCAATTCCGCTCAAGTCTATGGATCCAGCGCACTCAGGTTTGACACTCGTGTCCATAAAGCTCAATATAAGCCTATTACACAGCGCACGCTACAGCCATTTGGAGCAAGTTGCTTTCAGGCTGCCTTCGCTATTCATGCATTTACTATCTTACGTGAAAATATCACAAAAATCGTATGCGTTGCACTCACATGACTTTCTCTACTCTTGTACTAACCTTTCTTACAAACACTTATTCCTATACCTTCTTCCTGTTGGTTGAGATAAACATTTCAACAAACGATTGCTTATTTTCTTGTAGGTACAAGGGTAATATGAGAACACAATAGGCTTTGTGCGATAGTCAGATCTTTTAAAGCTTTGGGATTGTGTTCTCTTTGCATGGCTAGATAACGATGTTCTATTTGACGGAAGTTAGTTTTCCAAAACTCACACAAATAAAAAGCAATATCTCCGAAACGCTTAAGTCTACAAAAACATTTTCTGGACATGATTGTGTTTTTTAGCAAGATCTACATTTTTTGTATATTAACATTGGTCTATCTCTCGCGGTTTACCAGTTATTCAAAAGTCGTCCAGAGTAAATACGACTACAGGGGCTATAGCTAGAAAATTCAAGATATACATTTCATTTGCCATAAAAATATCTCAAATATGTGGTGTTTAATCAAAATCGTTAGAGCAATTTTTGAGAAAGTGAAAATTTTCTATGTAAACAGTAGTTTAGTGTCATGGAATTTTATTCAAAATCTACGTCTTGCATCCTTGAAACATATTAAACTCAAATAGCAACTTTGGTTTTCAATCAACTTTTCGTTTTCGAGTTATGCTGTCCACAGACACACACACACACACACACACACACACACACACACACACACACACACACACACACACACACACACACACACACACACACACACAGGGACCTTTTTCTAAAACTGTGTTTTCTTTGTTTTTTTTGACTTTCTGTACTCGATGTCGAGATTTCACTGGAATGTTTTGAGACCCTTGAATCCAAAAAAAAAAAGAGCATTTTCTGAAAACGGTCGACGCGCGCGCGCGTGTGTGTGTGCGTGTCCGTGGACAGCATAACTCAAAAACGAAAAGTCGGTTAAAAACCAAAGTTGGTATTTAAGTTTAATGTCTTTCAAGGATGCGACACGAAGATTTTGAAGAAAATAGCCCCACCCTAAATTACCCTTTAGATGGAAATTTTTGATTTTTTTGAAAATGGCTGTAACGATTTTGATTAAAATGCCATATGTTTGACATATTTTGATGACAAATGAAATGTATATCTTGAATTTTCTGGCTATAGCCCCTGTAGTCGTATTTACTCTGGACGACTTTTGCATAACTGGTAAACCGTTAGACATAGACCAAATTATACTATACAACAAATGTAGATCTTGCTAAAACACACAATTTATGTCCAAATAAATTTTCTTGTAGGTTGAACCATTTCGGAGATATTCCTTGTTATGTCTGTAAGTTTAGGAAAACAACTTTCGTGAAATGGAACATCGTTGTTCATTATTTATATGTTAAGTGTGCAAAGAGAACGGGATCTCAAAGCTTTAAATGATTTGACTATCGCACAAAGCCTACTGTATTCTAATATTCCCCTGCGAAGAATATATGGGAATAAGAGTTTGTAAGAATGGTTAGTACAAGAGTAGAGAAAGTCATGTGAGTGCAACACATAAGATTTTTTAGATTTAGGGAGTCCCGAAGCATATATTTCCTTCGAAATCTGATCTCAACTTTTTAGCTGGAATTTAATATTACCCTACTTACTACAAGTAGCAGAGAAAGTAATAGCTTCTACATTAGGTAAGAGATTATTATCTGTGAAACACGTATTGTTGGTTTACTGGCCCTGACTACTGCAGAAGTGAACGACAAATGGATCGTTCATCTGATGAGTGAGTGATCCGTCTGCTTTAGTGAATCTTTTGATGTGAAGTAGTCCAATAGCACATAGTAGAAGATCCAAACAGAAGCCTCTAAGCTACTCGTCTTCTTTCACCTCATCGTGTTGTGTGTTTTAAACCGCCTGGTTGCTGAAGGTAAACATAGGGTAGGCCAAGCTCCTCCTGCTCCTTCTCGTTCTTCAATTTAAAGATAGGAAGCGCTGCAGGGCGAAACAAACGAATGCAGCCTTATGTAAAGAAGGATTTTGCTTCCTCCCTGCATGATACAGGAACTGCGCGCCTCTTCCGCTAACTTTCATGAGCACGTGAAAATATTCCTCTTCTGTTAAGTAACTTAAAATTGTTCATTGGCTGCCACATTTACGCAATACTAGTATCAAAACGGTTCAGAAATTGTACCCTATTTTTGGCACCAGTGCCAGAAAATCAATGACTAAGTTTGAAGCACGTGACACGATTATTTCGAAGAAAATAGCTCCCCCCTAACCTACCTTTTACATTGAATATTTTTCGAAAATTTTGATTTTCTTAAAAATGGCTCTAAGGATGTTGATTAAAATGTATATGACATTAGGATATCTTTATGACAAATGAAGTGTATATCTTGAATTTTCTTGCTATAGCCCGTTAAGTCCTATTTACTCTGGATGACTTTTATACAGAAAGGTGTATTAAACAAATTCACACTAATTACAACAGTCATGAAGTTTCACCAAATCTGGATACGGTTAGACGTGCACAGCTGCGCATTGATCCTGCAGCTCGCCACATTCAGCAACAATGAATGATCATTCGCTTGTCATTCGCTTGTATTTACTCTACCTTAAAAGGGCAAACTTTATATGCACGATACGTTATAAACAATTTTCTGTGGTTTAATGCAGTATCAACATTTCACTGCAAGACAAAAAATGAAAACGTTACTAATATCGCGAATTTGGCTTCTTCTGTGGGTTAGAAGTCGCCATTGCGCATGCTCTGTAGCGGGAAGATGGCCATGTTTGTTGTAGTTACGTGATTGTATTACTGTATAAGAAAAGGTACTAAACAGGGTGGGTGGGTGGGTGGGTGGGTTCCAGCCTGTACCTACAATGCACAACATCACAACACCCCTAAATAATTACTTCATTCTCTTTAATCTGAACAACGTACTTTAGCTTATGTCATAAACAGTGAATCATAAGCATATTAAGAACGCACGCTCAGTTCGTTCAAGTGATTTGTTATGATCAGTAGGTGCTAATTAAACCCAAGGGAGCCATGTCCAGAGCTGGTTGTGCTTTCTTGAACAGGAAATGCTACATTAAACAGGAAATCACTTATTTATCTAGCTTTGTTATCTATCCCCTGTTTTTATAATGGGTACTATAATTTGTTGTATAATGTTCCAATTGTTTTTCCTGCCTCTACTACGATGCCGAGACCACTAAAATATATATGTTTTGAGGCCGCGTGAATAAAAACAGCATTTTTAAAAAACAGGCCAGTGTGGGTATGTGTGTGTTTCTGTCTTTGAACAGCATAACTCAAAAACTGGTACGACTGTTATGTTTAGGGTCCAGTTATTAGATATTAAGCTTACAATATTTCATTGTATCACATTCTGTACTTTTTCCGCTAAGTCTTGCGGCATCTTGCAGCAAGCACCAAGTCAGACGTAGGGCGCTTCATAAATATCCAGGAGAATCTCTCCCCACGGACTTATCGACTAACGGTCCATGTTGTAAACAACAAACACTACTCCCCCCCCCCTCTTCCTCCTCCTTCTTCTTCTTGCTCCAGATCCCACTCGAACCTAAACACAGATATTCCCACCAACCGCATCTGTTTAGTGCCAGGAGTACATCTAAATTAACAAGAAACGCAATAACAACTGACTACACAGTTGTAGACAGCAACATTCAGGGGATAACTTCCCCGGCTCGTCAAAGAAGAATCCCTTCCCTGCCAGGGAAGCATATTTCCTTTTTACTCTGCTTACTTTTACCGTTTTTTAAAATATAAGAAGATACGGAACACTTTTGATGCAGACTGTTCTGTGCAAGCTGTGAGTAAGCAAACGTATCATATCGCAAGTAAACTAAACAGTAGACAAAAACGTAATATACAAAATGTATTCCAAATATCCAGATCTACCACTGGTTTAAATTAATGCAATGACTTCCCTTCCACCCTGTATTCGCGAACAGTTTCTCCAAATTGAACTATACTAAAAGTCTATATATATCACAATATATTACGTGACGACGATCACTTGGTGATTCTTCTAAGACTATGTCAAATATTGATAGACTTTTTAAACTTCTTTTCATCGAAAAATATTCCATGTAAAGGGTAGTTTAGGGTGGAGGAATTTTCTTAAAAATATTCATGTCGCACTTGTAAAAGATGTTAAACTTAAATACCAGCTTTGCTTATTAACCGACTTTTCGGTTTGAGTTATCCTGTCCACAGACTGACAGACACATGCAGTGGCGTTTATCTAAAAAAATTTTTTTTTTTTTTGATTTAGGGGGCCTCAAAACATATTTTCGGTGAAATCTCGACATCGAATTTTTGGGCGGAATACAAATACTTCTCTATTCGTAGTAGAGAAAGTAAAATTGCCTATTTGTTTTAGGGGGGGGCCCAAAACGTACATTTTCAGTGAAAACTCGGTATCAAATTGCTGAGTGGAATACGATATCTTCTCTACCTATAATGTTCGTGGGAGAGAAGGTAAGAAAATTATAGAATGAGAACAAAATTGTATATTTTTGGATATTTATGTGTTAAAGCGTATGATGTATTTGGGTATAACGGCGGCAGAGTTCGCTGTTACGATCAAATGTTACGGGAAGTCTGAAATATACCACAGGAAGTAGTTGAGCTGCACCTGGAATTCATTACATCTGTCTTGTGCCAGCTGTTGGAGCCCATATTTCACACACAGCTACACACACACACACATACACACACACACAGCTACACACACACACACACACACACACACACACACACACACACACACATACACACACACATACACACACACACACATACACATACACACACACACACACAGTCCATTTGTTGTCCATTTCCTGAACTCAAGGCACTCTGTGTTCTGTTTCTAACGTTACAAGTTCCAGCGAAGTCCGATTCACAAACTCTGAACATTTTAAAATATCTAGTTGATTTATATAGAACCCCAGCCTATAAGGACAAAAATATTATTAGACGATAAAGTAATAGAACAAGTAAGAACATTTAAATACCTGGGCTTGGAAAATTGTGAGATTTAAAATAAAATTAACTCCTTTAGCTATTTCTGTGGAACCCTAACGTAAACATTAGGTAAAAATGTAAGAAAAGAAACACTTACAATTTTATAAATTAATGGCCCTAGCAGCACTTTTATATGACAGCGAAATCTTGACACTAAAAAAGTAAGATGAGAGGAAAATCCAAGCTGCTGAGATGAAATTTTGAAGATCCGTCGCAGTTATACACTTTTTGAAAAAAATATTTTGAATATCAATAAAGTATATCTAATGCACAGCACCTAGCCGCTTAGTGCGACTTTATCTGTGCACTATAGTAGGGCAAGGATGTTTCCAGCAGCTAAGGCAGACTGGAAGGGCACAGGAATACTGAACTCCGAGCTGCTGGCAGGCTGAGGTTCAGCCTGAGGAATTTTGCTGCGTACGTAACACCAACAGGGTTTAACCGCAGAGAGGAAAATATTTGGAAGGGTATATGAGGGTGCTGTTTTAATAATTTTAGGTTATTTTGGTTTAGAACGGAGCTATATTACCCATTGACAGATGACTCACAGGATACAAAGGTCTGCATTCTGGTGGAGTAAAATTTTTAAAATGGAGTTTTAAAACGTATTAAAATTTTTAAATTTAGAATTTTGATTTGGGAGCCGAACTACTCTTTGTTAGGACTGAACTCTGCATCCAGCATCCGAGAGCAGGTCGTGTAGGTTCTCCTATACCGTATGTTTATCTGCACAGCACCTAGCCGCTTACTGCGACTTCATTTTTGCAGTAATAAAGGTGCTTCAATGTTTGACCAGTGACCAGTGTCCGAATTCAGGTTCAAGTTCAAGTTATTTATTGTAAAAGTAGTGCCCTGGTGCCGGTACATTGGGCCCGGCTTACAGGCTATATTTACATTGATTTACAGTTGACTTTGTTCATATTTACAGTTTTCGCTATATACAAAAACCCATACGGTAACCATCTGTAGGTCACGAAGAATAGTTTTCATTTTGTCTTTTGTCTGTTTCGTCTTTGGGTTATATATACATATGTACATATTTACAAATTATATACAGACACATACACGCACGCATTCACCCACACACACACACTCGTACACACATACACACACATCTTCACTGGGCACACCAGAAATATGCGTCCCAGCGCACTTCAAGTTTCAAGTTATAGTTCTACAGGTTTCCAGAGGCTCCAGAGGCAGTTCGAGTCGAGCGGGTGCAATTTTATTTGCCCCGTTCGAGTGTCATGTCCGCAGTACCTAGCCGTTATACGGCTTAACCTGCGCGATGGTTTCGATGGTGTTACTACAGGGATGTTTGTTACTCTGGGAAATGATTAATGGAAACAAGGGGTTTTTATAGGGGCAGGAGGGGTGGTTGGAAGGGATTGGTCCGCGAGCGGGCTCTGCGCGGTTTCTGATTGGTCGTTTCCGGCCAGTCAGGTGACGCGCTAATCCCCTCCAGGGTTCTGGCCGTCAGTCACTCATTGAGAGGTGAACTGAAACAGGTGTTTTCTCTGTTTTGAATACAGATTGTACTTTCGCCTTTCCCATCTTCAGAGTTAAACCGCCGGGCTTAGGATGTCCTTTGGTAGTCTTTTGGATGGTAGTCGGCGCGGCTGTCTCTGGTCGTATTGTCCCAGAGTATTCACCAGTGGGTTAAGGTGGTTCTGGAGTTTGTTGTACATTGTGCGAGCGCGGGTTTTGATCACGTCGACAATGTACGGGATACCGGAGTGTTCATGTAGGATATGGGCAGGAAATCTCCAACCAGTGTCATAGATCATCCTTAATGCCCGGTTCTGCAGCGTCTGGAGTCTGATGAAGGTGGACTTTGCCACCACTCCCCAGATCTCGCATCCGTACAGGACCAGAGGCGGGATGATCGCACGATACAGCTGGAGCTTCAGGCGAATGGGCATGGTTTTGGAGCTGAGGATGGGATACAACTGCCGTAGGGCTGCATGACCTTGTAGTGCTTTGCCCCTGACGTGATGCCTATACGTTAGCCGCCGGTCCAACGTGACCCCGAGATACTTCGCCGTAGTGACCCAGGGGATCCGACGGCGCCGAAGCACGAGGTCCTGCGGGAGCCGGTTTGCCAGCGTGTTGGCCAGGAGAATCGCAGAGCTTTTCTCCGGGTTGATAGACATGCGCCAGTTCTCGCACCATCTATTGATGGTACAGAGGTGGGCTTTTACTTGACGGTAGCTGTAGCGCGGGTTCTTGTTTGTTGCGAAGATCATGAGATCGTGCGCATGCTGACAGATGTGAGTGTTGGGGTGCGCGGGGAGATCGGCCATGTACGCGTTAAAAAGTGCCGGTGACAGTACACTGCCCTCGGGAACTCCTGCGCCAATGGGCCTTTCTCGGGTAAATGAACCCTGCACCTTCACTCGGAAGCTACGTTCCTGTAGGAAACTAGTCACCAAGTAAATATATGGAGGGGGGATTTCGTGCTGTATGAGTTTGTAGACAAGTCCCTCATGCCAGGTGGTAGAAAATGCCTTTTCCACATCAAGCAACACTGCAACCGTTTTAACCCTCTACAGGTTTGAAATTTTCCAATGCAAGTTATAACTCTATACTTGTTCTTTGTAGACAGGTAATGCTCATATATTTAGTCCACAATTTACAAATTAAGGCAATTTTACTTATTTCAGTTTTACTCCAATAAGTAAACAAAAACCTGAGAAATAAAAATGTATAATTTTAAAGGTATTACTTACTACACATTATTTTTCTGCATTTTTCTCTAAAATAAAAACAATAAACTTTGGTGATGCCATCTGTTGGCGAACCATTTTGAAATAGTTCAGTGTTCACAACGTAGATGGCAGACAACTTTAGTTTCCACCTTGATAAAATGTTACCACCAGATTAGCCCACTTTTTCAGCGCTTCATCCTTAACACCTTGCCCATGTTTCTCGATCACTATTTTGGTATGAAAAGGTTCTGGAAATGGATGACTCGTCCTACTGTGTGCATGTCGTATGTGTGTGTACGTGTGTGTGTGTGTGTGTGTGTGTGTGTGTGTGTGTGTGTGTACGTGTGTATGTCTGTGGACAGCATAACTCAAAAACAAAAAGTCGGTTAAAAATCAAAGTTGGTCCTTAAGTTAAATGTCTTTCAAGGAGGCGACACGAAGATTTTGAACAAAATCGCTCCACCCTAAACTACCCTTTACATGGAAACATTTTCGAGAATTTTAATTTTTTTAAAAATGGCTCTAAGGGTGTAAATTAAAATGCCATACATATGTTTAGGATATTTGTATGCTAAACTAAAATGCACATCTTGAATTTTCTCGCTATAGCCTATGAAGTCCTAAATACTCTAGACGACTTTTGCATTACTGGTAAACCGTAAGAGACAGACCAAATCTTACTATACAAGAAATGTATATATTGCTAAAATACACAATTTATGTCTGAATATATGTTTTTGTAGACTGAACCATTTTGGAGATGTTCTTTGTTATTTTGATAAACTTAAAACTTCCGTCAAATGGAACATCGTTATTCATTTTTTATATCTTAACCGTGCAAAGAGAACAGAATCTTAAAGCTTTGAAAGATTTGACTGTCGTTCAAAGTCTACTGTATTCTAATATTTCCCTTGTACCTACAGGGAAATAAGCAATAAGCTAGCTTCTGCAAACGTTTATCTCGAATGACATGAAGATATAGGAGTGGTTGGTACAAGACTAGAGAACGTCATATGAGTGCACAACGTCAGATTTTTCTAAGTTATTTCCGTAATGAACCAGAGACAAGTTTCAGCTCGCGTGGCAGAATAGAAATCTGTAGCGTATCTGTAAAAAGGAGTCCTGAAAACTGGCCAATAACTAGGTGAAAGTGGCACTCGATGCCAGATCTAACCATCGATTCCTGTGCAGTCCGCCGACTCCTTCAGAAACCTTAAATGTTTCCTAGGTTCAGGGATATCAGAGTTCAAAGCGAAATACCTTCTCGTCGCTGTAGCTCCTAAACGGTAAATTTGGGACCTCGCTTGATCCCTTTTTTACTATCATCGGGCCAAGATAAACATCTTTGCTTATGTTCAACTTTTCGCTACGAACGACGCACCCACCAAAAGTTATTTAAGGTTGAAAATTTGGGTACTTTTCGCCTAATATCCACTTTCTGGACAAACTAAGGCACATTGGGACAAATTCCACATAAGTAAAGTTGTTCCAGCAGGTTTACACAAGCTGTGGTAACACAGGATACATCTGCACTTATTCGGAAGTCATAATCAGCACAGGAAAATCCGGTGTATCGTCTACTCCGGTAAACTGGGATTTAAATACCCACAAAACGAAGTTGTACTTCTCCAGCGGAGCATTTAAGAGTGTTCTATACCGAAGAAAACAGCTGTGTGTGTGCGTGCGTGTGTGCTTGCGTGCGTGCGTGTGTGCGTGCGTGTGTGTAACAGTGTCGGCCAATTCCTTCATCGACCTGCTTTGCTCTTGCCATGCAGGTAACCAAGAATGAAACAGACAGCTTTGAGAACTCGTTCTCCCTCCACGCTTAACATAAAAAAATAAATTTTAGCTTTTCCGAAACTGACACAAATAACAAGGAATATACCTGAAATGGTTCACTCTACAACAAAGTCATTTAAACATAAATTGTGTGTATTAGCAAGATCGACATTTTTGTACAGTAAGATTTGGTCTATCTCACACGGTTTACCAGTGTTGCCAAACTCATCAAGAATAAACAGGACTGTATACATTAAAAAGCTTGGGGTATAGTTTATCTTGAAAGTTGGCAATGAGAAGTGTTCAAGTTTCCGGGAAAGAACCATCTTAAAGGATTATTATCAGCATGACATTGGGGCGTGACCAAGAGGTCAGAAGGTCTACTGCTTGTGCGCAAATGTAAGTTTATTTCTAGCTCAGTATCAACCGCATACAGATCTGAGTGCAGTCAACAGGTTGGTAAGTCCACTTAACATTTGTTTTCCTAAGTATTTTTGGAACTGCTGAACCATACTACCCTTAGCATGGAAAACTTTTCGAAAATTTGTATTTCCTCAAAAATGCCTCTAACGATTTTCATCAAATTGCCATCTTTGAGATGTTTTTATGGAAATTAAATGTATATTATAAATTTTCTGACTATAGCTTCTGTAGTCGTGTTTATTCTGGTATAAATGGTAAACTCTAAGAGATAGAGCAAATCTTATTGTACAGAAATGAATATTTCATTAAAACACACAATTCAGGTCCAAATGTTTCTTTTTTTCTGTAGACTGAACCATTTCGGAGATATTCCTTGTTATATATGTGAAATGTGAACACAGGGAAGATCGTTATTCAACGTTTACTACATTTAGTAAAATAGGGGAAGTATTGCACTCACTCAAAAACTGAGTGTCGAGATTTCACCGGAAATATGTTATGAGTAGCCACTGTGTTAAAATATAACTTTCTTCAGATGAAAAGTTTTACTTTTTTTTTTATTAGTGTGAGTGTGACCAACACAACTTAAAACCGAAAAGTCAGTTAAATACCAACTTTGGTATTTAAGTTAAGTATTTTCCAAGGACCAAACACTGAAGTTTTTCAAGAAAATTCCCCACTCCACACCATGTGCACGGAACATTTTTTGAAAATGTTTATTTTCTCAAAAATAATACTAAGGACTTCGATTAACGTATTTTCATGTCACATCAACTGTGTAGCTTGAATATGCTGGAAATGTTTTCAATATTGCTCTTCATAATGACTTTTACTGAAGTGATAAATTGTAAGAGATGGACAAATTCTTATTGCATAAAAAGTGTATGTCGTGTTAAAGCGCACAATTTATATCACTTATATATATATGAGGTTGTTGTTCACTTTTTATCCCTCTGCTGTACACAAAGAAGGGAATTTCAAAGTCATCACATAGCGACCAGCTTTAAAACATTTGACTATCACTTATAGTCTAGCGTATTTTCATATTCCCCTTACATCTACAAGAAAATTAGCAATGAGATAATTTCTACAAGTGTTTATATTAACGTGAAACAGGGGAATCAGAGTTGGTAAGAGTACAAGGGTGGAGAAAGTCATGTGAGTAGAACACGTGTGATGCTTTTTTATCTTTTATGATTAGCAGTTATAGCAATTATTCGAAATAAAAGTACTTAAGGGAACACGGAAGTGTTATTTTAGCCTGTTTTGGATTCGTATTGCACAAAATGCACCATATTGCGAAGTTTCAGTCCCCTAGGGAGGAGGGGGCACAGTTTGGACGCGCTTCAGCCTCTGTGTTTAATTTCAATTTTAAGTTCATTTTTCCCGGAAACTATTTTTGTCTGTCACTTTCTCATAGTCAAACTCTATCTTATCCCACAAGTGTATCTCTGGAGATCTAAGATTTTTTTCCAATATATTTCAAAATTTTGGTAGTTAAATGCCCGATTGGAATTGTGATGTTGTTTATACCATTTTAAAAATATATTTAATGTAACAATGCGCTATTTTTATGACATTCTTATACATTTGATTAACATTTTTTTAAAGAAAAACTATTCACTATATCAGATTTTGCCTCCTTTAATTTGTTACAAAGGTAATAAGAGATACACTTTTAAAAATCTGATGTGCTACACTCACATGACTTTCTCTACTCTTGTACTAATCATTCTTACAAACTCTTATTCCTATATCTTCTTCGTGTTAGTTGAGATAAACATTTGTACAAATTATCTTATTGCTAATTTCCTTGTAGGTACAAGGGGAATTTTAGAATACAGTAGGCTTTGTGCGATAGTCAAATATTTTAAACTTTTCAAATTCTGTTCGCCTTGCACGGTTAACATATAAAAACTGAATAACGATGTTCCATTTGACAGAATTACAAGTTCTCCAAAACTCACGCAAATAACAAGGAATATCTCCGAAATGGTTCACTCCACAAAAAACTTATTCGGACATAAATTGTGTGTTTTAGTGAGATATACAGTTTTTGTGCAGTAAGATTTGATCTACCTCTAATGGTTTGGCACTTCTTCAAAAGTCGTCCAGAGTAAATAGGACTACATGGACTAAAGACAGAAAATTCAAAATATACATTTTGTTTGTCATAAAAATATCTCAAACTTTCTTAGTATATCTTAATCAAAAACGTTATAACCATTTAAAAAAAATAAAATTTTTAGAAAAAGTCTCCATGTAAAGAGTAGTTTAGGGTGGAGCAATTTTCTTCAAAATCTTCGTGTCGTCCTTGAAAGACAGTAAACTTAAATACCAACTTTGGTTTTTAATCGACTTTTCATTTTTGAGTTTGCTGTCCATAGATAGACACACACACGGGACGTTTTCAAAAAATAGTTTTTTTTATTCAGAGGATCTCAAAACAAATTTCCGGTGAAATCTCGACATCGACTTTTTGGATGGAATACAGTACTTTCTCTAGTTTACTATACGTTGTGGAGAAAGTAAAAACCAACCGTGTTGGTCAACACCTGTTACAGGAGACATATTTTGATTATACCCAAGAAAATTTATGTAAATGAATTAATATGTCAGAAATATACTGGAATGAAAGTTGGTTCACAACTTTGTTTAGTTGCTAGTAATGCCGGTGCAAGAAATTAGCTTCAGTACTTTAGAAAATCATCTTTTTCACTTCGGTGCACCCTTAATAGGCTTTTCCCTGGAAGTTCAGCATTATGTGACAAAAGTAGCATAAGCATTAATAAAAATTGTTCGAGCTATTTTGGCAAACTCGAAAATTTACATAAGCTTTCTATGCACAATTTAGATTTGAAAGGGTGAATTCCTTTATTTAGGGCTGTTGTGAAGTTGTGCATTGTAGGTACAGGCTGGAACACATTCACCATGTTTAGTACGTTTTCTTATACAGTAATATAATCAAGTAACTACAAGAAACCAGGCCATCTTCCCGCTACAGAGCATGCGCAATGGCGACTTCTAACCCACAGATGAAGCGAAATTCGCGGTATTAGCGATATTTTTGTTTGTTTCACAGAATATGGACGTTGTGTACACCTCTACTCCATACAGCGGCGGACTGGCTACGGAACTCTTGTTCCTGCAGGTTTTGCACCAACTTCAAACACACTACAATTTCACTATTCAACACACCGTGCAAGCTGTGCAGCACTGCCTGGGCAGTCTGAAACACGAAGAGAAACGTCGAAAAGACCTCATTAGCCGACAGGAAGAGGATTTTTCTAAATTATCTACTACTTATTTAAACTTACAGGATTTGTACCTTTCAGCAGGAAAATATATTGACGATTTGGAAGAAAATTTGAAGGTAAGAAGCTGTTCTTATTACGTAACTACATCTATGACAGCATGTGTGAACTATACAGAACAGAGAGCTTCATAGAAGCATTACAAACAAAAAGTCTTGTGCCTTGATGTGCCGGTTTCGAAAAAATAACTACTTTTTATCCAAATTGGATGCGTAATTCCACAAGAATGTTACTTGTAAGATGCGTAGAGTAAATTATTTCTGACATGGGACAGAGAACGACAGTTAAAACTTTGAAACAATTTGGTAGTTCAGTAATGGAAACAGTGATTGCCTTTAATAAACAAATTAAAAGACATAATTTTAAAAATTAAAGAAAGTGTGTAGATAATGTGCCCCCCCCTCTCCCCCATTCTTCTGTTGGTATTGCTAGGGTTAAAAAAATAAAAGCAGATTATTGTTGGCTTCAACACAATATACGTACATATATTTCAGTTTAAAAACCCTCGTTAACATTTTACACAAATACGTATATCACATTGCGCATGAATGTTAATTTGATTTGTGCATTTTTGCAACATTGTTTTCTTCTCATTGGACTGAAGTTTCACAGAACTGATTGTTTGAATTTCTTCTCGTACGTGGCAATTTTAATAAGCTCTTAATTACTGTTAAAATTAAGAAACTGAAATAGTTAACTAATAAAATGCTAATAAACACTAGATGACTCGGTGAACTTCACAACACCTAAAATTAAATTGATTTTGGCTCTTCATAACCGATTCATAATTCTGATCACTCTTCCAACTCCAATTCATTGAGACCAATAATATTAGATGCATCGTGTACGATTTGAGTGTTATTTTTGATCAAAATGAATGCTCGAAAAATTAAGATTGATTTAAATGCTATCTGTGTATAACAGCATTATAATATTTTCCCCAGAACCTTTAACTTATCGCAGCTTTAAGCAAGCAGCGCTTATTGTGTGTGTATTTAACACATATTAACACAATGTTTACCACAAGTACAAGAGTTTCATCTCAGAAGGAAAGACATTGTGTAACTTTGGGTCTCACGTGATGTTACAGGAATCGTCCAGGAAATATGAAGAGAAAATCAGCGCATTGGAGAGAGAAACCTCGGCCAGAATGTTTTGTGAACGAGAAGCAAAGCTGCAGAAGGATAACGGGGACTTGGGGCAGGAATTACACGGGATGATAAACTCTAGCCATAATAACGATGAGAAAATAAAACAAATATTGACAACACTCCAGCAAATATCTCAAAACCAAAACATTGTGAGTAACATTGTGTTTATTACTTTCTCTACCATTAAGTACAGGAAGTATAGAAAAGGGCTGTAAGACTGGACAACATAACTCAAAAACAAAAAGTCGGTTAGCAACCAAAGTTAGTATTTAAGTTTAATGTCCCTCAAGATTGCGACACGAAGATTTTGAAAAAAAAAAAAAAAAAAAAAAAAAATAGCCCCACCTTAAACTACTATTTACGTGGAAAATTTTGATTTTTTTGAAAATGGCTCTATTTTGATTAAAATGACATGTTTAAGATATTTTTATGACAAATTAAATGTATATTTTGAATTTTCTGGCTATAGCTCATGTAGTCCTATTTACTCTGGATGACTTTTGAATAACTCTTAAACCGTAAGAGATAGAGTAAATCTTACTACACACAAATGTAGTTCACGGAAAAGCACACAACGTATGTCCAAATACAGTTTTTTTGTAGAGTGAACCATTTCGGAGATATTCCTTACTATTTGTGTGAGTTTTGGAGAACTTATACTTTCGTCAAATAGAGCATCGTTAGTCACTTTGTATATTTAACGGTGCAAAGAGAACGGAATTTGAAAACTTTAAGGGGAAATTTGGACAAAAATGACGAAAAATGCGATTTTTCGTTTTTTGCCTTAAAATTATGTCTGTACCTTGTACTTTCAGAATCTACCATTGTTTACTCCTCATCGCCATTTTAAAGGCCGTTACGCCGTGATTTAAGTGCCCATGTGCCAGTGGGCGTGGCTGCTGAAATGCATTCGTTACCCCATTGCAGCAAAATCGCCTGCTATTTTGAAGTTTAAATTGGGCGGTCTGATTCAGTTCTGGTGAATGTAAGCAGAGACATCTTGTGGGATTTTCTGAAAACATTTATACCGGTGAAACAAATGAATGGTTCCTGTTTTAACATGTCAGTCGAGTCCGATCGCTTGGACAGAGCGGACGTACCAGGAGAACCGGTTGTTTTGTCTACAGCGTGTGTGGCGTGATAGTGAGTGAGCGCAAGAAAGACATATACCACACTGTGAGTGATATTGATTATCACCAAGTGTAGGAATTTAGAGTGAGTAGATCAGCTAAATTTAACAGTGAAAAGAAATGGAAATGTACGCGAGAAAAAATACCCTCCGGATCAAGTTTGCTTTAAGTGCAACGCGACCGTCGGCATATGAAGTGCATGATTTCATAGCAGATACATTACGGTTAAATGCGGAACAAGTGGATACAATACAGTTAATCGCAAGTGAACGGGCAATTTATGTTAAATTAATATCAGCACTCTTGCTGGAGAAAACCCTCAATACCTTCTCGGCGGAAACACCTTTCACATACATGAATGGTGAGATGACTAAAGTGCTTATCGAACACGTGACCGGTAATGCTGTCAATGTCCGAGTGTTTGATGTACCCCCAGAGCTCCCGGCAGAGGTCTTAAAAGCAGCGTTGCAGCGCTACGGAACGGTATATGACGTCCGGAAGGAACAATGGAGCCGACAATATCGCGTCCCGGTGTTTAATGGGGTACGAGCGGTTAAGATGCAACTGAAGACGAACATCCCTAGTTTTATCATCATTGGCAGCTACAGATTATCGGTGTCCTACTCCGGCCAACCCAGATCCTGCTACCTCTGCAGTAGCACGGCACATCTAAAGGAATTTTGCCCCCACCGTCCGACCGCAACACGCCCAGTGGCGACTGGACGGAGAAACGAAACAGAACCGACGAAGGTGGTAGTGGACACGCAGAGTGAGGGAGCGCATCCTACGGATGAAAACAGGCAAACGTCCCTGGTGAATGATAGTCAACAGGAAGCAGCAAGGTCTGCACCGCAAAGGGAGTATGCCTCCATAGTTCGAGATACCACTGGGAAACGAGTACATCTGGCCAATCCGGAGGAGATAATACCACCCGAGGTGGGTCCACTTGTGACGGAAACAGCTGCAGCAGAAGAGAAACGCCCGACCGAGAAGAAACGGGCCAAGCGGGTGAAGACAAGCAAAGCCCATAAGGAAGAACCATCCTGGAATAACCATATGGAGCTGGAGGAAGCGGTGGAAGGAGCCCATGAGGAGGCACGTCAATTGCAAGTCCCGTCCACAGACACAGCAGATACGGCTGGAGTACTGACACAAGAGCCTGCCTCAGCATTGATTGGCAGCAGTATCCTGGAGGAGGGAGGTGACAGGAACACCTGTGAGGTTCTACCTGCAAGGAGGGACGCGGGAAACAATCCCCAGAGTGATTGCGAAGCAGCACAGTTACAACAAAGTGTGAGGTGCCCAGCGGTGGAGATAGGGGCCGACTTCCATTACCGGGAGGACACCCCCGGCACCACCGTAGCGGCGCGACCATCTGTGAGTGATACTCGACCGCAAGTAATCGAACGGCCACACAGATCCCAAGAGGACCAACCAAGGTCAGCTGAAGCAGTCGCAATTTATCGGCGTGCAGAGATGGCTGGTGGATCTCATCCCTCTCAACCTGATGCGAGGGCTACAGAAGCGGAGTCGCCGATCCTACTTCAGGTGACACGGAAGCCCCAGGTGTCCTTATGTGATCCAAGGATTAGGGGAAATCCTCCGGCACAGAGAACCCCAGTTAGACATCCAGAGACTGAACAGTAGCACACTAGTAGCAATGCACGAGGCCAAGAACGTAGACGCCCGAGTTACACTATCTTTGCGACAGTCGCTTTCATCATGATCTATCTACGAACGGTGGCAACAGTGAATGTGAATGGGTGCAGAAATCTAGTAACCCAAAAACTGCTTAATAGTTTCCTCCAGGTGAACAACATTGACATATGCTTTCTCCAAGAAGTAAATACAACTTGGATGCTCTTTACAATTACGACTATAAAGTTAACCTAGGTTTGAACGGCAGAGGAACGGCAATAGTGTACAGGAAGGGACTTCCCCTGCAGAATTTTCAGATGGACCCCGACGGCCGGGTCCTCTCTGCTACTTTGGAAGAGACCGTCCTAGTTAACATATATGCTCCAGCTGGGTCACAGAATAGACACGAGAGAGAGCGTTTCTTCCAAACCGAGGTAACCCCGCATTTGCGACAAGGCAAGGAACTTCTGCTAGCAGGCGACTTCAATTGCACGCTGCAGGCGAAGGATCAAAAAGGTGCTACGAATTTTAGCATCATGCTACAACACCTAGTGTCACAGTTGCAACTGCTTGACGCATGGGAGATCAAGCATGTGAATGAAGTGGAATTCACTTTCATCCGCAACACTTCTGCCTCACGCATCGACCGACAGTATCTATCTCTCGGAATGGCTCCAAATGTCCATCGAATTTGGGTCATTCCGGTGACTTTTAGCGACCATCATGCAGTGCTATGTCAATTGCAAATAAATGAAATAAGGCATGAGACGGCCGGCCGTGGCTACTGGAAACTCAATAATTCTATGCTGGAGGACACAGACATTCGGGAACAATTTCAAATCAAATGGCTTCAGTTACAGACGGCCTTTAGAAGTTCAACTCGGAAGAGTTTTTGGTGGATGAACACGGCAAGACCAGCGATTCGTTCCCTATTTAAATCCATGGGTATTGTGAGGGCACAGGCCAAGAAGCAGCTACTACATTTTTACAATGAGGCGCTGTGGGGGCTGCATGTGAAGCAAAGGGAGGGCTATGAGGTGCAGACGGAGATAAAAAAAGTAAAAGAAATCATCAAATTAAAACACTTACACCAATTGGAAGGACACAAAGTTCGAGCCAAAGTGAAATCCATGCATGAAGCGGAACAGAACTCATTTTATTATTTCGCAAAGGAGCGGCAGAAGGAACATGGAAGATATCCTCAAACAATACGGGACGCGCACACTGGAACTGCCCATGTTGGAACGCGCGCCCAGCTCCAGCTGATAGCGGATCATTTTCAGGCTTTATTTCAAGAAGCGCCAGAAGCAGACACCCCTTATAGGCGTGTGGAACATGAACTGTTTGACACCGTCATCACCCAGGAATCCGCAAAAATACTTACCAGCCCTATCACGGAGCGGGAGGTGATGGTCGCCATTCAACAAGCCAGTCGACACACATCACCAGGTCCTGATGGGCTCACCTATGAATTCTATAGAAAGTTCTGGCCAATAATCAAGAACGAAGTGATGGAAGTATATGCGGAACTGTGGGAGACAGCAGTGTTTCCCGCAACCTTCGCGGATGGGGTTATCACCCTGGTGCCGAAGAAACAGAAAACCGCCACCATGAAGGACTATCGTCCAATAACGCTGCTAAACGCCGATTATAAGTTATTTGCGAAAGTTCTGACTAACCGATTAAAAGGAGCATATGCAGAAATCATGCACTGTAACCAAGCGGCAATATCGAAAAAGAACATTATTGTCACATTGGCGGAACTGCGTGACACGTTGATCCATCTACGCAGAGAAAATAAAGCAGTGGCTTTGATCAATCTCGACTTTCAACAGGCTTTTGATAGAGTGCGCCATTCGTATCTGTGGAACTGCTTAACGGCTGCGAAATTTCCAGTACCGGTAATCAATCTTATTCAGGGACTCTACGGCACGGCACAGTCTCGAGTCTTATGGAACGGATGGTTTTCCAGGCCGGTACGAATAAAAGGATCAGTACGTCAAGGCTGCCCGCTATCAATGGGATTGTTCTCATTGGCATTGAATCCTTTACTCCAGAGGTTGCAACAAACCATGCGAGGAGTCAGTGTATACAATGAACGGTTCACACTTACAGCCTATGCTGATGATGTGACTGTGGTGGCTGCAGATAATGAAGATATGACAACCATGCAACAGGGATTGGAGCAGTACACAACGATGTCCGGTGCAGTGTTAAATGCTGAGAAATCGGAGATCCTAATATTAGGAAATTGGCCGGAACCGCCACAGACCTTGGGGATGCAATGTGTGACTACTACAAGGATACTTGGAATATGCTTTATGGCAAATATAGAAGATACTATTGCAGTTAACTGGAGGGAAAAAATTAATAGTTTACGCCATTCCTTATCCATGGAGAGGATCCGGATCCTGAATTTGCTACAACGCATCTGGTACCTGCATACTTATGGTCTAAGCAAAATTTGGTATGTGGCACAGATTCTGCCGATTTCAAAACGTGACGCACAGAAACTGGAACAACTCCTTGGTTACTTTTTGTGGACTGGAAAAGCATATAAGGTGAGCCGGCCTCAACTACGTTTGCCTCCGTCCAAAGGTGGTTGCGGCTTAGTGGACATTGCCAAGAAATGCATGGCCTTATTGGGGAAAACCGCCACACAATCATTGCGCGGATCTGGCTCATCCATTGACCAAAATTTCTGGAAGGAACAGCTGCATAACCCTCAGGTGGCACTCAACGGATTTAAACCCACTGTCCTTCACCTAAAACGAATTCTGGACAACAACGATGACATTACGGCCTTCGAATGCACCCGGAACCACTACCGTATGCTCACGACAGTTCATCTGGTGCCCAGAGTGGCAGAGAAATATACCAGGGAGTGGAAAGTGATCTGGCAGAATTTATTTTGTAAACATGTGCCCAGTGATTGGCAGGAAACCACCTATGAAGTATTAAATGAGACTATACCGACAGCGGATAAACTCAGGCGACATGGAAGGGCACAGTCAAACCAATGTCCATCTTGTGCCGCCGTCGACACACTGGACCACCGGATTGCTTCCTGTAAGAAGGTTGAAGTCATCTGGGTAGAGCTCAGGACTTACATCGCCAAATGGTGCCCACCGCAAGCTCCACCATGCCTTGAGCAGCTCCAGCGTTTGGAATTTCATTTTCAGAAGACTGCACTCCAACGCTGTGTAGTTTGGCTGGTAATGGGAACAATGTACTGGATCCTTAAAACAGAATAACGGCCCAGTGGCGCAGAGGAAGGATTGGGTCAGTTTTCTGAGACAGGCACGCTGGCAACTGATAACTTCTGGTCTCAGCAAATCAATGCAGCCGTACATAACACGCATTGCACTTTAAATACGACAATGCAACTATAATCAAAGTAATATATATATTAAAAAAAATAAAAAAAAATATATAAAATAAAAAAAGTAAAAAAAAAAAAGAAAAAAAAAGAAAAAAAAAGAAAAAAAAGAGTGAATAAAAAAAATGTCATATGTTTAAGATATTTGTAAAAAAAAACAAAAAAAAAAAAAAACAAAAAAAAACATGTGTGTACCACGTGGTTGTATTTCTCTGAATTTTATTCAGAATTACACAGTCTGAAAAAGAGAGTTTATCTCTATTGTGGTCTTCATTTAGATAAGTAGAGTTTAGAATAAGAAGTGTAATATAGAATAAGATAAGGCAAGGAATACTAAATAAGTGTCTTCTTGCCATAAGTGAAAATATAAATTCTTTACTTAGCTGTTTGTGAACACACAACCAGCTAATTCTCTTCTCACTAATATAATTTATTGTACAGTTGTAAAGATTGTACATTAGTGGACCAGATTTTCATTAAATTATTCTTAATTGTCATAAAACTATTGTAAAATGGGTAAGCAAAAGCAAAGAAATCTCTTGCAGCAAGAAAAATATATATACTGGGAAATGTTAGGAGGAAACAAGCCTAACTTAGTACATTAAATACATTTAAATCAGCAAAAAGCAGTTAAGAGTAGGAAACCATAAAGAAGAAGAAGAAGCCAAACAGTTAGCTGAAGGACCTTCACATGGTCCAGGGGAATTCTAAAGCAGTATATGTAAGTTGTCATACACTTAAGACTTTAAAGTCATTTTTCTCTGCTTTCTATTTTTTCGCATTTTTCAATCTTCAAAATGCATCTTCTAATACAGTTCTTAATAGATTTCTTTTAAATTTTTCACACATGTTCTTAGATAGTTGCTTCATAAACCTTGGTATTTTAAATGCTGTAGATGGAGTAGTTTAATTGTTATTGAATTTTTATTTTGAAAATTATTAATAATTTCAAAAAAAAAAAATGGACATTGAGGTATTCAATTTTTTTTTCTCCAAAACTGTTTGACATAGCCAAATAAAAATACCAGGTTTTGTAGACATAATCTAGGGAAACATATGGCCAGAGTTTAGTTTACTTAGAACCAATAATATTTTATAAGAAGCGCTTGCTATATTACCCTATAATTGCAGCAAATTAATTTTTTTTTTTTTCAAAAGCTATCTTACATAGAAATTTGGTAAATCTTCTATAGTTATGCTTTAGCAAATATACATTCAAATTTTCACATCATTGTGACAAAAATTGTGGATGCCTCCCCTTAAGAGATTTCACTGTCGCTCAAAGTCTACTGTATTCCCATATTCCCCTTGTACCTACAAGGAAATAAGCAATAAGATAATTTGTACAAATGTTTATCTCAATTAACACGAAGAAGATATAGGAATAAGGGTTTGTAAGAATGGTTAGTACAAGAGTAGAGAAAGTCATGTGAGTGCAGCCTTTCAATTATTACTATTATTAATTATTATTATTATTATTATTATTATTATTATTATTATTATTATTATTATTATTATTATTATTATTATTATTATTATTATTATTATTATTATTATTATTATTATTATTATTATTATTATTATTATTATTATTATTATTATTATTATTATTATTATTATTATTATTATTATTATTATTATTATTATTATTATTATTATTATTATTATTATTATTATTATTATTATTATTATTATTATTATTATTATTATTATTATTATTATCATTATCATTATCATTATTATTATTATTATTATTATTATTATTATTATTATTATTATTATTATTATTATTATTATTATTATTATTATTATTATTATTATTATTATTATTATTATTATTATTATTATTATTTTTTTTTTTTTTTTTTTTTCTGTGTTCCAGGAAAAAGAAATTTCTACATTAGAAAACCAGCTCAGCATTTGCAAGGAGACCATTCAAAACTCCACAGAAATTATTGCAAGCCAGGGAAGGAAATTAGAAGACCAGAGAATGAAAATTCAGACATTAGAAGAAGAGAATGAACAGCTGAGAATTGCTTTGCGAAATCTGCAGAAAGAGCAACAAGAGCAGAGTCAAAATTTTGAGGTGAAAATACAGGCGAAAGTAGAAGAATTGAACAAGAAAGTAGAAGAATTGAACAAGAAGGACGAGGAGCTGAAAAATAAGGTTAACGAACTGACTGATGAAAAAAAGAAGAATTCAGAGTTCAAGAAGATGCTTGATGAAATGCAGAAAAAACAGAGCGACTCTGAGAAACAGAACGCCGAGCTTCTAGAGGCTGGTAGAAGGAATTGTTCCACACAACTACAACAGCAAAAAACAGCATCGCAATCTGAGTTAAAAACAGAGCAAAAGAAAACTCAGGAGGCACACAAGGAGTTGAAAACGTGCAACGAACTCTTAGATGTTTCTAAAGAACAAAATGTAAGTATTTTGTACTTAATGTATATCAAGGGACACGGTTTATAAGTGACCGAAAATTATTAAATTGACCATTTTTAAGTTTATGAATACAAATGTTCTCCAAACCTTCAGTCATGGGTTGGCCGTGAAATTTTTAGATTCCGCCATTTTCAAAGGTTTTAAATGTCATGTTCTCTACATTTAAACGCCCCTTTTCGGCAGATTTGAACAAAGCAGAAAGGAGTGATTCAGCTGTCAGTCTGAGGAGAGCGACAGAAGGGCAATCTGATGCATGTATAACAAAAATTAGTTTTCCGCGACAGTTTTAATAGACTATCTGATCCATGCATATTAAATTTTGTGCTATGCTCTTAGATTTCTCCTTTTATCTGACTTCCACTCCAGCCTTTGCTTTCCAAATCTAAAGATTTGTTTAGCTTTTAAAAAAGCGAAATCCAAAAAGAAAAGCTTTTAAAGTTTTCATTGTCCGTCAAAGCAAAGAAACTACTTTAAAACTAAGAATTTTTTCCTCCTGCTGGCGTTTGTTTGCAATTGCAGTTTTATAAAATAAGAAAATATTTTTCGATGTGTCTGGAATAGTTTGAATATTAACGCATTTCCGTGAACTAAGTGAAGTCGCGTTGAACGTTGTAGCAGATGGCATTAGTGAAGTGACAGTGTGAACTAAGTGAAGTCGTGTTGAACGTTGTAGCAGATGACATTAGTGAAGTGACAGAGTGAACTAAGTGAAGTCGTGTTGAACGTTGTAGCAGATGGCATTAGTGAAGTGACAGTGTGAACTAAGTGAAGTCGCGTTGAACGTTGTAGCAGATGGCATTAGTGAAGTGACAGAGTGAACTAAGTGAAGTCGCGTTGAACGTTGTAGCAGATGACATTAGTGAAGTGACAGTGTGAACTAAGTGAAGTCGTGTTGAACTTTGAAGCAGATGACATTAGTGAAGTGACAGAGTGAACTAAGTGAAGTCGCGTTGAACGTTGTAGCAGATGACATTAGTGAAGTGACAGTGTGAACTAAGTGAAGTCGCGTTGAACGTTGTAGCAGATGGCATTAGTGAAGTGACAGAGTGAACTAAGTGAAGTCGTGTTGAACGTTGTAGCAGATGGCATTAGTGAAGTGACAGTGTGAACTAAGTGAAGTCGCGTTGAACGTTGAAGCAGATGACATTAGTGAAGTGACAGAGTGAACTAAGTGAAGTCGCGTTGAACGTTGTAGCAGATGACATTAGTGAAGTGACAGTGTGAACTAAGTGAAGTCGCGTTGAACGTTGTAGCAGATGGCATTAGTGAAGTGACAGTGTGAACTAAGTGAAGTCGTGTTGAACGTTGTAGCAGATGACATTAGTGAAGTGACAGTGTGAACTAAGTGAAGTCGCGTTGAACGTTGAAGCAGATGACATTAGTGAAGTGACAGTGTGAACTAAGTGAAGTCGCGTTGAACGTTGAAGCAGATGACATTAGTGAAGTGACAGAGTGAACTAAGTGAAGTCGCGTTGAACGTTGAAGCAGATGACATTAGTGAAGTGACAGTGTGAACTAAGTGAAGTCGCGTTGAACGTTGAAGCAGATGACATTAGTGAAGTGACAGAGTGAACTAAGTGAAGTCGCGTTGAACGTTGAAGCAGATGACATTAGTGAAGTGACAGAGTGAACTAAGTGAAGTCGTGTTGAACTTTGAAGCAGATGACATTAGTGAAGTGACAGAGTGAACTAAGTGAAGTCGCGTTGAACGTTGTAGCAGATGACATTAGTGAAGTGACAGTGTGAACTAAGTGAAGTCGCGTTGAACGTTGAAGCAGATGACATTAGTGAAGTGACAGAGTGAACTAAGTGAAGTCGCGTTGAACGTTGAAGCAGATGGCATTAGTGAAGTGACAGTGTGAACTAAGTGAAGTCGTGTTGAACGTTGAAGCAGATGGCATTAGTGAAGTGACAGTGTGAACTAAGTGAAGTCGTGTTGAACGTTGAAGCAGATGGCATTAGTGAAGTGACAGAGTGAACTAAGTGAAGTCGCGTTGAACGTTGAAGCAGATGGCATTAGTGAAGTGACAGTGTGAACTAAGTGAAGTCGCGTTGAACGTTGAAGCAGATGACATTAGTGAAGTGACAGAGTGAACTAAGTGAAGTCGTTTGAACGTTGAAGCAGATGGCATTAGTGAAGTGACAGTGTGAACTAAGTGAAGTCGCGTTGAACGTTGAAGCAGATGGCATTAGTGAAGTGACAGTGTGAACTAAGTGAAGTCGCGTTGAACGTTGAAGCAGATGACATTAGTGAAGTGACAGTGTGAACTAAGTGAAGTCGCGTTGAACGTTGAAGCAGATGACATTAGTGAAGTGCCAGTGTGAACTAAGTGAAGTCGTGTTGAACTTTGAAGCAGATGACATTAGTGAAGTGACAGTGTGAACTAAGTGAAGTCGTGTTGAACGTTGAAGCAGATGACATTAGTGAAGTGACAGTGTGAACTAAGTGAAGTCGCGTTGAACGTTGAAGCAGATGACATTAGTGAAGTGACAGAGTGAACTAAGTGAAGTCGTGTTGAACGTTGAAGCAGATGACATTAGTGAAGTGACAGTGTGAACTAAGTGAAGTCGTGTTGAACGTTGAAGCAGATGACATTAGTGAAGTGACAGAGTGAACTAAGTGAAGTCGCGTTGAACGTTGAAGCAGATGACATTAGTGAAGTGACAGTGTGAACTAAGTGAAGTCGCGTTGAACGTTGAAGCAGATGACATTAGTGAAGTGACAGTGTGAACTAAGTGAAGTCGCGTTGAACGTTGAAGCAGATGACATTAGTGAAGTGACAGAGTGAACTAAGTGAAGTCGTGTTGAACGTTGAAGCAGATGACATTAGTGAAGTGACAGTGTGAACTAAGTGAAGTCGCGTTGAACGTTGAAGCAGATGGCATTAGTGAAGTGACAGTGTGAACTAAGTGAAGTCGCGTTGAACGTTGAAGCAGATGACATTAGTGAAGTGACAGTGTGAACTAAGTGAAGTCGCGTTGAACGTTGAAGCAGATGGCATTAGTGAAGTGACAGTGTGAACTAAGTGAAGTCGCGTTGAACGTTGAAGCAGATGACATTAGTGAAGTGACAGTGTGAACTAAGTGAAGTCGCGTTGAACGTTGAAGCAGATGGCATTAGTGAAGTGACAGTGTGAACTAAGTGAAGTCGCGTTGAACGTTGAAGCAGATGACATTAGTGAAGTGACAGAGTGAACTAAGTGAAGTCGTGTTGAACGTTGAAGCAGATGACATTAGTGAAGTGACAGAGTGAACTAAGTGAAGTCGCGTTGAACTTTGAAGCAGATGACATTAGTGAAGTGACAGTGTGAACTAAGTGAAGTCGCGTTGAACGTTGAAGCAGATGACATTAGTGAAGTGACAGTGTTAAGTAAGTGAAGTCACAGTGAATATTGAACCAGATTAGGTACATTAGTGCACTGACAGTTACATGAAGCTGGAAAAAATGACACGTATGGATTTTATAATTGCAATGTTAATTTGTCTTTGGGTTACACGTTGATTATGGCTATTTTGTGTAAACGTTGAATGCTTCTATTTAAAGTCTAGTGGTTTATTTCTCAGTTAATTAAACCGTATACTGCATTCTTTCTCCTTCGCTATATTTCCTCTTGTAAATTTGTATCCTTAGTTTGATGTCAACCGTATCACTTTCTAGGGTTTTCTATGTGTTCCATAGTGTCCTATTATGCTAATTGTGACTATAGTTATCACAGTTTATGTAAATCTCTATTAATGTTGACTGTTGCAGGATCTGTCTATTAAAAAAGTTATCGAGTTTACAAACAAATTCAGCAAGTACCTGGCAAGTGGAAATTTCAACTTCGCTATAGCAGTTTACGGCGATACTGAAATCAAAAATATATTTCGACCTTCAGAAACCATTTTTGGAAAACAGGTAAGTAAACAACCTTTTACATATGGTACTTATTGAAAATATGTGTTGCACTCACATGACTTTCTCTACTCTTGCAGTAACTATTCTTACAAACCCTTATTCCTCTTTCTTCTTCATGTTAGCCGAGATAAACACTTGCAGATACTATCTTATATCTTACTTCCTTATAGGTACAAGGGGAATATGGGAATAAGTAGGCTTTAAACGATAGTCAAATGTTTCAAAGCTCGTCGCTATATGAAGCCCTTGAATTTACATTTCCTTTAGCGTGGTCAAGAGATAAGAAAGTGAATAACACCTTCCATTTGAGAAGGTTTTAAGTATTACAGAGTTCACAAAATAACAAGGAATATCTCTGAAATGGTTCGCTCCACAAATGGACATAAATTGAGTGCTTTAAAAAAATTTCGTGTCGCATCCTTAAAAGATGTTAAACTTTCTGAGTTATGCTGTGCACATTCTGACAGACAGACACACACACGTACATTGTTATAAAACAAGATGGCTGTGGACTCAAGGATTATTGGAAAAAAGCTGCACAAAAAGTATAAGGCAGAAACTTTTGTTAGAAAGTATGGTTATACTTGTACTACCTTTAGACAAAATGTTTTAAATTTAACCTAAATATTACACAGTTATTAAATGTAGAAACAGTTGTTCTCTAAACACTCCAAATTTCATTTAAATCACACTAATTGAGAATATGGAAAAACAAACTCATTTCCTGGTATCCTTAAACGCACATTCTGTTGTAAAATAAATACCTCCATTAACTTCAAACGTCCATTCTTTAGTCAGGTCAGGTTTATCGCAATGACTTCATCAAAATAACTTAAACACGAGGATAAAATTCAGAAGAGGGTTTTGCACTTTGCCGATCTGTAATGCGCTTTAATATGAACGCTAAATCTATTTCAGATGACAAGAGAAGAAGCCAATAAGAAAGGATTTTCGTGTGGAAATGGTCGTTATATTCCCAAGTGCTTCAAATGTGATGGAACAGATGACTGTGGTAACCGGAACGATGAAAGTAACTGTTGTAAGTATCACTGTGACGTGCTTGTAACTGTGATAATATAGTATTAGGATAGAAAGTAGCTTGTGTGGTTTTAAGGATACATCATCAGTAGCCCAATAAAATAGATCATTGCGTAATCTAAGGATAAATTTCAATATAACATTTTAAATATCTGATGTGTTACACTCACATGACTTTCTCTACTCTTGTACTAACCATTCTTACAAACTGTTATTGCTATATCTTCTTCGTGTTAGTTGAGATAAACATTTGTATAAATTATCTTATTGCTTATTTCCTTGTAGGTACAAGGGGAATGTTGGAATACAGTAGACTTTGTGCGATAGTCAAATCTGAGATCCCGTTCTCTTTGAGCGGTTAACATATGAAAAAATGAATCACGTTCCATTTGCGGGAGTATAAGTTCTCCAAAACTCACACATATACAAGGCATATCTTGGAAATGATTCATTCTACAAAAAAATTTATTTGGACATAATTGTGTGTTTTAGCAAAATCTAAGTTTTTTGTATAGTAAGATTTGGTCTATCTCTAACGATTTAGTAGTTATGCAAAAGTCGTCCAGAGTAAATACGACTACAGGGGCTATAGCCAGAAAATTCAAGATATGCATTTCATTTTTCATACAAATATCTCAAACATATGACATTTTAATCAAAATCGTTAGAGCCATTTTCAAGAAAATCAAAATTTTCGAATAATCTTCCATGTAAAGGGTAGTTTAGGGTGGGGCTATTTTCTTCAAAATCTTCAGGCGGCACCCTTGAAAGACATTAAATTTAAATCCCAATTTTGGTTTTTAACCGACTTTTCGTTTTTGAGTTATGCTGTCCAAAGGCTGTCACACAGACACACACACACACAGACCTTTTTCAAAAAATGCCTTTTTTGGATTCATGGGGTCTCTAAACATATACTTCGAATGAAATGTCGAATTTTTGGCTCGATTACGATACTTCCTCTACTTTACGTAGCAGAGAAAGTAGAAAGAAATTAGTCAAATTGGTAGAGCGATTTTCGACTAGCGCACGGTAATTTATATATACCAGGTGGTTCACCTGTTCGCTATTATTTTGGAGATAGGCAATACTTCATACACAAGGTCAGATGACCGTGCTTGTCGACCATTTGGCAGCCATGCAAATGTAGCCTGCTCCAAAAGCATCCTCCGAACATTTACACATGTAAATTAAGATATCTAATTAAGATATCCGCCAAGACATATTTACTGATCTCTGTTGAATTTGGAAAATTAAAATTAGTGTCATTATTTACTTCCCGATGGTTAAATGATGTAATGCAAATTCCAAAGTTATTTACACAGTCCTAATTTTATGTGTTGGGTAATGTAGAGTTTGAATGTTGTTTTACAGCCACCACAATGTTCCCAGTTGGCGCGCGTGTTGTGCGCGGAACATCCTGGAAATGGGGAACGCAGGACGGCGAAGGACTCGGAACTGTTATAGAAGAAAACGCAAATGGAGGTAAATTGTCATGGACATTATATCTTAAATGAGTTACTAGAAGAGCAATATCCAATGCACATGGTTTTATCTGCCCTTCATTGTTGATTAGTGTTCATACAGAATACTCTTTTACAGAAATGGCCATATTAGATACTACACTCTAGATACAAAGGGAATAGCGATAATCACATGTTTGAAAATCTGACGTGTTGCACTCACATGACTTTCTCTACTCTTGTAGTAACCATTCTTACAAACTCTTATTCCTATATCTTCTTCGTGTTAGTTGAGATAAACATTTGTACAAATTATCTTATTGCTTATTTCCTTGTAGGTACAAGGGCAGTATTGTACGCTTTGAGCCATAATATTCTGCATTGTTGTATACTTCTAGGTTGGAACAGAGTACATTGGGACAATGGCCAGAAGAACAGCTACCGCATAGGAGCAGAAGGAGTGGTAGACCTACGAGCAGCTGCAGGATACTTTTGTGGAATTGACTGATTTAATGAATAGGCAGTGATACAAATGAACTTTCACATTTCTGTGAGTGCGAGGGTCACTAGATGTGTATTGAGACAGCGAAATGTCAGAAACGCTTCCTGTGGCTAGAAAGTACGAGAGAATACGAGAGTACGACTTGTGTTAATCGCTATGGGCGTGCGTTCCAACATTCGCTTTGAATAGTAAAGCTGTGATTAACTGTAAACAATGAGATGTTTGTGTTTTGTTTACGTGTTCTGTGTTTGTTTCTTGCATTAAGATTGTGTGCCTTACTGAGATAAATGCAATACTAATTTGCATTGTTGATTTTGCCGTAAATACTTAAACTGGGTGGGAGGCAGTAGTCTATAGCATTAATTCGTCTAGCACTTAAACGAAGCACCACAGCAAACAAACTTGCCTTAACAAAAAGTGTTTAAAATAATGTTATCTGTCGGTGTAATTTTGGTACACCCTATATGTCTACTGACCCTCGCATGTGACATACGCCTGCAGTATTAATACCTGGCAACCTACACTCATACTGATGTAATGTTACTTATCTTATAAGTGGTGCTTTATTTTGTGGACAGAACGTTGGTGAGAGTACCAACCTTACCAGAATAAAGCTTACGTCTGCATTAACATAATTTCCACTCATTCTTATATAAACCATTTTTAAAATGTTTATTCTTTAATTTACTTGATGCTAATTGATTCAATATTGTAAAGTACTCAAGGTAAGTTCAACAGCTTTGAGGCATTGTGAAAACAATTGATGTCGTTTTACAGTGTTCATTAAATGCCAAGGAGAGGACGATCTAAAAGATTATATGGCATTTGTGGCAAAGATATCGTTTGACACCTGCATGTAATTTTTTTCCTTTTTTGCTTAAAAAGGTAGTGGATTTTGAGAACACATTATGTTAAATCAACTTTAATTACATTTTGCGAACATTGATTTTAATTAGTCATTCCAGTAAGGTAAATTGACTTTGCAGGCTTAGAAATAATGAATTGGAGATAGAATCAGTTATGCAGAGTTACAATCAAATAAGTTTTAGATGGTACGAAGTTCTCTGGGTTATCTGGTATGTAGTAAATGCACTTCTACGAAAGTCCATCTCCTGAAGTAGACGCAAAAGATACACTTTTTTAAGACCACTTTGTTGGGGAATTAGTAGAGAAACTAATGTGAATGCATACACCAGATTGTTTTTTTAAGTATTATACAGTCTAATCGAAAACACGCAAGCTATTCATCACGTTATTAATAGACATTTTTCCAATATCCTGAAAGTTTTTCCTCCTCGTTGCAAAAAGAGCAACTTTGCAGGTAATCCAGGAAAAGAAGAAAGCAATTCTTTTGGAAAGAAAGCGGTTGTGAAAACGGTAAGAGAAACTGTGTTGTAATCTGCAGGAGGCAAATTCGATTGGAACAGGGCTATGATTTATGGAGGTCGGTCCCAATATTAGCAGGAAATGGGAAGGGAGAAAGTAGACCTATACCTTCTTTAACATTTCTCTCCTTTTTTCCCCAAGAGACGTCTTCAGACAATAAATCATAAGTGTTAAATCTTGGAGAAGGTTTCATGTTTCTTACAAATTATAAAGCTGGCACAAATAATAGACAACTGCAGGATCCGGCAGAAAAAGATCCAAATGGATACTTGCTTACGATATTTGATGTAATATTCTTACATATGTATGTTGGTATCAGTGCGTATGTTAGAGTTGTGCGTTGTTAGAATTGGCTCAGAAGGGCCACACATTCTTGCCTCACTCCACCCCTCCGCTTCACTGCTATTCAGCTTCCTGTGTACGTCTATTTCTTGATAAGAGATTTTTTTAGTTAAAAAGCCGAAAATTTCTAGTTTAATATGCATATATCAATTTCCAAACATAAGCCTTACATCTTTTAAACTATAATATATTGGAGTCTGAACTGAACCAGATGCGGATAAATGTAGGGTAATATTAAAAATGTGTATATCTTAAACCTAAGGTTAAAATATTATATCAAAATTTGACACGTTTTCTCGAAGGTGCTTCAGTTAGTAACAAATAAACACAAGACTATTGGACAAGTACAACCTAAGTCTAAATGTTGTAGTGATAAATCTTCAAACCACGGACAACGTCGGGTATTTCACCTAGTAACAAAGAAACACAAGACTATTGGACAAGTACAACCTAAGTCTAAATGTTGTAGTGATAAATCATCAAACCACGGACAACGTCGGGTATTTCACCTAGTAACAAAGAAACACAAGACTATTGGACAAGTACAACCTAAGTCTAAATGTTGTAGTGATAAATCATCAAACCACGGACAACGTCGGGTATTTCACCTAGTAACAAAGAAACACAAGACTATTGGACAAGTACAACCTAAGTCTAAATGTTGTAGTGATAAATCATCAAACCACGGACAACGTCGGGTATTTCACCTAGTAACAAAGAAACACAAGACTATTGGACAAGTACAACCTAAGTCTAAATGTTTAGTGATAAATCATCAAACCACGGACAATGTCGGGTATTTCAGCTAGTAACAAAGAAACACAAGACTATTGGACAAGTACAACCTAAGTCTAAATGTTTAGTGATAAATCATCAAACCACGGACAATGTCGGGTATTTCAGCTAGTAACAAAGAAACACAAGACTACTGGACAAGTACAACCTAAGTCTAAATGTTGTAGTGATAAATCATCAAACCACGGACAACGTCGGGTATTTCAGCTAGTAACAAAGAAACACAAGACTATTGGACAAGTACAACCTAAGTCTAAATGTTGTAGTGATAAATCATCAAACCACGGACATTGTTTGAAGAAATGTTTCCTTCAACGTGGCCACCATTAAATATGAATCCATGTGGAAAGTTATTTAGACACTTGCAGTGAAAAGTGCGTGTGACAAATGTGTCAGATTTCAGTTCAGCCAGAAGCGAGAGTCGCCCGCCCTCTGTTGAGTGAGCCGATCGACCGCCAGAAGCGAGAGTCGCGCGCCCTCTGTTGGGTGACCCGACCGACAGAAGCGAGAGTGAGTCGCGCGCCCTCTGTCAGTCTGCTGCTGCTGCACGACTAGTTACGTCCGTCCGACAGATGGCGGCAAGGTGCGAACGCACGTGCAGCTCGCTGTTTTCGCCGCTAATAGAGAGAATGTGGTGAGGACGGTATATTTGCACGCGTGGCGAGTCTGAGAAACGTGGACGAGAGTCGGCGAGGGTGGCGGCGATGCCGGGGGACGAACAGGAGCGCCGTAGAGTAGCGGAGAAATGGGAGCTGCAGGAAGTGAAGATGGTGTCTAGTGAATAAGTCAGGTGCTAGTTGCAGGTCGCGATTTAGCGATCCCGCGATTGGGCGATCCCCGAGGCGATCTTCATCCTTCGCCAGCATTCGACAAGGAAGTGGATGCTCTTTTTGGTCGTCGATAGCTTTGGTGGCTGGGTGGTGCTTCTGGCCAGCAAAGCTCTTTGACTCCCGCCCTGCCTGCCAGCACTTGGTGAGGCTGACAGTCGGTCAGTGTGGCTCGGTCCAGGGCCTGGAGCGGAGCACGGCTCTTGTTCCTCTGTGCGGGCCCCAAGACCGGCGACCGGCCGTGTGGGGCTGGGCTTCCCGTGCGGGCGGGCGGGTCCACCACCCTCCCCGAGGAGGGCTTTGCGGCCTTGTAGTCAGATTCCTTAAAGTGGCCCGCACTTGTCACTCCCCGGAACCAGCTCTTCAAAGTCGAAGTGAACCTTATACATTAAGATACGAGTTCGGCGAGGGATGCGTTGGAAAGGGCTCGTCTCGCCCCTCCCGATGAAAAAACCCCCGACTCTCTACGACCACGCGTTCTCGATCTGCTCCCAGCGCCGCTTACGGTTGAGCCACCGCCGATTTGTCAAAAGTGAGTTAGCGCGCCGCGCGACCCCTCAAAGGACGCGCCTCGGCGAGACGAGCAAGAATGCTTATGTGCACTTTGGCCCCATCTCCAGCCGTTGGCCCGCAGGAGTCAAAAAAGTCTTAAAAATCGGTAACGGCGCCCATAATTGAGCTGAAGATGCAAAATTCGCGGTGGGTGCCCGGAGAGCCAGGTGCCAGCGTATGCCGGTGCAAAATCCGCCCCCGCGTACCACCAGCGCCCTCTATTGACAAAGAACCGATTTACTCCCCAACGGTGCGCGGGATTCGAACCTGGACACCGCAGCTGGGCAGTACTTCTCAAGAGCTATCCAGAACCACCTTTGTGTGCGAAACCGCGCCGACATGGGCCCGCCCACACCTCTCGTAAGATGGCCACAATTTTCTAAAATTTGAACGGCGCAAGGTCCGCCAATTCGGACCACCAACTGTTGTAGTCCTCCTCGACCGCTTTCCACACGTGTGCTCAGATTTCTTAAACCTGTACCCCCTGCCCGGATCTAAGCTTCCAAAGTCGGGCAAAACTGCGGGACGCTCTCGTCGGCACCCTAATAGTGCTGGAACCGCCAGATTTCAGGTGAAGCTTCGGCCCCAGGCGCACTACCCACCCACCCCGGGACATCCCCCCGCGCCTGCGGTAGCGCACGCTATAAACATAAAACACTCTTACTCTCGAGTCGGTGACGGAGGTCGAACTGGGACCACCGACTCCGGTAGACCTCTCCGAGGGCTACACGACCCAATAGTCAGATTCCTTACACCTCCTCTCGCTTCTTCGCAAGAAGCGATCAAAAATGGCCAAAAATTTCTAAAACTCGAACCAAGGACCACAGCGACTCGGGACCGGTCCAGGCGTGTTCCCCGGGTTAAGAAACGTCAGAATTGTGAAATTCACAAAGTTCCGTCCAGCCGTTCAAATTTTGGAAAAACTTGTAAAACGTAAGGCTACAAGTCCAGGTACCCCACTACATAATCAACCCGTCTTGACTCGCTGGTGAAGACAGAATACCGAAAAGTGGCAACCGCTTCACGGAAAGTGACCAAACTCTGGAATTACACGTTTTGGACCACGGCCGACACTCCTAGACCATCGGCGAGGCCCCGTTCAAAAAGTGCGTTTCTGTCTTAGGTATGTCTTCTTGCTCCTCGGTTCGTTCGTTCCCTCCCTCGGGTTAAAACTGACGAAACTTTGTCTAGCAAGACCTATTTGTCTAGCAAGGCCTATTTGTCTAGAAAGGCCCATTCGTCTAGGAAGGCCTATCTTTTCTAGAAAGGCCTATTCTGTCTAGGAATGCATATTCGTCTAGTAAGGCCTATTTTGTCTAAGAAGGCCAATTTGTCTACGAGTGCCTATTCGTCCAGGAAGACCTACTATGTCAACGAAGGCCTATCTGCCATGGAATGCCTATTCGTCTAGAAAGGCCTACTTTCTCAAGGAAGGCCTACTTTGTCTAGGAACACATATTGGTCTAGGAAGGCCTATTTTGTCTAGGAAGGCCTATCTTGTCTAAGAAGACCTATTTTGTCTAGGAAGGCCTATCTTGTCTAGGAAGACCTATCTTGTCTAGGAAGGCCTATTTTGACTAGAAACGCCTATTTTGTCTAGGAAGGCCTATCTTGTCTAGGAAGGCCTATTTTGTCTAGGAAGGCCTATCTTGTCTAAGAAGGCCTATTTTGTCTAGGAAGGCCTATCTTGTCTAGGAAGACCTATCTTGACTAGCAAGGCCTATTTGTCTAGTAAGGCCTATTCGTCTAGGAAGGCCTATTGCTCTAGCAGGGCCTATCTTGTCTAAGAAGGCCTATTTTGTCAGGAAGGCCTATTTTGTCTAGAAAGACCTATCTTGTCTAGGAAGGCCTATTTTGACTAGAAACGCCTATTTTGTCAGGAAGGCCTATTTTGTCTTAGAAGGCCTATGTTGTCTAGGAAGGCTATTTTGTCTAGGAAGACCTATCTTGCGTAGGAAGGCCTATTCGTCTAGGAAGGCCTATTTTATCTAGGAACGCATATTCGCATAGGAAGGCCTATTTTGTCTAGGAAGGCCTATCTTGGCTAAGAAGGCCTATTTGTCTAGGAGTGCCTTCCGTCTAGGAAGGCCTATTTTGCCAAGGAAGGCCTATTTGTCTTGGATTGCCTATTCGTCTAGAAAGGCCTATTTTGTCAGGAAGGCGATTTTGTCTAGGAAGGCCTATCTTGTCTAGGAAGGCCGATTTTGTGTAGGAAGACCTATCTTGTCTAGCCAGGCCTATTTGTCTAGGAAGGCCTATTTTGTCTAGGAAGGCCTATCTTGTCTAGGAAGGCCTATTTTGTCTAGGAAGACCTATCTTGTCTAGGAAGGCCTATTTTGACTAGAAACGCCTATTTTATCAGCAAGGCCTATTTTGTCTTAGAAGGCCTATCTTGTCTAGGAAGGCCAATTTTGTCTAGGAAGACCTATCTTGTGTAGGAAGGCCTATTCATCTAGGAAGGCCTATTTTATCTAGGAACGCATATTCGTCTAGGAAGGCCTATTTTGTCTAGGAAGGCCTATCTTGTGTAGGAAGGCCTATTTTGTATAGCAAGTGTCATGGTACCCAAAAAACGGATAATTTCTGTCATGGTACCCAAACAACGGGAACCATGTGTCTTGGTACCGAAAAAACGAGTACCACCTGTCTTGGTACTCAAAAAACGAGTACCACAAGTCTTGGTACTCAATAAACGAGTACCATCTGTCATGCTACTCAAAAAACGGGTACCATCGGTCATGGTATCCAATAAACGGGTATCATCTGTCATGGTACCCAAAAAACGGGTATCATCGGTCATGGTACCCAAAAAACGGGTATCATCCGTCATGGTACCCAAAAAACGGGTATCATGTGTCATGGTACCCAAAAAACGGGTATCATGTGTCATGGTACCCAAAAAACGGGTATCATGTGTCATGGTACCCAAAAAACGGGTATCATCTGTCATGGTACCCAAAAAACGGGTATCATGTGTCATGGTACCCAAAAAACGGGTATCATGTGTCATGGTACCCAAAAAACGGGTATCATGTGTCATGGTACCCAAAAAACGGGTATCATCTGTCATGGTACCCAAAAAACGGGTATCATGTGTCATGGTACCCAATAAACGGGTATCATCTGTCATGGTACCCAAAAAACGGGTATCATGTGTCATGGTACCCAAAAAACGGGTATCATGTGTCATGGTACCCAATAAACGGGTATCATGTGTTATGGTACCCAAAAAACGGGTATCATGTGTCATGGTACCCAATAAACGGGTATCATCTGTCATGGTACCCAAAAAACGGGTATCATGTGTCATGGTACCCAAAAAACGGGTATCATCCGTCATGGTACCCAAAAAACGGGTATCATGTGTCATGGTACCCAAAAACGGGTATCATGTGTCATGGTACCCAAAAAACGGGTATCATGTGTCATGGTACCCAAAAAACGGTTATCATCGGTCATGGTACCCAAAAAACGGGTATCATCTGTCATGGTACCCAAAAAACGGGTATCATCTGTCTTGGTACCCAAAACACGGGTATTATCGGTCATGGTACCCAAAAAGGGGTAACATGTGTCATGGTACCCAATTAACAGGTATCATGTGTTATGGTACCCAAAAAACGGGTATCATCAGTCATGGTGCCCAAAAAACGGGTATCATCTGTCATAGTACCCAAAAAACGGGTATCATGTGTCATGGTACCCAATAAACAGGTATCATGTGTTATGGTACCCAAAAAACGGGTATCATCCGTCATGGTGCCCAAAAAACGGGTATCATCTGTCATGGTACCCAAAAAACGGGTATCATCTGTCATGGTACCCAAAAAACGGGTATCATGTGTCATGGTACCCAAAAAACGGGTATCATCCGTCATGGTACCCAAAAAACGGGTATCATGTGTCATGGTACCCAAAAACGGGTATCATGTGTCATGGTACCCAAAAAACGGGTATCATGTGTCATGGTACCCAAAAAACGGTTATCATCGGTCATGGTACCCAAAAAACGGGTATCATCTGTCATGGTACCCAAAAAACGGGTATCATCGGTCATTGTACCCAAAAAACGGGTATCATCGGTCATGGTACCCAAAAAACGGGTATCATGTGTCATGGTACCCAAAAAACGGGTATCATCTGTCATGGTACCCAAAAAACGGGTATCATCTGTCAAGGTACCCAAAAAACGGGTATCATGTGTCATGGTACCCAAAAAAAGGGTATCATCCGTCATGGTACCCAAAAAACGGGTATCATGTGTCATGGTACCCAATAAACGGGTATCATCGGTCATGGTACCAAAAAAACGGGTATCATCCGTCATGGTACCCAAAAAACGGGTATCATGTGTCATGGTACCCAAAAAACGGGTATCATGTGTCATGGTACCCAAAAAACGGGTATCATGTGTCATGGTACCCAATAAACGGGTATCATGTGTTATGGTACCCAAAAAACGGGTATCATGTGTCATGGTACCCAATAAACGGGTATCATCTGTCATGGTACCCAAAAAACGGGTATCATGTGTCATGGTACCCAAAAAACGGGTATCATGTGTCATGGTACCCAATAAACGGGTATCATGTGTTATGGTACCCAAAAAACGGGTATCATGTGTCATGGTACCCAATAAACGGGTATCATCTGTCATGGTACCCAAAAAACGGGTATCATGTGTCATGGTACCCAAAAAACGGGTATCATGTGTCATGGTACCAAAAAAACGGGTATCATGTGTCATGGTACCCAAAAAACGGGTATCATGTGTTATGGTACCCAAAAAACGGGTATCATGTGTCATGGTACCCAAAAAACGGGTATCATCGGTCATGGTACCCAAAAAACGGGTATCATCTGTCTTGGTACCCAAAACACGGGTATTATCGGTCATGGTACCCAAAAAGGGGTAACATGTGTCATGGTACCCAAAAAACGGGTATCATGTGTCATGGTACCCAAAAAAACGGGTATCATCTGTCTTGGTACCCAAAACACGGGTATTATCGGTCATGGTACCCATAAAGGGGTAACATGAGTAATGGACCCAAAAAAACGAGTACCATCTGTCATGGTTGAATAGTAAAGCTGTAATTAACTGTAAACAATGAGATGTTTGTGTTTTGTTTACGTGTTCTGTGTTTGTTTCTTGCATTAAGATTGTGTGCCTTACTGAGATAAATGCAATACTAATTTGCATTGTTGATTTTGCCGTAAATACTTAAACTGGGTGGGAGGCAGTAATATATGATATTAACTCGTCTAGTGCTTAAACGAAACACCGCAGTAAAAAACCTTTCCTTAGCAAAAAGGGGTTTAAAATAATGTTATCTGTCGGTGTAATTTTGGGACACCCTATATGTCTACTGACCCTCGCATGTGACATACGCCTGCAGTATTAATACCTGGCAACCTACACTCATACTGATGTAATGTTACTTATCTTATAAGTGGTGCTTTATTTTGTGGACAGAACGTTGGTGAGAGTACCAACCTTACCAGAATAAAGCTTACGTCTGCTGCATTAGCATAATCTCCACTCATTCTTATATAAACCATTTTTAAAATGTTTATTCTTTAATTTACTTGATGCTAATTGATTCAATATTGTAAAGTACTGAAGGTAAGTTCAACAACTTTGAGGCATTGTGAAAACAATTGATGTCGTTTTACAGTGTTCATTAAATGCCAAGGAGAGGACGATCTAAAAGATTATATGGCATTTGTGGCAAAGATATCGTTTGACACCTGCATGTAATTTTTTTCCTTTTTTGCTTAAAAAGGTAGTGGATTTTGAGAACACATTATGTTAAATCAACTTTAATTACATTTTGCGAACATTGATTTTAATTAGTCATTCCAGTAAGGTAAATTGACTTAGAAATAATGAATTGGAGATAGAATCACTTATGCAGAGTTACAATCAAATAAGTTTTAGGTGGTACGAAGTTCTCTGGGTTATCTGGTATATAGTAAATGCACTTCTACGAAAGTCCATCTCCTGAAGTAGACGCAAAAGATACACTTTTTTAAGACTACTTTGTTGGGGAATTAGTAGAGAAACTAATGTGGATGCATACACCAGATTGTTTTTTTAAGTATTATACAGTCTAATCGAAAACACGCAAGCTATTCATCACGTTATTAATAGACATTTTTCCAATATCCTGAAAGTTTTTCCTCCTCGTTGCAAAAAGAGCAACTTTGCAGGTAATCCAGGAAAAGAAGAAAGCAATTCTTTTGGAAAGAAAGCGGTTGTGAAAACGGTAAGAGAAACTGTGTTGTAATCTGCAGGAGGCAAATTCGATTGGAACAGGGCTATGATTTATGGAGGTCGGTCCCAATATTAGCAGGAAATGGGAAGGGAGAAAGTAGACCTATACCTTCTTTAACATTTCTCTCCTTTTTTCCCCAAGAGACGTCTTCAGACAATAAATCATAAGTGTTAAATCTTGGAGAAGGTTTCATGTTTCTTACAAATTATAAAGCTGGCACAAATAATAGACAACTGCAGGATCCGGCAGAAAAAGATCCAAATGGATACTTGCTTACGATATTTGATGTAATATTCTTACATATGTATGTTGGTATCAGTGCGTATGTTAGAGTTGTGCGTTGTTAGAATTGGCTCAGAAGGGCCACACATTCTTGCCTCACTCCACCCCTCCGCTTCACTGCTATTCAGCTTCCTGTGTACGTCTATTTCTTGATAAGAGATTTTTTTAGTTAAAAAGCCGAAAATTTCTAGTTTAATATGCATATATCAATTTCCAAACATAAGCCTTACATCTTTTAAACTATAATATATTGGAGTCTGAACTGAACCAGATGCGGATAAATGTAGGGTAATATTAAAAATGTGTATATCTTAAACCTAAGGTTAAAATATTATATCAAAATTTGACACGTTTTCTCGAAGGTGCTTCAGTTAGTAACAAATAAACACAAGGGTATTGGACAAGTACAACCTAAGTCTAAATGTTGTAGTGATAAATCATCAAACCACGGACAACGTCGGGTATTTCAGCTAGTAACAAAGAAACACAAGACTATTGGACAAGTACAACCTAAGTCTAACTGTTGTAGTGATAAATCATCAAACCACGGACAACGTCGAGTATTTCACCTAGTAACAAAGAAACACAAGACTATTGGACAAGTACAACCTAAGTCTAAATGTTGTAGTGATAAATCATCAAACCACGGACAACGTCGGGTATTTCAGCTAGTAACAAAGAAACACAAGACTATTGGACAAGTACAACCTAAGTCTAAATGTTGTAGTGATAAATCATCAAACCACGGACAACGTCGGGTATTTCAGCTAGTAACAAAGAAACACAAGACTATTGGACAAGTGCAACCTAAGTCTAAATGTTGTAGTGATAAATCATCAAACCACGGACAACGTCGGGTATTTCAGCTAGTAACAAAGAAACACAAGACTATTGGACAAGTACAACCTAAGTCTAACTGTTGTAGTGATAAATCATCAAACCACGGACAACGTCGGGTATTTCAGTTAGTAACAAAGAAACACAAGACTATTGGACAAGTACAACCTAGGTCTAAATGTTGTAGTGATAAATCATCAAACCACGGACAACGTCGGGTATTTCAGCTAGTAACAAATAAACACAAGACTATTGGACAAGTACAACCTAAGTCTAAATGTTGTAGTGATAAATCATCAAACCACGGACAACGTCGGGTATTTCAGCTAGTAACAAATAAACACAAGACTATTGGACAAGTACAACCTAAGTCTAAATGTTGTAGTGATAAATCATCAAACCACGGACAACGTCGGGTATTTCAGCTAGTAACAAAGAAACACAAGACTATTGGACAAGTACAACCTAAGTCTAAATGTTGTACTGATAAATCATCAAACCACGGACAACGTCAGGTATTTCAGCTAGTAACAAAGAAACACAAGACTATTGGACAAGTACAACCTAAGTCTAAATGTTGTAGTGATAAATCATCAAACCACGGGCAACGTCGGGTATTTCACCTAGTAACAAAGAAACACAAGACTATTGGACAAGTACAACCTAAGTCTAAATGTTGTAGTGATAAATCATCAAACCACGGACAACGTCGGGTATTTCAGCTAGTAACAAAGAAACACAAGACTATTGGACAAGTACAACCTAAGTCTAAATGTTGTAGTGATAAATCATCAAACCACGGACAACGTCGGGTATTTCAGCTAGTAACAAAGAAACACAAGACTATTGGACAAGTACAACCTAAGTCTAAATGTTTAGTGATAAATCATCAAACCACGGACAACGTCGGGTATTTCAGCTAGTAACAAAGAAACACAAGGCTATTGGACAAGTACAACCTAAGTCTAAATGTTGTAGTGATAAATCATCAAACCACGGACATTGTTTGAAGAAATGTTTCCTTCAACGTGGCCACCATTAAATATGAATCCATGTGGAAAGTTATTTAGACACTTGCAGTGAAAAGTGCGTGTGACAAATGTGTCAGATTTCAGTTCAGCCAGAAGCGAGAGTCGCCCGCCCTCTGTTGAGTGACCCGATCGACCGCCAGAAGCGAGAGTCGCGCGCCCTCTGTTGGGTGACCCGACCGACAGAAGCGAGAGTGAGTCGCGCGCCCTCTGTCAGGCTGCTGCTGCTGCACGACTAGTTACGTCCGTCCGACAGATGGCGGCAAGGTGCGAACGCACGTGCATCTCGCTGTTTTCGCCGCTAATAGAGAGAATGTGGTGAGGACGGTATATTTGCACGCGTGGCGAGTCTGAGAAACGTGGACGAGAGTCGGCGAGGGTGGCGGCGATGCCGGGGGACGAACAGGAGCGCCGTAGAGTAGCGGAGAAATGGGAGCTGCAGGAAGTGAAGATGGTGTCTAGTGAATAAGTCAGGTGCTAGTTGCCGGTCGCGATTTAGCGATCCCGCGAATGGGCGATCCCCGAGGCGATCTTCATCCTTCGCCATCCTTCGACAGCATTCGACTCGACAAGGAAGTGGATGCTCTTTTTGGTCGTCGATAGCTTTGGTGGCTGGGTGGTGCTTCTGGCCAGCAAAGCTCTTTGACTCCCGCCCTGCCTGCCAGCACTTGGTGAGGCTGACAGTCGGTCAGTGTGGCTCGGTCCAGGGCCTGGAGCGGAGCACGGCTCTTGTTCCTCTGTGCGGGCCCCAAGACCGGCGACCGGCCGTGTGGGGCTGGGCTTCCCGTGCGGGCGGGCGGGCGGGTCCACCACCCTCCCCGAGGAGGGCTTTGCGGCCTTGTAGTCAGATTCCTTAAAGTGGCCCGCACTTGTCACTCCCCGGAACCAGCTCTTCAAAGTCGAAGTGAACCTTATACATTAAGATACGAGTTCGGCGAGGGATGCGTTGGAAAGGGCTCGTCTCGCCCCTCCCGATGAAAAAACCCCCGACTCTCTACGACCACGCGTTCTCGATCTGCTCCCAGCGCCGCTTACGGTTGAGCCACCGCCGATTTGTCAAACGTGAGCTAGCGCGCCGCGCGACCCCTCAAAGGACGCGCCTCGGCGAGACGAGCAAGAATGCTTATGTGCACTTTGGCCCCATCTCCAGCCGTTGGCCCGCAGGAGTCAAAAAAGTCTTAAAAATCGGTAACGGCGCCCATAATTGAGCTGAAGATGCAAAATTCGCGGCGGGTGCCCGGAGAGCCAGGTGCCAGCGTATGCCGGTGCAAAATCCGCCCCCGCGTACCACCAGCGCCCTCTATTGACAAAAAACCGATTCACTCCCCAACGGTGCGCGGGATTCGAACCTGGACACCGCAGCTGGGCAGTACTTCTCAAGAGCTATCCAGAACCACCTTTGTGTGCGAAACCGCGCCGACATGGGCCCGCCCACACCTCTCGTAAGATGGCCACAATTTTCTAAAATTTGAACGGCGCAAGGTCCGCCAATTCGGACCACCAACTGTTGTAGTCCTCCTCGACCGCTTTCCACACGTGTGCTCAGATTTCTTAAACCTGTACCCCCTGCCCGGATCTAAGCTTCCAAAGTCGGGCAAAACTGCGGGACGCTCTCGTCGGCACCCTAATAGTGCTGGAACCGCCAGATTTCAGGTGAAGCTTCGGCCCCAGGCGCACTACCCACCCACCCCGGGACATCCCCCCGCGCCTGCGGTAGCGCACGCTATAAACATAAAACACTCTTACTCTCGAGTCGGTGACGGAGGTCGAACTGGGACCACCGACTCCGGTAGACCTCTCCGAGGGCTACACGACCCAATAGTCAGATTCCTTACACCTCCTCTCGCTTCTTCGCAAGAAGCGATCAAAAATGGCCAAAAATTTCTAAAACTCGAACCAAGGACCACAGCGACTCGGGACCGGTCCAGGCGTGTTCCCCGGGTTAAGAAACGTCAGAATTGTGAAATTCACAAAGTTCCGTCCAGCCGTTCAAATTTTGGAAAAACTTGTAAAACGTAAGGCTACAAGTCCAGGTACCCCACTACATAATCAACCCGTCTTGACTCGCTGGTGAAGACAGAATACCGAAAAGTGGCAACCGCTTCACGGAAAGTGACCAAACTCTGGAATTACACGTTTTGGACCACGGCCGACACTCCTAGACCATCGGCGAGCCTCTCCGAGGCCCCGTTCAAAAAGTGCGTTTCTGTCTTAGGTATGTCTTCTTGCTCCTCGGTTCGTTCGTTCCCTCCCTCGGGTTAAAACTGACGAAACTTTGTCTAGCAAGACCTATTTGTCTAGCAAGGCCTATTTGTCTAGAAAGGCCCATTCGTCTAGGAAGGCCTATCTTTTCTAGAAAGGCCTATTCTGTCTAGGAATGCATATTCGTCTAGTAAGGCCTATTTTGTCTAAGAAGGCCAATTTGTCTACGAGTGCCTATTCGTCCAGGAAGACCTACTATGTCAACGAAGGCCTATCTGCCATGGAATGCCTATTCGTCTAGAAAGGCCTACTTTCTCAAGGAAGGCCTACTTTGTCTAGGAACACATATTGGTCTAGGAAGGCCTATTTTGTCTAGGAAGGCCTATCTTGTCTAAGAAGGCCTATTTTGTCTAGGAAGGCCTATCTTGTCTAGGAAGACCTATCTTGTCTAGGAAGGCCTATTTTGACTAGAAACGCCTATTTTGTCTAGGAAGGCCTATCTTGTCTAGGAAGGCCTATTTTGTCTAGGAAGGCCTATCTTGTCTAAGAAGGCCTATTTTGTCTAGGAAGGCCTATCTTGTCTAGGAAGACCTATCTTGACTAGCAAGGCCTATTTGTCTAGTAAGGCCTATTCGTCTAGGAAGGGCCTATTGCTCTAGCAGGGCCTATCTTGTCTAAGAAGGCCTATTTTTGTCAGGAAGGCCTATTTTGTCTAGAAAGACCTATCTTGTCTAGGAAGGCCTATTTTGACTAGAAACGCCTATTTTGTCAGGAAGGCCTATTTTGTCTTAGAAGGCCTATGTTGTCTAGGAAGGCTATTTTGTCTAGGAAGACCTATCTTGCGTAGGAAGGCCTATTCGTCTAGGAAGGCCTATTTTATCTAGGAACGCATATTCGCATAGGAAGGCCTATTTTGTCTAGGAAGGCCTATCTTGGCTAAGAAGGCCTATTTGTCTAGGAGTGCCTTCCGTCTAGGAAGGCCTATTTTGCCAAGGAAGGCCTATTTGTCTTGGATTGCCTATTCGTCTAGAAAGGCCTATTTTGTCAGGAAGGCGATTTTGTCTAGGAAGGCCTATCTTGTCTAGGAAGGCCGATTTTGTGTAGGAAGACCTATCTTGTCTAGCCAGGCCTATTTGTCTAGGAAGGCCTATTTTGTCTAGGAAGGCCTATCTTGTCTAGGAAGGCCTATTTTGTCTAGGAAGACCTATCTTGTCTAGGAAGGCCTATTTTGACTAGAGACGCCTATTTTGTCAGCAAGGCCTATTTTGTCTTAGAAGGCCTGTCTTGTCTAGGAAGGCCAATTTTGTCTAGGAAGACCTATCTTGTGTAGGAAGGCCTATTCATCTAGGAAGGCCTATTTTATCTAGGAACGCATATTCGTCTAGGAAGGCCTATTTTGTCTAGGAAGGCCTATCTTGTGTAGGAAGGCCTATTTTGTATAGCAAGTGTCATGGTACCCAAAAAACGGATAATTTCTGTCATGGTACCCAAACAACGGGAACCATGTGTCTTGGTACCGAAAAAACGAGTACCACCTGTCTTGGTACTCAAAAAACGAGTACCACAAGTCTTGGTACCCAAAAAACGGGTATCATCCGTCATGGTACCCAAAAAACGGGTATCATGTGTCATGGTACCCAAAAAACGGGTATCATGTGTCATGGTACCCAAAAAACGGGTATCATCTGTCATGGTACCCAAAAAACGGGTATCATCCGTCATGGTACCCAAAAAAACGGGTATCATGTGTCATGGTACCCAAAAAACGGGTATCATGTGTCATGGTACCCAAAAAAACGGGTATCATGTGTCATGGTACCCAATAAACAGGTATCATGTGTTTATGGTACCCAAAAAACGGGTATCATGTGTCATGGTACCCAAAAAACGGGTATCATGTGTCATGGTACCCAAAAAACGGGTATCATGTGTTATGGTACCCAAAAAACGGGTATCATGTGTCATGGTACCCAAAAAACGGGTATCATGTGTCATGGTACCCAATAAACAGGTATCATGTGTTATGGTACCCAAAAAACGGGTATCATCCGTCATGGTGCCCAAAAAACGGGTATCATCTGTCATGGTACCCAAAAAACGGGTATCATCTGTCATGGTACCCAAAAAACGGGTATCATGTGTCATGGTACCCAAAATACGGGTATCATCCGTCATGGTACCCAAAAAACGGGTATCATGTGTCATGGTACACAAAAAACGGGTATCATCTGTCATGGTACCCAAAAAACGGGTATCATCTGTCATGGTACCCAAAAAAACGGGTATCATGTGTCATGGTACCCAAAAAACGGGTATCATCCGTCATGGTACCCAAAAAACGGGTATCATGTGTCATGGTACCCAATAAACGGGTATCATCGGTCATGGTACCAAAAAAACGGGTATCATCCGTCATGGTACCCAAAAAACGGGTATCATGTGTCATGGTACCCAAAAAACGGGTATCATGTGTCATGGTACCCAAAAAACGGGTATCATGTGTCATGGTACCCAATAAACGGGTATCATGTGTTATGGTACCCAAAAAACGGGTATCATGTGTCATGGTACCCAATAAACGGGTATCATCTGTCATGGTACCCAAAAAACGGGTATCATGTGTCATGGTACCCAAAAAACGGGTATCATGTGTCATGGTACCCAAAAAACGGGTATCATGTGTCATGGTACCCAAAAAACGGGTATCATGTGTCATGGTACCCAAAAAACGGGTATCATGTGTCATGGTACCCAATAAACGGGTATCATGTGTTATGGTACCCAAAAAACGGGTATCATGTGTCATGGTACCCAATAAACGGGTATCATCTGTCATGGTACCCAAAAAAACGGGTATCATGTGTCATGGTACCCAAAAAACGGGTATCATGTGTCATGGTACCCAAAAAACGGGTATCATGTGTCATGGTACCCAAAAAAACGGGTATCATGTGTTATGGTACCCAAAAAACGGGTATCATGTGTCATGGTACCCAAAAAACGGGTATCATCGGTCATGGTACCCAAAAAACGGGTATCATCTGTTTGGTACCCAAAACACGGGTATTATCGGTCATGGTACCCAAAAAGGGGTAACATGTGTCATGGTACCCAATAAACAGGTATCATGTGTTATGGTACCCAAAAAACGGGTATCATCCGTCATGGTGCCCAAAAAACGGGTATCATCTGTCATGGTACCCAAAAAACGGGTATCATGTGTCATGGTACCCAATAAACAGGTATCATGTGTTATGGTACCCAAAAAAACGGGTATCATCCGTCATGGTGCCCAAAAAACGGGTATCATCTGTCATGGTACCCAAAAAACGGGTATCATCTGTCATGGTACCCAAAAAAACGGGTATCATGTGTCATGGTACCCAATAAACGGGTATCATGTGTTATGGTACCCAAAAAACGGGTATCATGTGTCATGGTACCCAATAAACGGGTATCATCTGTCATGGTACCCAAAAAAACGGGTATCATGTGTCATGGTACCCAAAAAAACGGGTATCATGTGTCATGGTACCCAAAAAACGGGTATCATGTGTCATGGTACCCAAAAAACGGGTATCATGTGTCATGGTACCCAAAAAACGGGTATCATGTGTCATGGTACCCAATAAACGGGTATCATGTGTTATGGTACCCAAAAAACGGGTATCATGTGTCATGGTACCCAATAAACGGGTATCATCTGTCATGGTACCCAAAAAACGGGTATCATGTGTCATGGTACCCAAAAAACGGGTATCATGTGTCATGGTACCCAAAAAACGGGTATCATGTGTCATGGTACCCAAAAAACGGGTATCATGTGTTATGGTACCCAAAAAACGGGTATCATGTGTCATGGTACCCAAAAAACGGGTATCATCGGTCATGGTACCCAAAAAAACGGGTATCATCTGTTTGGTACCCAAAACACGGGTATTATCGGTCATGGTACCCAAAAAGGGGTAACATGTGTCATGGTACCCAATAAACAGGTATCATGTGTTATGGTACCCAAAAAACGGGTATCATCCGTCATGGTGCCCAAAAAACGGGTATCATCTGTCATGGTACCCAAAAAACGGGTATCATGTGTCATGGTACCCAATAAACAGGTATCATGTGTTATGGTACCCAAAAAACGGGTATCATCCGTCATGGTGCCCAAAAAACGGGTATCATCTGTCATGGTACCCAAAAAAACGGGTATCATCTGTCATGGTACCCAAAAAACGGGTATCATCGGTCATGGTACCCAAAAAACGGGTATCATCCGTCATGGTACCCAAAAAACGGGTATCATGTGTCATGGTACCCAAAAAACGGGTATCATGTGTCATGGTACCCAAAAAACGGGTATCATCTGTCATGGTACCCAAAAAACGGGTATCATCCGTCATGGTACCCAAAAAACGGGTATCATGTGTCATGGTACCCAAAAAACGGGTATCATGTGTCATGGTACCCAAAAAACGGGTATCATGTGTCATGGTACCCAATAAACAGGTATCATGTGTTATGGTACCCAAAAAACGGGTATCATGTGTCATGGTACCCAAAAAACGGGTATCATGTGTCATGGTACCCAAAAAACGGGTATCATGCGTTATGGTACCCAAAAAACGGGTATCATGTGTCATGGTACCCAAAAAACGGGTATCATGTGTCATGGTACCCAATAAACAGGTATCATGTGTTATGGTACCCAAAAAACGGGTATCATCCGTCATGGTGCCCAAAAAACGGGTATCATGTGTCATGGTACACAAAAAACGGGTATCATCTGTCATGGTACCCAAAAAACGGGTATCATCTGTCATGGTACCCAAAAAACGGGTATCATGTGTCATGGTACCCAAAAAACGGGTATCATCCGTCATGGTACCCAAAAAACGGGTATCATGTGTCATGGTACCCAATAAACGGGTATCATCGGTCATGGTACCAAAAAAACGGGTATCATCCGTCATGGTACCCAAAAAACGGGTATCATGTGTCATGGTACCCAAAAAAACGGGTATCATGTGTCATGGTACCCAAAAAAACGGGTATCATGTGTCATGGTACCCAATAAACGGGTATCATGTGTTATGGTACCCAAAAAACGGGTATCATGTGTCATGGTACCCAATAAACGGGTATCATCTGTCATGGTACCCAAAAAACGGGTATCATGTGTCATGGTACCCAAAAAACGGGTATCATGTGTCATGGTACCCAAAAAACGGGTATCATGTGTCATGGTACCCAAAAAACGGGTATCATGTGTCATGGTACCCAAAAAACGGGTATCATGTGTCATGGTACCCAATAAACGGGTATCATGTGTTATGGTACCCAAAAAACGGGTATCATGTGTCATGGTACCCAATAAACGGGTATCATCTGTCATGGTACCCAAAAAACGGGTATCATGTGTCATGGTACCCAAAAAACGGGTATCATGTGTCATGGTACCCAAAAAACGGGTATCATGTGTCATGGTACCCAAAAAACGGGTATCATGTGTTATGGTACCCAAAAAACGGGTATCATGTGTCATGGTACCCAAAAAACGGGTATCATCGGTCATGGTACCCAAAAAACGGGTATCATCTGTTTGGTACCCAAAACACGGGTATTATCGGTCATGGTACCCAAAAAGGGGTAACATGTGTCATGGTACCCAATAAACAGGTATCATGTGTTATGGTACCCAAAAAACGGGTATCATCCGTCATGGTGCCCAAAAAACGGGTATCATCTGTCATGGTACCCAAAAAACGGGTATCATGTGTCATGGTACTAAAATAAACAGGTATCATGTGTTATGGTACCCAAAAAACGGGTATCATCCGTCATGGTGCCCAAAAAACGGGTATCATCTGTCATGGTACCCAAAAAAACGGGTATCATCTGTCATGGTACCCAAAAAACGGGTATCATCGGTCATGGTACCCAAAAAACGGGTATCATCCGTCATGGTACCCAAAAAACGGGTATCATGTGTCATGGTACCCAAAAAACGGGTATCATGTGTCATGGTACCCAAAAAACGGGTATCATCTGTCATGGTACCCAAAAAACGGGTATCATCTGTCATGGTACCCAAAAAACGGGTATCATGTGTCATGGTACCCAAAAAACGGGTATCATCCGTCATGGTACCCAAAAAACGGGTATCATGTGTCATGGTACCCAAAAAACGGGTATCATGTGTCATGGTACCCAAAAAACGGGTATCATGTGTCATGGTACCCAAAAAACGGGTATCATGTGTCATGGTGCCCAAAAAACGGGTATCATCTGTCATGGTACCCAAAAAACGGGTATCATCTGTCATGGTACCCAAAAAACGGGTATCATGTGTCATGGTACCCAAAAAACGGGTATCATCTGTCATGGTACCCAAAAAACGGGTATCATGTGTCATGGTACCCAAAAAAACGGGTATCATCCGTCATGGTACCCAAAAAACGGGTATCATGTGTCATGGTACCCAAAAAACGGGTATCATCTGTCATGGTACCCAAAAAACGGGTATCATCTGTCATGGTACCCAAAAAACGGGTATCATGTGTCATGGTACCCAAAAAACGGGTATCATCCGTCATGGTACCCAAAAAACGGGTATCATGTGTCATGGTACCCAATAAACAGGTATCATGTGTTATGGTACCCAAAAAACGGGTATCATCCGTCATGGTGCCCAAAAAACGGGTATCATCTGTCATGGTACCCAAAAAACGGGTATCATCTGTCATGGTACCCAAAAAACGGGTATCATGTGTCATGGTACCCAAAATACGGGTATCATCCGTCATGGTACCCAAAAAACGGGTATCATGTGTCATGGTACACAAAAAACGGGTATCATCTGTCATGGTACCCAAAAAACGGGTATCATCTGTCATGGTACCCAAAAAACGGGTATCATGTGTCATGGTACCCAAAAAACGGGTATCATCCGTCATGGTACCCAAAAAACGGGTATCATGTGTCATGGTACCCAATAAACGGGTATCATCGGTCATGGTACCAAAAAAACGGGTATCATCCGTCATGGTACCCAAAAAACGGGTATCATGTGTCATGGTACCCAAAAAACGGGTATCATGTGTCATGGTACCCAAAAAACGGGTATCATGTGTCATGGTACCCAATAAACGGGTATCATGTGTTATGGTACCCAAAAAACGGGTATCATGTGTCATGGTACCCAATAAACGGGTATCATCTGTCATGGTACCCAAAAAAACGGGTATCATGTGTCATGGTACCCAAAAAAACGGGTATCATGTGTCATGGTACCCAAAAAACGGGTATCATGTGTCATGGTACCCAAAAAACGGGTATCATGTGTCATGGTACCCAAAAAACGGGTATCATGTGTCATGGTACCCAATAAACGGGTATCATGTGTTATGGTACCCAAAAAACGGGTATCATGTGTCATGGTACCCAATAAACGGGTATCATCTGTCATGGTACCCAAAAAACGGGTATCATGTGTCATGGTACCCAAAAAACGGGTATCATGTGTCATGGTACCCAAAAAACGGGTATCATGTGTCATGGTACCCAAAAAACGGGTATCATGTGTTATGGTACCCAAAAAACGGGTATCATCCGTCATGGTGCCCAAAAAACGGGTATCATCTGTCATGGTACCCAAAAAACGGGTATCATCTGTCATGGTACCCAAAAAACGGGTATCATCGGTCATGGTACCCAAAAAACGGGTATCATCCGTCATGGTACCCAAAAAACGGGTATCATGTGTCATGGTACCCAAAAAACGGGTATCATGTGTCATGGTACCCAAAAAACGGGTATCATCTGTCATGGTACCCAAAAAACGGGTATCATCCGTCATGGTACCCAAAAAACGGGTATCATGTGTCATGGTACCCAAAAAACGGGTATCATGTGTCATGGTACCCAAAAAACGGGTATCATGTGTCATGGTACCCAATAAACAGGTATCATGTGTTATGGTACCCAAAAAACGGGTATCATGTGTCATGGTACCCAAAAAACGGGTATCATGTGTCATGGTACCCAAAAAACGGGTATCATGCGTTATGGTACCCAAAAAACGGGTATCATGTGTCATGGTACCCAAAAAACGGGTATCATGTGTCATGGTACCCAATAAACAGGTATCATGTGTTATGGTACCCAAAAAACGGGTATCATCCGTCATGGTGCCCAAAAAACGGGTATCATCTGTCATGGTACCCAAAAAACGGGTATCATCTGTCATGGTACCCAAAAAACGGGTATCATGTGTCATGGTACCCAAAATACGGGTATCATCCGTCATGGTACCCAAAAAACGGGTATCATGTGTCATGGTACACAAAAAACGGGTATCATCTGTCATGGTACCCAAAAAACGGGTATCATCTGTCATGGTACCCAAAAAACGGGTATCATGTGTCATGGTACCCAAAAAACGGGTATCATCCGTCATGGTACCCAAAAAACGGGTATCATGTGTCATGGTACCCAATAAACGGGTATCATCGGTCATGGTACCAAAAAAACGGGTATCATCCGTCATGGTACCCAAAAAACGGGTATCATGTGTCATGGTACCCAAAAAACGGGTATCATGTGTCATGGTACCCAAAAAAACGGGTATCATGTGTCATGGTACCCAATAAACGGGTATCATGTGTTATGGTACCCAAAAAACGGGTATCATGTGTCATGGTACCCAATAAACGGGTATCATCTGTCATGGTACCCAAAAAACGGGTATCATGTGTCATGGTACCCAAAAAACGGGTATCATGTGTCATGGTACCCAAAAAACGGGTATCATGTGTCATGGTACCCAAAAAACGGGTATCATGTGTCATGGTACCCAAAAAAACGGGTATCATGTGTCATGGTACCCAATAAACGGGTATCATGTGTTATGGTACCCAAAAAACGGGTATCATGTGTCATGGTACCCAATAAACGGGTATCATCTGTCATGGTACCCAAAAAACGGGTATCATGTGTCATGGTACCCAAAAAACGGGTATCATGTGTCATGGTACCCAAAAAACGGGTATCATGTGTCATGGTACCCAAAAAACGGGTATCATGTGTTATGGTACCCAAAAAACGGGTATCATGTGTCATGGTACCCAAAAAACGGGTATCATCGGTCATGGTACCCAAAAAACGGGTATCATCTGTTTGGTACCCAAAACACGGGTATTATCGGTCATGGTACCCAAAAAGGGGTAACATGTGTCATGGTACCCAATAAACAGGTATCATGTGTTATGGTACCCAAAAAACGGGTATCATCCGTCATGGTGCCCAAAAAACGGGTATCATCTGTCATGGTACCCAAAAAACGGGTATCATGTGTCATGGTACTAAAATAAACAGGTATCATGTGTTATGGTACCCAAAAAACGGGTATCATCCGTCATGGTGCCCAAAAAACGGGTATCATCTGTCATGGTACCCAAAAAACGGGTATCATCTGTCATGGTACCCAAAAAACGGGTATCATCGGTCATGGTACCCAAAAAACGGGTATCATCCGTCATGGTACCCAAAAAACGGGTATCATGTGTCATGGTACCCAAAAAACGGGTATCATGTGTCATGGTACCCAAAAAACGGGTATCATCTGTCATGGTACCCAAAAAACGGGTATCATCTGTCATGGTACCCAAAAAACGGGTATCATGTGTCATGGTACCCAAAAAACGGGTATCATCCGTCATGGTACCCAAAAAACGGGTATCATGTGTCATGGTACCCAAAAAAACGGGTATCATGTGTCATGGTACCCAAAAAACGGGTATCATGTGTCATGGTACCCAAAAAACGGGTATCATGTGTCATGGTGCCCAAAAAACGGGTATCATCTGTCATGGTACCCAAAAAAACGGGTATCATCTGTCATGGTACCCAAAAAACGGGTATCATGTGTCATGGTACCCAAAAAACGGGTATCATCTGTCATGGTACCCAAAAAACGGGTATCATGTGTCATGGTACCCAAAAAACGGGTATCATCCGTCATGGTACCCAAAAAACGGGTATCATGTGTCATGGTACCCAAAAAACGGGTATCATCTGTCATGGTACCCAAAAAACGGGTATCATCTGTCATGGTACCCAAAAAACGGGTATCATGTGTCATGGTACCCAAAAAACGGGTATCATCCGTCATGGTACCCAAAAAACGGGTATCATGTGTCATCGTACCCAATAAACAGGTATCATGTGTTATGGTACCCAAAAAACGGGTATCATCCGTCATGGTGCCCAAAAAACGGGTATCATCTGTCATGGTACCCAAAAAACGGGTATCATCTGTCATGGTACCCAAAAAACGGGTATCATGTGTCATGGTACCCAAAATACGGGTATCATCCGTCATGGTACCCAAAAAACGGGTATCATCTGTCATGGTACCCAAAAAACGGGTATCATCTGTCATGGTACCCAAAAAACGGGTATCATGTGTCATGGTACCCAAAAAACGGGTATCATCCGTCATGGTACCCAAAAAACGGGTATCATGTGTCATGGTACCCAATAAACGGGTATCATCGGTCATGGTACCAAAAAAACGGGTATCATCCGTCATGGTACCCAAAAAAACGGGTATCATGTGTCATGGTACCCAAAAAACGGGTATCATGTGTCATGGTACCCAAAAAACGGGTATCATGTGTCATGGTACCCAATAAACGGGTATCATGTGTTATGGTACCCAAAAAACGGGTATCATGTGTCATGGTACCCAATAAACGGGTATCATCTGTCATGGTACCCAAAAAACGGGTATCATGTGTCATGGTACCCAAAAAACGGGTATCATGTGTCATGGTACCCAAAAAACGGGTATCATGTGTCATGGTACCCAAAAAAACGGGTATCATGTGTCATGGTACCCAAAAAACGGGTATCATGTGTCATGGTACCCAATAAACGGGTATCATGTGTTATGGTACCCAAAAAACGGGTATCATGTGTCATGGTACCCAATAAACGGGTATCATCTGTCATGGTACCCAAAAAACGGGTATCATGTGTCATGGTACCCAAAAAACGGGTATCATGTGTCATGGTACCCAAAAAACGGGTATCATGTGTCATGGTACCCAAAAAACGGGTATCATGTGTTATGGTACCCAAAAAACGGGTATCATCCGTCATGGTGCCCAAAAAACGGGTATCATCTGTCATGGTACCCAAAAAACGGGTATCATCTGTCATGGTACCCAAAAAACGGGTATCATCGGTCATGGTACCCAAAAAACGGGTATCATCCGTCATGGTACCCAAAAAACGGGTATCATGTGTCATGGTACCCAAAAAACGGGTATCATGTGTCATGGTACCCAAAAAACGGGTATCATCTGTCATGGTACCCAAAAAACGGGTATCATCCGTCATGGTACCCAAAAAAACGGGTATCATGTGTCATGGTACCCAAAAAACGGGTATCATGTGTCATGGTACCCAAAAAACGGGTATCATGTGTCATGGTACCCAATAAACAGGTATCATGTGTTATGGTACCCAAAAAACGGGTATCATGTGTCATGGTACCCAAAAAACGGGTATCATGTGTCATGGTACCCAAAAAACGGGTATCATGCGTTATGGTACCCAAAAAACGGGTATCATGTGTCATGGTACCCAAAAAACGGGTATCATGTGTCATGGTACCCAATAAACAGGTATCATGTGTTATGGTACCCAAAAAACGGGTATCATCCGTCATGGTGCCCAAAAAACGGGTATCATCTGTCATGGTACCCAAAAAACGGGTATCATCTGTCATGGTACCCAAAAAACGGGTATCATGTGTCATGGTACCCAAAATACGGGTATCATCCGTCATGGTACCCAAAAAACGGGTATCATGTGTCATGGTACACAAAAAACGGGTATCATCTGTCATGGTACCCAAAAAACGGGTATCATCTGTCATGGTACCCAAAAAACGGGTATCATGTGTCATGGTACCCAAAAAACGGGTATCATCCGTCATGGTACCCAAAAAACGGGTATCATGTGTCATGGTACCCAATAAACGGGTATCATCGGTCATGGTACCAAAAAAACGGGTATCATCCGTCATGGTACCCAAAAAACGGGTATCATGTGTCATGGTACCCAAAAAACGGGTATCATGTGTCATGGTACCCAAAAAACGGGTATCATGTGTCATGGTACCCAATAAACGGGTATCATGTGTTATGGTACCCAAAAAACGGGTATCATGTGTCATGGTACCCAATAAACGGGTATCATCTGTCATGGTACCCAAAAAACGGGTATCATGTGTCATGGTACCCAAAAAACGGGTATCATGTGTCATGGTACCCAAAAAACGGGTATCATGTGTCATGGTACCCAAAAAACGGGTATCATGTGTCATGGTACCCAAAAAACGGGTATCATGTGTCATGGTACCCAATAAACGGGTATCATGTGTTATGGTACCCAAAAAACGGGTATCATGTGTCATGGTACCCAATAAACGGGTATCATCTGTCATGGTACCCAAAAAACGGGTATCATGTGTCATGGTACCCAAAAAACGGGTATCATGTGTCATGGTACCCAAAAAACGGGTATCATGTGTCATGGTACCCAAAAAACGGGTATCATGTGTTATGGTACCCAAAAAACGGGTATCATGTGTCATGGTACCCAAAAAACGGGTATCATCGGTCATGGTACCCAAAAAACGGGTATCATCTGTTTGGTACCCAAAACACGGGTATTATCGGTCATGGTACCCAAAAAGGGGTAACATGTGTCATGGTACCCAATAAACAGGTATCATGTGTTATGGTACCCAAAAAACGGGTATCATCCGTCATGGTGCCCAAAAAACGAGTATCATCTGTCATGGTACCCAAAAAACGGGTATCATGTGTCATGGTACTAAAATAAACAGGTATCATGTGTTATGGTACCCAAAAAACGGGTATCATCCGTCATGGTGCCCAAAAAACGGGTATCATCTGTCATGGTACCCAAAAAACGGGTATCATCTGTCATGGTACCCAAAAAACGGGTATCATCGGTCATGGTACCCAAAAAACGGGTATCATCCGTCATGGTACCCAAAAAACGGGTATCATGTGTCATGGTACCCAAAAAACGGGTATCATGTGTCATGGTACCCAAAAAACGGGTATCATCTGTCATGGTACCCAAAAAACGGGTATCATCTGTCATGGTACCCAAAAAACGGGTATCATGTGTCATGGTACCCAAAAAACGGGTATCATCCGTCATGGTACCCAAAAAACGGGTATCATGTGTCATGGTACCCAAAAAACGGGTATCATGTGTCATGGTACCCAAAAAACGGGTATCATGTGTCATGGTACCCAAAAAACGGGTATCATGTGTCATGGTGCCCAAAAAACGGGTATCATCTGTCATGGTACCCAAAAAACGGGTATCATCTGTCATGGTACCCAAAAAACGGGTATCATGTGTCATGGTACCCAAAAAACGGGTATCATCTGTCATGGTACCCAAAAAACGGGTATCATGTGTCATGGTACCCAAAAAACGGGTATCATCCGTCATGGTACCCAAAAAACGGGTATCATGTGTCATGGTACCCAAAAAACGGGTATCATCTGTCATGGTACCCAAAAAACGGGTATCATCTGTCATGGTACCCAAAAAACGGGTATCATGTGTCATGGTACCCAAAAAACGGGTATCATCCGTCATGGTACCCAAAAAACGGGTATCATGTGTCATGGTACCCAATAAACGGGTATCATCGGTCATGGTACCAAAAAAACGGGTATCATCCGTCATGGTACCCAAAAAACGGGTATCATGTGTCATGGTACCCAAAAAACGGGTATCATGTGTCATGGTACCCAAAAAACGGGTATCATGTGTCATGGTACCCAATAAACGGGTATCATGTGTTATGGTACCCAAAAAACGGGTATCATGTGTCATGGTACCCAATAAACGGGTATCATCTGTCATGGTACCCAAAAAACGGGTATCATGTGTCATGGTACCCAAAAAACGGGTATCATGTGTCATGGTACCCAAAAAACGGGTATCATGTGTCATGGTACCCAAAAAACGGGTATCATGTGTCATGGTACCCAAAAAACGGGTATCATGTGTCATGGTACCCAATAAACGGGTATCATGTGTTATGGTACCCAAAAAACGGGTATCATGTGTCATGGTACCCAATAAACGGGTATCATCTGTCATGGTACCCAAAAAACGGGTATCATGTGTCATGGTACCCAAAAAACGGGTATCATGTGTCATGGTACCCAAAAAACGGGTATCATGTGTCATGGTACCCAAAAAACGGGTATCATGTGTTATGGTACCCAAAAAACGGGTATCATGTGTCATGGTACCCAAAAAACGGGTATCATCGGTCATGGTACCCAAAAAACGGGTATCATCTGTTTGGTACCCAAAACACGGGTATTATCGGTCATGGTACCCAAAAAGGGGTAACATGTGTCATGGTACCCAATAAACAGGTATCATGTGTTATGGTACCCAAAAAACGGGTATCATCCGTCATGGTGCCCAAAAAACGGGTATCATCTGTCATGGTACCCAAAAAACGGGTATCATGTGTCATGGTACCCAATAAACAGGTATCATGTGTTATGGTACCCAAAAAACGGGTATCATCCGTCATGGTGCCCAAAAAACGGGTATCATCTGTCATGGTACCCAAAAAACGGGTATCATCTGTCATGGTACCCAAAAAACGGGTATCATCGGTCATGGTACCCAAAAAACGGGTATCATCCGTCATGGTACCCAAAAAACGGGTATCATGTGTCATGGTACCCAAAAACGGGTATCATGTGTCATGGTACCCAAAAAACGGGTATCATGTGTCATGGTACCCAAAAAACGGTTATCATCGGTCATGGTACCCAAAAAACGGGTATCATCTGTCATGGTACCCAAAAAACGGGTATCATCGGTCATTGTACCCAAAAAACGGGTATCATCGGTCATGGTACCCAAAAAACGGGTATCATGTGTCATGGTACCCAATAAACGGGTATCATGTGTCATGGTACCCAATAAACGGGTATCATGTGTCATGGTACCCAAAAAACGGGTATCATGTGTCATGGTACCCAAAAAAACGAGTATCATGTGTCATGGTACCCAAAAAACGGGTATCATGTGTCATGGTACCCAAAAAAACGGGTATCATCGGTCATGGTACCCAAAAAACGGGTATCATCTGTCTTGGTACCCAAAACACGGGTATTATCTGTCATGGTACCCAAAAAACGGGTAGCATCGGTCATGGTACCCAAAAAACGGGTATCCTCCGTCATGGTACCCAAAAAACGGGTATCATGTGTCATGGTACCCAAAAAACGGGTATCATGTGTCATGGTACCCAATAAACGGGTATCATCTGTCATGGTACCCAAAAAACGGGTATCATGTGTCATGGTACCCAATAAACGGGTATCATGTGTCATGGTACCCAATAAACGGGTATCATGTGTCATGGTACCCAAAAAACGGGTATCATGTGTCATGGTACCCAAAAAAACGAGTATCATGTGTCATGGTACCCAAAAAACGGGTATCATGTGTCATGGTACCCAAAAAACGGGTATCATCGGTCATGGTACCCAAAAAACGGGTATCATCTGTCTTGGTACCCAAAACACGGGTATTATCTGTCATGGTACCCAAAAAACGGGTAGCATCGGTCATGGTACCCAAAAAACGGGTATCCTCCGTCATGGTACCCAAAAAACGGGTATCATGTGTCATGGTACCCAAAAAACGGGTATCATGTGTCATGGTACCCAATAAACGGGTATCATCTGTCATGGTACCCAAAAAACGGGTATCATGTGTCATGGTACCCAATAAACGGGTATCATGTGTCATGGTACCCAATAAACGGGTATCATGTGTCATGGTACCCAAAAAACGGGTATCATGTGTCATGGTACCCAAAAAACGGGTATCATCTGTCTTGGTACCCAAAACACGGGTATTATCGGTCATGGTACCCAAAAAGGGGTAACATGAGTAATGGACCCAAAAAAACGAGTACCATCTGTCATGGTTGAATAGTAAAGCTGTAATTAACTGTAAACAATGAGATGTTTGTGTTTTGTTTACGTGTTCTGTGTTTGTTTCTTGCATTAAGATTGTGTGCCTTACTGAGATAAATGCAATACTAATTTGCATTGTTGATTTTGCCGTAAATACTTAAACTGAGTGGGAGGCAGTAATATATGATATTAACTCGTCTAGTGCTTAAACGAAACACCGCAGTAAAAAACTTTCCTTAACAAAAAGGGGCTTAAAATAATGTTATCTGTCGGTGTAATTTTGGGACACCCTATATGTCTACGGAGCCTCGCATGCGACATACGTCTGCAGTATTAATACCTGGCAACCTACAGTCATACTGATGTAATGTTATTTATATTAGAGGTGGTGCTTTATTTTGTGGACAGAACGTTGGTGAGAGTACCAACCTTACCAGAATAAAGCTTACGTCTGCTGCATTAGCATAATCTCCACTGATTCTTATATAAACCATTTTTAAAATGTTTATTCTTTAATTTACTTGATGCTAATTGATTCAATATTGTAAAGTACTCAAGGTAAGTTCAACAACTTTGAGGCATTGTGAAAACAATTGATGTCGTTTTACAGTGTTCATTAAATGCCAAAGAGAGGACGATCTAAAAGGCTATATGGCATTTGTGGCAAAGATATCGTTTGACACCTGCATGTAATTTTTTTCCTTTTTTGCTTAAAAACGTACTGGATTTTGATAACACATTATGTTAAATCAACTTTAATTACATTTTGCGAACATTGATTTTAATTAGTCATTCCAGTAAGGTAAATTGACTTAGAAATAATGAATTGGAGATAGAATCACTTATGCAGAGTTACAATCAAATAAATTTTAGATGGTACGAAGTTCTCTGGGTTATCTGGTATGTAGTAAATGCACTTCTACGAAAGTCCATCTCCTCAAGTAGACGCAAAAGATACACTTTTTTAAGACTACTTTGTTGGGGAATTAGTAGAGAAACTAATGTGAATGCATACACCAGATTGTTTTTTTAAGTATTATACAGTCTAATCGAAAACACGCAAGCTATTCATCACGTTATTAATAGACATTTTTCCAATATCCTGAAAGTTTTTACCCCTCGTTGCAAAAAGAGCAACTTTCCAGGTAATCCAGGAAAAGAAGAAAGCAATTCTTTTAGAAAGAAAGCGGTTGTGAAAACGGTAAGAGAAACTGTGTTGTAATCTGCAGGAGGCAAATTCGATTGGAACAGGGCTATGATTTATGGAGGTCGGTTCCAATATTAGCAGGAAATGGGAAGGGGGAAAGTAGACCTATACCTTCTTTAACATTTCTCTCCTTTTTTCCCCAAGAGACGTCTTCAGACAATAAATCATAAGTGTTAAATCTTGGAGAAGGTTTCATGTTTCTTACAAATTATAAAGCTGGCACAAATAATAGACAACTGCAGGATCCGGCAGAAAAAGATCCAAATGGATACTTGCTTACGATATTTGACGTAATATTGTATGTTGGTATCAGTGCGTATGTTAGAGTTGTGCGTTGTTACAATTGGCTCAGAAGGGCCACACATTCTTGCCTCACTCCACCTGCCATCCCTCCGCTTCACTGCTATTCAGCTTCCTGTGTACGTCTATTACTTGATAAGAGATTTTTTTAGTTAAAAAGCCGAAAATTTCTAGTTTAATATGCATATATCAATTTCCAAACATAAGCCTTACATCTTTTAAACTATAATATATTGGAGTCTGAACTGAACCAGATGCGGATAAATGTAGGGTAATATTAAAAATGTGTATATCTTAAACCTAAGGTTAAAATATTATATCAAAATTTGACACGTTTTCTCGAAGGTGCTTCAGTTAGTAACAAATAAACACAAGACTATTGGACAAGTACAACCTAAGTCTAAATGTTGTAGTGATAAATCATCAAACCACGGACAACGTCGGGTATTTCACCCAGTAACAAAGAAACACAAGACTATTGGACAAGTACAACCTAAGTCTAAATGTTGTAGTGATAAATCATGAAACCACGGACAACGTCGGGTATTTCACCCAGTAACAAAGAAACACAAGGCTATTGGACAAGTACAACCTAAGTCTAAATGTTGTAGTGATAAATCATGAAACCACGGACAACGTCGGGTATTTCACCCAGTAACAAAGAAACACAAGACTATTGGACAAGTACAACCTAAGTTTAAATGTTGTAGCGATAAATCATCAAACCACGGACAACGTCGGGTATTTCAGTTAGTAACAAAGAAACACAAGACTACTGGACAAGTACAACCTAAGTCTAAATGTTGTAGCGATAAATCATCAAACCACGGACAACGTCGGGTATTTCAGTTAGTAACAAAGAAACACAAGACTATTGGACAAGTACAACCTAAGTCTAAATGTTGTAGTGATAAATCATCAAACCACGGACATTGTTTGAAGAAATGTTTCCTTCAACGTGGCCACCATTAAATATGAATCCATGTGGAAAGTTATTTAGACACTTGCAGTGAAAAGTGCGTGTGACAAATGTGTCAGATTTCAGTTCAGCCAGAAGCGAGAGTCGCCCGCCCTCTGTTGAGTGACCCGATGGACCGCCAGAAGCGAGAGTCGCGCGCCCTCTGTTGGGTGACCCGACCGACAGAAGCGAGAGTGAGTCGCGCGCCCTCTGTCAGGCTGCTGCTGCACGACTAGTTACGTCCGTCCGACAGATGGCGGCAAGGTGCGAACGCACGTGCAGCTCGCTGTTTTCGCCGCTAATAGAGAGAATGTGGTGAGGACGGTATATTTGCACGCGTGGCGAGTCTGAGAAACGTGGACGAGAGTCGGCGAGGGTGGCGGCGATGCCGGGGGACGAACAGGAGCGCCGTAGAGTAGCGGAGAAATGGGAGCTGCAGGAAGTGAAGATGGTGTCTAGTGAATAAGTCAGGTGCTAGTTGCCGGTCGCGATTTAGCGATCCCGCGATTGGGCGATCCCCGAGGCGATCTTCATCCTTCGCCATCCTTCGACAGCATTCGACTCGACAAGGAAGTGGATGCTCTTTTTGGTCGTCGATAGCTTTGGTGGCTGGGTGGTGCTTCTGGCCAGCAAAGCTCTTTGACTCCCGCCCTGCCTGCCAGCACTTGGTGAGGCTGACAGTCGGTCAGTGTGGCTCGGTCCAGGGCCTGGAGCGGAGCACGGCTCTTGTTCCTCTGTGCGGGCCCCAAGACCGGCGACCGGCCGTGTGGGGCTGGGCTTCCCGTGCGGGCGGGCGGGCGGGTCCACCACCCTCCCCGAGGAGGGCTTTGCGGCCTTGTAGTCAGATTCCTTAAAGTGGCCCGCACTTGTCACTCCCCGGAACCAGCTCTTCAAAGTCGAAGTGAACCTTATACATTAAGATACGAGTTCGGCGAGGGATGCGTTGGAAAGGGCTCGTCTCGCCCCTCCCGATGAAAAAACCCCCGACTCTCTACGACCACGCGTTCTCGATCTGCTCCCAGCGCCGCTTACGGTTGAGCCACCGCCGATTTGTCAAACGTGAGCTAGCGCGCCGCGCGACCCCTCAAAGGACGCGCCTCGGCGAGACGAGCAAGAATGCTTATGTGCACTTTGGCCCCATCTCCAGCCGTTGGCCCGCAGGAGTCAAAAAAGTCTTAAAAATCGGTAACGGCGCCCATAATTGAGCTGAAGATGCAAAATTCGCGGCGGGTGCCCGGAGAGCCAGGTGCCAGCGTATGCCGGTGCAAAATCCGCCCCCGCGTACCACCAGCGCCCTCTATTGACAAAAAACCGATTCACTCCCCAACGGTGCGCGGGATTCGAACCTGGACACCGCAGCTGGGCAGTACTTCTCAAGAGCTATCCAGAACCACCTTTGTGTGCGAAACCGCGCCGACATGGGCCCGCCCACACCTCTCGTAAGATGGCCACAATTTTCTAAAATTTGAACGGCGCAAGGTCCGCCAATTCGGACCACCAACTGTTGTAGTCCTCCTCGACCGCTTTCCACACGTGTGCTCAGATTTCTTAAACCTGTACCCCCTGCCCGGATCTAAGCTTCCAAAGTCGGGCAAAACTGCGGGACGCTCTCGTCGGCACCCTAATAGTGCTGGAACCGCCAGATTTCAGGTGAAGCTTCGGCCCCAGGCGCACTACCCACCCACCCCGGGACATCCCCCCGCGCCTGCGGTAGCGCACGCTATAAACATAAAACACTCTTACTCTCGAGTCGGTGACGGAGGTCGAACTGGGACCACCGACTCCGGTAGACCTCTCCGAGGGCTACACGACCCAATAGTCAGATTCCTTACACCTCCTCTCGCTTCTTCGCAAGAAGCGATCAAAAATGGCCAAAAATTTCTAAAACTCGAACCAAGGACCACAGCGACTCGGGACCGGTCCAGGCGTGTTCCCCGGGTTAAGAAACGTCAGAATTGTGAAATTCACAAAGTTCCGTCCAGCCGTTCAAATTTTGGAAAAACTTGTAAAACGTAAGGCTACAAGTCCAGGTACCCCACTACATAATCAACCCGTCTTGACTCGCTGGTGAAGACAGAATACCGAAAAGTGGCAACCGCTTCACGGAAAGTGACCAAACTCTGGAATTACACGTTTTGGACCACGGCCGACACTCCTAGACCATCGGCGAGCCTCTCCGAGGCCCCGTTCAAAAAGTGCGTTTCTGTCTTAGGTATGTCTTCTTGCTCCTCGGTTCGTTCGTTCCCTCCCTCGGGTTAAAACTGACGAAACTTTGTCTAGCAAGACCTATTTGTCTAGCAAGGCCTATTTGTCTAGAAAGGCCCATTCGTCTAGGAAGGCCTATCTTTTCTAGAAAGGCCTATTCTGTCTAGGAATGCATATTCGTCTAGTAAGGCCTATTTTGTCTAAGAAGGCCAATTTGTCTACGAGTGCCTATTCGTCCAGGAAGACCTACTATGTCAACGAAGGCCTATCTGCCATGGAATGCCTATTCGTCTAGAAAGGCCTACTTTCTCAAGGAAGGCCTACTTTGTCTAGGAACACATATTGGTCTAGGAAGGCCTATTTTGTCTAGGAAGGCCTATCTTGTCTAAGAAGGCCTATTTTGTCTAGGAAGGCCTATCTTGTCTAGGAAGACCTATCTTGTCTAGGAAGGCCTATTTTGACTAGAAACGCCTATTTTGTCTAGGAAGGCCTATCTTGTCTAGGAAGGCCTATTTTGTCTAGGAAGGCCTATCTTGTCTAAGAAGGCCTATTTTGTCTAGGAAGGCCTATCTTGTCTAGGAAGACCTATCTTGACTAGCAAGGCCTATTTGTCTAGTAAGGCCTATTCGTCTAGGAAGGCCTATTGCTCTAGCAGGGCCTATCTTGTCTAAGAAGGCCTATTTTGTCAGGAAGGCCTATTTTGTCTAGAAAGACCTATCTTGTCTAGGAAGGCCTATTTTGACTAGAAACGCCTATTTTGTCAGGAAGGCCTATTTTGTCTTAGAAGGCCTATGTTGTCTAGGAAGGCTATTTTGTCTAGGAAGACCTATCTTGCGTAGGAAGGCCTATTCGTCTAGGAAGGCCTATTTTATCTAGGAACGCATATTCGCATAGGAAGGCCTATTTTGTCTAGGAAGGCCTATCTTGGCTAAGAAGGCCTATTTGTCTAGGAGTGCCTTCCGTCTAGGAAGGCCTATTTTGCCAAGGAAGGCCTATTTGTCTTGGATTGCCTATTCGTCTAGAAAGGCCTATTTTGTCAGGAAGGCGATTTTGTCTAGGAAGGCCTATCTTGTCTAGGAAGGCCGATTTTGTGTAGGAAGACCTATCTTGTCTAGCCAGGCCTATTTGTCTAGGAAGGCCTATTTTGTCTAGGAAGGCCTATCTTGTCTAGGAAGGCCTATTTTGTCTAGGAAGACCTATCTTGTCTAGGAAGGCCTATTTTGACTAGAGACGCCTATTTTGTCAGCAAGGCCTATTTTGTCTTAGAAGGCCTGTCTTGTCTAGGAAGGCCAATTTTGTCTAGGAAGACCTATCTTGTGTAGGAAGGCCTATTCATCTAGGAAGGCCTATTTTATCTAGGAACGCATATTCGTCTAGGAAGGCCTATTTTGTCTAGGAAGGCCTATCTTGTGTAGGAAGGCCTATTTTGTATAGCAAGTGTCATGGTACCCAAAAAACGGATAATTTCTGTCATGGTACCCAAACAACGGGAACCATGTGTCTTGGTACCGAAAAAACGAGTACCACCTGTCTTGGTACTCAAAAAACGAGTACCACAAGTCTTGGTACCCAAAAAACGGGTATCATCCGTCATGGTACCCAAAAAACGGGTATCATGTGTCATGGTACCCAAAAAACGGGTATCATGTGTCATGGTACCCAAAAAACGGGTATCATCTGTCATGGTACCCAAAAAACGGGTATCATCCGTCATGGTACCCAAAAAACGGGTATCATGTGTCATGGTACCCAAAAAACGGGTATCATGTGTCATGGTACCCAAAAAACGGGTATCATGTGTCATGGTACCCAATAAACAGGTATCATGTGTTATGGTACCCAAAAAACGGGTATCATGTGTCATGGTACCCAAAAAACGGGTATCATGTGTCATGGTACCCAAAAAACGGGTATCATGTGTTATGGTACCCAAAAAACGGGTATCATGTGTCATGGTACCCAAAAAACGGGTATCATGTGTCATGGTACCCAATAAACAGGTATCATGTGTTATGGTACCCAAAAAACGGGTATCATCCGTCATGGTGCCCAAAAAACGGGTATCATCTGTCATGGTACCCAAAAAACGGGTATCATCTGTCATGGTACCCAAAAAACGGGTATCATGTGTCATGGTACCCAAAATACGGGTATCATCCGTCATGGTACCCAAAAAACGGGTATCATGTGTCATGGTACACAAAAAACGGGTATCATCTGTCATGGTACCCAAAAAACGGGTATCATCTGTCATGGTACCCAAAAAACGGGTATCATGTGTCATGGTACCCAAAAAACGGGTATCATCCGTCATGGTACCCAAAAAACGGGTATCATGTGTCATGGTACCCAATAAACGGGTATCATCGGTCATGGTACCAAAAAAACGGGTATCATCCGTCATGGTACCCAAAAAACGGGTATCATGTGTCATGGTACCCAAAAAACGGGTATCATGTGTCATGGTACCCAAAAAACGGGTATCATGTGTCATGGTACCCAATAAACGGGTATCATGTGTTATGGTACCCAAAAAACGGGTATCATGTGTCATGGTACCCAATAAACGGGTATCATCTGTCATGGTACCCAAAAAACGGGTATCATGTGTCATGGTACCCAAAAAACGGGTATCATGTGTCATGGTACCCAAAAAACGGGTATCATGTGTCATGGTACCCAAAAAACGGGTATCATGTGTCATGGTACCCAAAAAACGGGTATCATGTGTCATGGTACCCAATAAACGGGTATCATGTGTTATGGTACCCAAAAAACGGGTATCATGTGTCATGGTACCCAATAAACGGGTATCATCTGTCATGGTACCCAAAAAACGGGTATCATGTGTCATGGTACCCAAAAAACGGGTATCATGTGTCATGGTACCCAAAAAACGGGTATCATGTGTCATGGTACCCAAAAAAACGGGTATCATGTGTTATGGTACCCAAAAAACGGGTATCATGTGTCATGGTACCCAAAAAACGGGTATCATCGGTCATGGTACCCAAAAAACGGGTATCATCTGTTTGGTACCCAAAACACGGGTATTATCGGTCATGGTACCCAAAAAGGGGTAACATGTGTCATGGTACCCAATAAACAGGTATCATGTGTTATGGTACCCAAAAAACGGGTATCATCCGTCATGGTGCCCAAAAAACGGGTATCATCTGTCATGGTACCCAAAAAACGGGTATCATGTGTCATGGTACCCAATAAACAGGTATCATGTGTTATGGTACCCAAAAAACGGGTATCATCCGTCATGGTGCCCAAAAAACGGGTATCATCTGTCATGGTACCCAAAAAACGGGTATCATCTGTCATGGTACCCAAAAAACGGGTATCATCGGTCATGGTACCCAAAAAACGGGTATCATCCGTCATGGTACCCAAAAAACGGGTATCATGTGTCATGGTACCCAAAAAACGGGTATCATGTGTCATGGTACCCAAAAAACGGGTATCATCTGTCATGGTACCCAAAAAACGGGTATCATCCGTCATGGTACCCAAAAAACGGGTATCATGTGTCATGGTACCCAAAAAACGGGTATCATGTGTCATGGTACCCAAAAAACGGGTATCATGTGTCATGGTACCCAATAAACAGGTATCATGTGTTATGGTACCCAAAAAACGGGTATCATGTGTCATGGTACCCAAAAAACGGGTATCATGTGTCATGGTACCCAAAAAACGGGTATCATGCGTTATGGTACCCAAAAAACGGGTATCATGTGTCATGGTACCCAAAAAACGGGTATCATGTGTCATGGTACCCAATAAACAGGTATCATGTGTTATGGTACCCAAAAAACGGGTATCATCCGTCATGGTGCCCAAAAAACGGGTATCATGTGTCATGGTACACAAAAAACGGGTATCATCTGTCATGGTACCCAAAAAACGGGTATCATCTGTCATGGTACCCAAAAAACGGGTATCATGTGTCATGGTACCCAAAAAACGGGTATCATCCGTCATGGTACCCAAAAAACGGGTATCATGTGTCATGGTACCCAATAAACGGGTATCATCGGTCATGGTACCAAAAAAAACGGGTATCATCCGTCATGGTACCCAAAAAACGGGTATCATGTGTCATGGTACCCAAAAAACGGGTATCATGTGTCATGGTACCCAAAAAAACGGGTATCATGTGTCATGGTACCCAATAAACGGGTATCATGTGTTATGGTACCCAAAAAACGGGTATCATGTGTCATGGTACCCAATAAACGGGTATCATCTGTCATGGTACCCAAAAAACGGGTATCATGTGTCATGGTACCCAAAAAACGGGTATCATGTGTCATGGTACCCAAAAAACGGGTATCATGTGTCATGGTACCCAAAAAACGGGTATCATGTGTCATGGTACCCAAAAAACGGGTATCATGTGTCATGGTACCCAATAAACGGGTATCATGTGTTATGGTACCCAAAAAACGGGTATCATGTGTCATGGTACCCAATAAACGGGTATCATCTGTCATGGTACCCAAAAAACGGGTATCATGTGTCATGGTACCCAAAAAACGGGTATCATGTGTCATGGTACCCAAAAAACGGGTATCATGTGTCATGGTACCCAAAAAACGGGTATCATGTGTTATGGTACCCAAAAAACGGGTATCATGTGTCATGGTACCCAAAAAACGGGTATCATCGGTCATGGTACCCAAAAAACGGGTATCATCTGTTTGGTACCCAAAACACGGGTATTATCGGTCATGGTACCCAAAAAGGGGTAACATGTGTCATGGTACCCAATAAACAGGTATCATGTGTTATGGTACCCAAAAAACGGGTATCATCCGTCATGGTGCCCAAAAAACGGGTATCATCTGTCATGGTACCCAAAAAACGGGTATCATGTGTCATGGTACTAAAATAAACAGGTATCATGTGTTATGGTACCCAAAAAACGGGTATCATCCGTCATGGTGCCCAAAAAACGGGTATCATCTGTCATGGTACCCAAAAAACGGGTATCATCTGTCATGGTACCCAAAAAACGGGTATCATCGGTCATGGTACCCAAAAAACGGGTATCATCCGTCATGGTACCCAAAAAACGGGTATCATGTGTCATGGTACCCAAAAAACGGGTATCATGTGTCATGGTACCCAAAAAACGGGTATCATCTGTCATGGTACCCAAAAAACGGGTATCATCTGTCATGGTACCCAAAAAACGGGTATCATGTGTCATGGTACCCAAAAAACGGGTATCATCCGTCATGGTACCCAAAAAACGGGTATCATGTGTCATGGTACCCAAAAAACGGGTATCATGTGTCATGGTACCCAAAAAACGGGTATCATGTGTCATGGTACCCAAAAAACGGGTATCATGTGTCATGGTGCCCAAAAAACGGGTATCATCTGTCATGGTACCCAAAAAACGGGTATCATCTGTCATGGTACCCAAAAAACGGGTATCATGTGTCATGGTACCCAAAAAACGGGTATCATCTGTCATGGTACCCAAAAAACGGGTATCATGTGTCATGGTACCCAAAAAACGGGTATCATCCGTCATGGTACCCAAAAAACGGGTATCATGTGTCATGGTACCCAAAAAACGGGTATCATCTGTCATGGTACCCAAAAAACGGGTATCATCTGTCATGGTACCCAAAAAACGGGTATCATGTGTCATGGTACCCAAAAAACGGGTATCATCCGTCATGGTACCCAAAAAACGGGTATCATGTGTCATGGTACCCAATAAACAGGTATCATGTGTTATGGTACCCAAAAAACGGGTATCATCCGTCATGGTGCCCAAAAAACGGGTATCATCTGTCATGGTACCCAAAAAACGGGTATCATCTGTCATGGTACCCAAAAAACGGGTATCATGTGTCATGGTACCCAAAATACGGGTATCATCCGTCATGGTACCCAAAAAACGGGTATCATGTGTCATGGTACACAAAAAACGGGTATCATCTGTCATGGTACCCAAAAAACGGGTATCATCTGTCATGGTACCCAAAAAACGGGTATCATGTGTCATGGTACCCAAAAAACGGGTATCATCCGTCATGGTACCCAAAAAACGGGTATCATGTGTCATGGTACCCAATAAACGGGTATCATCGGTCATGGTACCAAAAAAACGGGTATCATCCGTCATGGTACCCAAAAAACGGGTATCATGTGTCATGGTACCCAAAAAACGGGTATCATGTGTCATGGTACCCAAAAAACGGGTATCATGTGTCATGGTACCCAATAAACGGGTATCATGTGTTATGGTACCCAAAAAACGGGTATCATGTGTCATGGTACCCAATAAACGGGTATCATCTGTCATGGTACCCAAAAAACGGGTATCATGTGTCATGGTACCCAAAAAACGGGTATCATGTGTCATGGTACCCAAAAAACGGGTATCATGTGTCATGGTACCCAAAAAACGGGTATCATGTGTCATGGTACCCAAAAAACGGGTATCATGTGTCATGGTACCCAATAAACGGGTATCATGTGTTATGGTACCCAAAAAACGGGTATCATGTGTCATGGTACCCAATAAACGGGTATCATCTGTCATGGTACCCAAAAAACGGGTATCATGTGTCATGGTACCCAAAAAACGGGTATCATGTGTCATGGTACCCAAAAAACGGGTATCATGTGTCATGGTACCCAAAAAACGGGTATCATGTGTTATGGTACCCAAAAAACGGGTATCATCCGTCATGGTGCCCAAAAAACGGGTATCATCTGTCATGGTACCCAAAAAACGGGTATCATCTGTCATGGTACCCAAAAAACGGGTATCATCGGTCATGGTACCCAAAAAACGGGTATCATCCGTCATGGTACCCAAAAAACGGGTATCATGTGTCATGGTACCCAAAAAACGGGTATCATGTGTCATGGTACCCAAAAAACGGGTATCATCTGTCATGGTACCCAAAAAACGGGTATCATCCGTCATGGTACCCAAAAAACGGGTATCATGTGTCATGGTACCCAAAAAACGGGTATCATGTGTCATGGTACCCAAAAAACGGGTATCATGTGTCATGGTACCCAATAAACAGGTATCATGTGTTATGGTACCCAAAAAACGGGTATCATGTGTCATGGTACCCAAAAAACGGGTATCATGTGTCATGGTACCCAAAAAACGGGTATCATGCGTTATGGTACCCAAAAAACGGGTATCATGTGTCATGGTACCCAAAAAACGGGTATCATGTGTCATGGTACCCAATAAACAGGTATCATGTGTTATGGTACCCAAAAAACGGGTATCATCCGTCATGGTGCCCAAAAAACGGGTATCATCTGTCATGGTACCCAAAAAACGGGTATCATCTGTCATGGTACCCAAAAAACGGGTATCATGTGTCATGGTACCCAAAATACGGGTATCATCCGTCATGGTACCCAAAAAACGGGTATCATGTGTCATGGTACACAAAAAACGGGTATCATCTGTCATGGTACCCAAAAAAACGGGTATCATCTGTCATGGTACCCAAAAAACGGGTATCATGTGTCATGGTACCCAAAAAACGGGTATCATCCGTCATGGTACCCAAAAAACGGGTATCATGTGTCATGGTACCCAATAAACGGGTATCATCGGTCATGGTACCAAAAAAACGGGTATCATCCGTCATGGTACCCAAAAAACGGGTATCATGTGTCATGGTACCCAAAAAACGGGTATCATGTGTCATGGTACCCAAAAAAAACGGGTATCATGTGTCATGGTACCCAATAAACGGGTATCATGTGTTATGGTACCCAAAAAACGGGTATCATGTGTCATGGTACCCAATAAACGGGTATCATCTGTCATGGTACCCAAAAAACGGGTATCATGTGTCATGGTACCCAAAAAACGGGTATCATGTGTCATGGTACCCAAAAAACGGGTATCATGTGTCATGGTACCCAAAAAACGGGTATCATGTGTCATGGTACCCAAAAAACGGGTATCATGTGTCATGGTACCCAATAAACGGGTATCATGTGTTATGGTACCCAAAAAACGGGTATCATGTGTCATGGTACCCAATAAACGGGTATCATCTGTCATGGTACCCCAAAAAACGGGTATCATGTGTCATGGTACCCAAAAAACGGGTATCATGTGTCATGGTACCCAAAAAACGGGTATCATGTGTCATGGTACCCAAAAAACGGGTATCATGTGTTATGGTACCCAAAAAACGGGTATCATGTGTCATGGTACCCAAAAAACGGGTATCATCGGTCATGGTACCCAAAAAACGGGTATCATCTGTTTGGTACCCAAAACACGGGTATTATCGGTCATGGTACCCAAAAAGGGGTAACATGTGTCATGGTACCCAATAAACAGGTATCATGTGTTATGGTACCCAAAAAACGGGTATCATCCGTCATGGTGCCCAAAAAACGGGTATCATCTGTCATGGTACCCAAAAAACGGGTATCATGTGTCATGGTACTAAAATAAACAGGTATCATGTGTTATGGTACCCAAAAAACGGGTATCATCCGTCATGGTGCCCAAAAAACGGGTATCATCTGTCATGGTACCCAAAAAACGGGTATCATCTGTCATGGTACCCAAAAAACGGGTATCATCGGTCATGGTACCCAAAAAACGGGTATCATCCGTCATGGTACCCAAAAAACGGGTATCATGTGTCATGGTACCCAAAAAACGGGTATCATGTGTCATGGTACCCAAAAAACGGGTATCATCTGTCATGGTACCCAAAAAACGGGTATCATCTGTCATGGTACCCAAAAAACGGGTATCATGTGTCATGGTACCCAAAAAACGGGTATCATCCGTCATGGTACCCAAAAAACGGGTATCATGTGTCATGGTACCCAAAAAACGGGTATCATGTGTCATGGTACCCAAAAAACGGGTATCATGTGTCATGGTACCCAAAAAACGGGTATCATGTGTCATGGTGCCCAAAAAACGGGTATCATCTGTCATGGTACCCAAAAAACGGGTATCATCTGTCATGGTACCCAAAAAACGGGTATCATGTGTCATGGTACCCAAAAAACGGGTATCATCTGTCATGGTACCCAAAAAACGGGTATCATGTGTCATGGTACCCAAAAAACGGGTATCATCCGTCATGGTACCCAAAAAACGGGTATCATGTGTCATGGTACCCAAAAAACGGGTATCATCTGTCATGGTACCCAAAAAACGGGTATCATCTGTCATGGTACCCAAAAAACGGGTATCATGTGTCATGGTACCCAAAAAACGGGTATCATCCGTCATGGTACCCAAAAAAACGGGTATCATGTGTCATGGTACCCAATAAACAGGTATCATGTGTTATGGTACCCAAAAAACGGGTATCATCCGTCATGGTGCCCAAAAAACGGGTATCATCTGTCATGGTACCCAAAAAACGGGTATCATCTGTCATGGTACCCAAAAAACGGGTATCATGTGTCATGGTACCCAAAATACGGGTATCATCCGTCATGGTACCCAAAAAACGGGTATCATCTGTCATGGTACCCAAAAAACGGGTATCATCTGTCATGGTACCCAAAAAACGGGTATCATGTGTCATGGTACCCAAAAAACGGGTATCATCCGTCATGGTACCCAAAAAACGGGTATCATGTGTCATGGTACCCAATAAACGGGTATCATCGGTCATGGTACCAAAAAAACGGGTATCATCCGTCATGGTACCCAAAAAACGGGTATCATGTGTCATGGTACCCAAAAAACGGGTATCATGTGTCATGGTACCCAAAAAACGGGTATCATGTGTCATGGTACCCAATAAACGGGTATCATGTGTTATGGTACCCAAAAAACGGGTATCATGTGTCATGGTACCCAATAAACGGGTATCATCTGTCATGGTACCCAAAAAACGGGTATCATGTGTCATGGTACCCAAAAAACGGGTATCATGTGTCATGGTACCCAAAAAAACGGGTATCATGTGTCATGGTACCCAAAAAACGGGTATCATGTGTCATGGTACCCAAAAAACGGGTATCATGTGTCATGGTACCCAATAAACGGGTATCATGTGTTATGGTACCCAAAAAACGGGTATCATGTGTCATGGTACCCAATAAACGGGTATCATCTGTCATGGTACCCAAAAAACGGGTATCATGTGTCATGGTACCCAAAAAACGGGTATCATGTGTCATGGTACCCAAAAAACGGGTATCATGTGTCATGGTACCCAAAAAAACGGGTATCATGTGTTATGGTACCCAAAAAACGGGTATCATCCGTCATGGTGCCCAAAAAACGGGTATCATCTGTCATGGTACCCAAAAAACGGGTATCATCTGTCATGGTACCCAAAAAACGGGTATCATCGGTCATGGTACCCAAAAAACGGGTATCATCCGTCATGGTACCCAAAAAACGGGTATCATGTGTCATGGTACCCAAAAAACGGGTATCATGTGTCATGGTACCCAAAAAACGGGTATCATCTGTCATGGTACCCAAAAAACGGGTATCATCCGTCATGGTACCCAAAAAACGGGTATCATGTGTCATGGTACCCAAAAAACGGGTATCATGTGTCATGGTACCCAAAAAACGGGTATCATGTGTCATGGTACCCAATAAACAGGTATCATGTGTTATGGTACCCAAAAAACGGGTATCATGTGTCATGGTACCCAAAAAACGGGTATCATGTGTCATGGTACCCAAAAAACGGGTATCATGCGTTATGGTACCCAAAAAACGGGTATCATGTGTCATGGTACCCAAAAAACGGGTATCATGTGTCATGGTACCCAATAAACAGGTATCATGTGTTATGGTACCCAAAAAACGGGTATCATCCGTCATGGTGCCCAAAAAACGGGTATCATCTGTCATGGTACCCAAAAAACGGGTATCATCTGTCATGGTACCCAAAAAACGGGTATCATGTGTCATGGTACCCAAAATACGGGTATCATCCGTCATGGTACCCAAAAAACGGGTATCATGTGTCATGGTACACAAAAAACGGGTATCATCTGTCATGGTACCCAAAAAACGGGTATCATCTGTCATGGTACCCAAAAAACGGGTATCATGTGTCATGGTACCCAAAAAACGGGTATCTTCCGTCATGGTACCCAAAAAACGGGTATCATGTGTCATGGTACCCAATAAACGGGTATCATCGGTCATGGTACCAAAAAAAACGGGTATCATCCGTCATGGTACCCAAAAAACGGGTATCATGTGTCATGGTACCCAAAAAAACGGGTATCATGTGTCATGGTACCCAAAAAACGGGTATCATGTGTCATGGTACCCAATAAACGGGTATCATGTGTTATGGTACCCAAAAAACGGGTATCATGTGTCATGGTACCCAATAAACGGGTATCATCTGTCATGGTACCCAAAAAACGGGTATCATGTGTCATGGTACCCAAAAAACGGGTATCATGTGTCATGGTACCCAAAAAAACGGGTATCATGTGTCATGGTACCCAAAAAACGGGTATCATGTGTCATGGTACCCAAAAAACGGGTATCATGTGTCATGGTACCCAATAAACGGGTATCATGTGTTATGGTACCCAAAAAACGGGTATCATGTGTCATGGTACCCAATAAACGGGTATCATCTGTCATGGTACCCAAAAAACGGGTATCATGTGTCATGGTACCCAAAAAACGGGTATCATGTGTCATGGTACCCAAAAAACGGGTATCATGTGTCATGGTACCCAAAAAACGGGTATCATGTGTTATGGTACCCAAAAAACGGGTATCATGTGTCATGGTACCCAAAAAACGGGTATCATCGGTCATGGTACCCAAAAAACGGGTATCATCTGTTTGGTACCCAAAACACGGGTATTATCGGTCATGGTACCCAAAAAGGGGTAACATGTGTCATGGTACCCAATAAACAGGTATCATGTGTTATGGTACCCAAAAAACGGGTATCATCCGTCATGGTGCCCAAAAAACGAGTATCATCTGTCATGGTACCCAAAAAACGGGTATCATGTGTCATGGTACTAAAATAAACAGGTATCATGTGTTATGGTACCCAAAAAACGGGTATCATCCGTCATGGTGCCCAAAAAACGGGTATCATCTGTCATGGTACCCAAAAAACGGGTATCATCTGTCATGGTACCCAAAAAACGGGTATCATCGGTCATGGTACCCAAAAAACGGGTATCATCCGTCATGGTACCCAAAAAACGGGTATCATGTGTCATGGTACCCAAAAAACGGGTATCATGTGTCATGGTACCCAAAAAAACGGGTATCATCTGTCATGGTACCCAAAAAACGGGTATCATCTGTCATGGTACCCAAAAAACGGGTATCATGTGTCATGGTACCCAAAAAACGGGTATCATCCGTCATGGTACCCAAAAAACGGGTATCATGTGTCATGGTACCCAAAAAACGGGTATCATGTGTCATGGTACCCAAAAAACGGGTATCATGTGTCATGGTACCCAAAAAACGGGTATCATGTGTCATGGTGCCCAAAAAACGGGTATCATCTGTCATGGTACCCAAAAAACGGGTATCATCTGTCATGGTACCCAAAAAACGGGTATCATGTGTCATGGTACCCAAAAAACGGGTATCATCTGTCATGGTACCCAAAAAACGGGTATCATGTGTCATGGTACCCAAAAAACGGGTATCATCCGTCATGGTACCCAAAAAACGGGTATCATGTGTCATGGTACCCAAAAAACGGGTATCATCTGTCATGGTACCCAAAAAACGGGTATCATCTGTCATGGTACCCAAAAAACGGGTATCATGTGTCATGGTACCCAAAAAACGGGTATCATCCGTCATGGTACCCAAAAAACGGGTATCATGTGTCATGGTACCCAATAAACGGGTATCATCGGTCATGGTACCAAAAAAAACGGGTATCATCCGTCATGGTACCCAAAAAACGGGTATCATGTGTCATGGTACCCAAAAAACGGGTATCATGTGTCATGGTACCCAAAAAACGGGTATCATGTGTCATGGTACCCAATAAACGGGTATCATGTGTTATGGTACCCAAAAAACGGGTATCATGTGTCATGGTACCCAATAAACGGGTATCATCTGTCATGGTACCCAAAAAACGGGTATCATGTGTCATGGTACCCAAAAAAACGGGTATCATGTGTCATGGTACCCAAAAAACGGGTATCATGTGTCATGGTACCCAAAAAACGGGTATCATGTGTCATGGTACCCAAAAAACGGGTATCATGTGTCATGGTACCCAATAAACGGGTATCATGTGTTATGGTACCCAAAAAACGGGTATCATGTGTCATGGTACCCAATAAACGGGTATCATCTGTCATGGTACCCAAAAAACGGGTATCATGTGTCATGGTACCCAAAAAAACGGGTATCATGTGTCATGGTACCCAAAAAACGGGTATCATGTGTCATGGTACCCAAAAAAACGGGTATCATGTGTTATGGTACCCAAAAAACGGGTATCATGTGTCATGGTACCCAAAAAACGGGTATCATCGGTCATGGTACCCAAAAAACGGGTATCATCTGTTTGGTACCCAAAACACGGGTATTATCGGTCATGGTACCCAAAAAGGGGTAACATGTGTCATGGTACCCAATAAACAGGTATCATGTGTTATGGTACCCAAAAAACGGGTATCATCCGTCATGGTGCCCAAAAAACGGGTATCATCTGTCATGGTACCCAAAAAACGGGTATCATGTGTCATGGTACCCAATAAACAGGTATCATGTGTTATGGTACCCAAAAAACGGGTATCATCCGTCATGGTGCCCAAAAAACGGGTATCATCTGTCATGGTACCCAAAAAAAACGGGTATCATCTGTCATGGTACCCAAAAAACGGGTATCATCGGTCATGGTACCCAAAAAAACGGGTATCATCCGTCATGGTACCCCAAAAAACGGGTATCATGTGTCATGGTACCCAAAAACGGGTATCATGTGTCATGGTACCCAAAAAACGGGTATCATGTGTCATGGTACCCCAAAAAACGGTTATCATCGGTCATGGTACCCAAAAAAACGGGTATCATCTGTCATGGTACCCAAAAAACGGGTATCATCGGTCATTGTACCCAAAAAACGGGTATCATCGGTCATGGTACCCAAAAAACGGGTATCATGTGTCATGGTACCCAATAAACGGGTATCATGTGTCATGGTACCCAATAAACGGGTATCATGTGTCATGGTACCCAAAAAACGGGTATCATGTGTCATGGTACCCAAAAAAACGAGTATCATGTGTCATGGTACCCAAAAAACGGGTATCATGTGTCATGGTACCCAAAAAAACGGGTATCATCGGTCATGGTACCCAAAAAACGGGTATCATCTGTCTTGGTACCCAAAACACGGGTATTATCTGTCATGGTACCCAAAAAACGGGTAGCATCGGTCATGGTACCCAAAAAAACGGGTATCCTCCGTCATGGTACCCAAAAAACGGGTATCATGTGTCATGGTACCCAAAAAAACGGGTATCATGTGTCATGGTACCCAATAAACGGGTATCATCTGTCATGGTACCCAAAAAACGGGTATCATGTGTCATGGTACCCAATAAACGGGTATCATGTGTCATGGTACCCAATAAACGGGTATCATGTGTCATGGTACCCAAAAAACGGGTATCATGTGTCATGGTACCCAAAAAAAACGAGTATCATGTGTCATGGTACCCAAAAAACGGGTATCATGTGTCATGGTACCCAAAAAACGGGTATCATCGGTCATGGTACCCAAAAAACGGGTATCATCTGTCTTGGTACCCAAAACACGGGTATTATCTGTCATGGTACCCAAAAAACGGGTAGCATCGGTCATGGTACCCAAAAAACGGGTATCCTCCGTCATGGTACCCAAAAAACGGGTATCATGTGTCATGGTACCCAAAAAACGGGTATCATGTGTCATGGTACCCAATAAACGGGTATCATCTGTCATGGTACCCAAAAAACGGGGTATCATGTGTCATGGTACCCAATAAACGGGTATCATGTGTCATGGTACCCAATAAACGGGTATCATGTGTCATGGTACCCAAAAAACGGGTATCATGTGTCATGGTACCCAAAAAACGGGTATCATCTGTCTTGGTACCCAAAACACGGGTATTATCGGTCATGGTACCCAAAAAGGGGTAACATGAGTAATGGACCCAAAAAAACGAGTACCATCTGTCATGGTTGAATAGTAAAGCTGTAATTAACTGTAAACAATGAGATGTTTGTGTTTTGTTTACGTGTTCTGTGTTTGTTTCTTGCATTAAGATTGTGTGCCTTACTGAGATAAATGCAATACTAATTTGCATTGTTGATTTTGCCGTAAATACTTAAACTGAGTGGGAGGCAGTAATATATGATATTAACTCGTCTAGTGCTTAAACGAAACACCGCAGTAAAAAACTTTCCTTAACAAAAAGGGGCTTAAAATAATGTTATCTGTCGGTGTAATTTTGGGACACCCTATATGTCTACGGAGCCTCGCATGCGACATACGTCTGCAGTATTAATACCTGGCAACCTACAGTCATACTGATGTAATGTTATTTATATTAGAGGTGGTGCTTTATTTTGTGGACAGAACGTTGGTGAGAGTACCAACCTTACCAGAATAAAGCTTACGTCTGCTGCATTAGCATAATCTCCACTGATTCTTATATAAACCATTTTTAAAATGTTTATTCTTTAATTTACTTGATGCTAATTGATTCAATATTGTAAAGTACTCAAGGTAAGTTCAACAACTTTGAGGCATTGTGAAAACAATTGATGTCGTTTTACAGTGTTCATTAAATGCCAAAGAGAGGACGATCTAAAAGGCTATATGGCATTTGTGGCAAAGATATCGTTTGACACCTGCATGTAATTTTTTTCCTTTTTTGCTTAAAAACGTACTGGATTTTGATAACACATTATGTTAAATCAACTTTAATTACATTTTGCGAACATTGATTTTAATTAGTCATTCCAGTAAGGTAAATTGACTTAGAAATAATGAATTGGAGATAGAATCACTTATGCAGAGTTACAATCAAATAAATTTTAGATGGTACGAAGTTCTCTGGGTTATCTGGTATGTAGTAAATGCACTTCTACGAAAGTCCATCTCCTCAAGTAGACGCAAAAGATACACTTTTTTAAGACTACTTTGTTGGGGAATTAGTAGAGAAACTAATGTGAATGCATACACCAGATTGTTTTTTTAAGTATTATACAGTCTAATCGAAAACACGCAAGCTATTCATCACGTTATTAATAGACATTTTTCCAATATCCTGAAAGTTTTTACCCCTCGTTGCAAAAAGAGCAACTTTCCAGGTAATCCAGGAAAAGAAGAAAGCAATTCTTTTAGAAAGAAAGCGGTTGTGAAAACGGTAAGAGAAACTGTGTTGTAATCTGCAGGAGGCAAATTCGATTGGAACAGGGCTATGATTTATGGAGGTCGGTTCCAATATTAGCAGGAAATGGGAAGGGAGAAAGTAGACCTATACCTTCTTTAACATTTCTCTCCTTTTTTCCCCAAGAGACGTCTTCAGACAATAAATCATAAGTGTTAAATCTTGGAGAAGGTTTCATGTTTCTTACAAATTATAAAGCTGGCACAAATAATAGACAACTGCAGGATCCGGCAGAAAAAGATCCAAATGGATACTTGCTTACGATATTTGACGTAATATTGTATGTTGGTATCAGTGCGTATGTTAGAGTTGTGCGTTGTTACAATTGGCTCAGAAGGGCCACACATTCTTGCCTCACTCCACCTGCCATCCCTCCGCTTCACTGCTATTCAGCTTCCTGTGTACGTCTATTACTTGATAAGAGATTTTTTTAGTTAAAAAGCCGAAAATTTCTAGTTTAATATGCATATATCAATTTCCAAACATAAGCCTTACATCTTTTAAACTATAATATATTGGAGTCTGAACTGAACCAGATGCGGATAAATGTAGGGTAATATTAAAAATGTGTATATCTTAAACCTAAGGTTAAAATATTATATCAAAATTTGACACGTTTTCTCGAAGGTGCTTCAGTTAGTAACAAAGAAACACAAGACTATTGGACAAGTACAACCTAAGTCTAAATGTTGTAGTGATAAATCATCAAACCACGGACAACGTCGGGTATTTCACCCAGTAACAAAGAAACACAAGACTATTGGACAAGTACAACCTAAGTCTAAATGTTGTAGTGATAAATCATGAAACCACGGACAACGTCGGGTATTTCACCCAGTAACAAAGAAACACAAGGCTATTGGACAAGTACAACCTAAGTCTAAATGTTGTAGTGATAAATCATGAAACCACGGACAACGTCGGGTATTTCACCCAGTAACAAAGAAACACAAGACTATTGGACAAGTACAACCTAAGTTTAAATGTTGTAGCGATAAATCATCAAACCACGGACAACGTCGGGTATTTCAGTTAGTAACAAAGAAACACAAGACTACTGGACAAGTACAACCTAAGTCTAAATGTTGTAGCGATAAATCATCAAACCACGGACAACGTCGGGTATTTCAGTTAGTAACAAAGAAACACAAGACTATTGGACAAGTACAACCTAAGTCTAAATGTTGTAGTGATAAATCATCAAACCACGGACATTGTTTGAAGAAATGTTTCCTTCAACGTGGCCACCATTAAATATGAATCCATGTGGAAAGTTATTTAGACACTTGCAGTGAAAAGTGCGTGTGACAAATGTGTCAGATTTCAGTTCAGCCAGAAGCGAGAGTCGCCCGCCCTCTGTTGAGTGACCCGATGGACCGCCAGAAGCGAGAGTCGCGCGCCCTCTGTTGGGTGACCCGACCGACAGAAGCGAGAGTGAGTCGCGCGCCCTCTGTCAGGCTGCTGCTGCACGACTAGTTACGTCCGTCCGACAGATGGCGGCAAGGTGCGAACGCACGTGCAGCTCGCTGTTTTCGCCGCTAATAGAGAGAATGTGGTGAGGACGGTATATTTGCACGCGTGGCGAGTCTGAGAAACGTGGACGAGAGTCGGCGAGGGTGGCGGCGATGCCGGGGGACGAACAGGAGCGCCGTAGAGTAGCGGAGAAATGGGAGCTGCAGGAAGTGAAGATGGTGTCTAGTGAATAAGTCAGGTGCTAGTTGCCGGTCGCGATTTAGCGATCCCGCGATTGGGCGATCCCCGAGGCGATCTTCATCCTTCGCCATCCTTCGACAGCATTCGACTCGACAAGGAAGTGGATGCTCTTTTTGGTCGTCGATAGCTTTGGTGGCTGGGTGGTGCTTCTGGCCAGCAAAGCTCTTTGACTCCCGCCCTGCCTGCCAGCACTTGGTGAGGCTGACAGTCGGTCAGTGTGGCTCGGTCCAGGGCCTGGAGCGGAGCACGGCTCTTGTTCCTCTGTGCGGGCCCCAAGACCGGCGACCGGCCGTGTGGGGCTGGGCTTCCCGTGCGGGCGGGCGGGCGGGTCCACCACCCTCCCCGAGGAGGGCTTTGCGGCCTTGTAGTCAGATTCCTTAAAGTGGCCCCGCACTTGTCACTCCCCGGAACCAGCTCTTCAAAAGTCGAAGTGAACCTTATACATTAAGATACGAGTTCGGCGAGGGATGCGTTGGAAAGGGCTCGTCTCGCCCCTCCCGATGAAAAAACCCCCGACTCTCTACGACCACGCGTTCTCGATCTGCTCCCAGCGCCGCTTACGGTTGAGCCACCGCCGATTTGTCAAACGTGAGCTAGCGCGCCGCGCGACCCCTCAAAGGACGCGCCTCGGCGAGACGAGCAAGAATGCTTATGTGCACTTTGGCCCCATCTCCGCCGTTGGCCCGCAGGAGTCAAAAAAGTCTTAAAAATCGGTAACGGCGCCCATAATTGAGCTGAAGATGCAAAATTCGCGGCGGGTGCCCGGAGAGCCAGGTGCCAGCGTATGCCGGTGCAAAATCCGCCCCCGCGTACCACCAGCGCCCTCTATTGACAAAAAACCGATTCACTCCCCAACGGTGCGCGGGATTCGAACCTGGACACCGCAGCTGGGCAGTACTTCTCAAGAGCTATCCAGAACCACCTTTGTGTGCGAAACCGCGCCGACATGGGCCCGCCCACACCTCTCGTAAGATGGCCACAATTTTCTAAAATTTGAACGGCGCAAGGTCCGCCAATTCGGACCACCAACTGTTGTAGTCCTCCTCGACCGCTTTCCACACGTGTGCTCAGATTTCTTAAACCTGTACCCCCTGCCCGGATCTAAGCTTCCAAAGTCGGGCAAAACTGCGGGACGCTCTCGTCGGCACCCTAATAGTGCTGGAACCGCCAGATTTCAGGTGAAGCTTCGGCCCCAGGCGCACTACCCACCCACCCCGGGACATCCCCCCGCGCCTGCGGTAGCGCACGCTATAAACATAAAACACTCTTACTCTCGAGTCGGTGACGGAGGTCGAACTGGGACCACCGACTCCGGTAGACCTCTCCGAGGGCTACACGACCCAATAGTCAGATTCCTTACACCTCCTCTCGCTTCTTCGCAAGAAGCGATCAAAAATGGCCAAAAATTTCTAAAACTCGAACCAAGGACCACAGCGACTCGGGACCGGTCCAGGCGTGTTCCCCGGGTTAAGAAACGTCAGAATTGTGAAATTCACAAAGTTCCGTCCAGCCGTTCAAATTTTGGAAAAACTTGTAAAACGTAAGGCTACAAGTCCAGGTACCCCACTACATAATCAACCCGTCTTGACTCGCTGGTGAAGACAGAATACCGAAAAGTGGCAACCGCTTCACGGAAAGTGACCAAACTCTGGAATTACACGTTTTGGACCACGGCCGACACTCCTAGACCATCGGCGAGCCTCTCCGAGGCCCCGTTCAAAAAGTGCGTTTCTGTCTTAGGTATGTCTTCTTGCTCCTCGGTTCGTTCGTTCCCTCCCTCGGGTTAAAACTGACGAAACTTTGTCTAGCAAGACCTATTTGTCTAGCAAGGCCTATTTGTCTAGAAAGGCCCATTCGTCTAGGAAGGCCTATCTTTTCTAGAAAGGCCTATTCTGTCTAGGAATGCATATTCGTCTAGTAAGGCCTATTTTGTCTAAGAAGGCCAATTTGTCTACGAGTGCCTATTCGTCCAGGAAGACCTACTATGTCAACGAAGGCCTATCTGCCATGGAATGCCTATTCGTCTAGAAAGGCCTACTTTCTCAAGGAAGGCCTACTTTGTCTAGGAACACATATTGGTCTAGGAAGGCCTATTTTGTCTAGGAAGGCCTATCTTGTCTAAGAAGGCCTATTTTGTCTAGGAAGGGCCTATCTTGTCTAGGAAGACCTATCTTGTCTAGGAAGGCCTATTTTGACTAGAAACGCCTATTTTGTCTAGGAAGGCCTATCTTGTCTAGGAAGGCCTATTTTGTCTAGGAAGGCCTATCTTGTCTAAGAAGGCCTATTTTGTCTAGGAAGGCCTATCTTGTCTAGGAAGACCTATCTTGACTAGCAAGGCCTATTTGTCTAGTAAGGCCTATTCGTCTAGGAAGGCCTATTGCTCTAGCAGGGCCTATCTTGTCTAAGAAGGCCTATTTTGTCAGGAAGGCCTATTTTGTCTAGAAAGACCTATCTTGTCTAGGAAGGCCTATTTTGACTAGAAACGCCTATTTTGTCAGGAAGGCCTATTTTGTCTTAGAAGGCCTATGTTGTCTAGGAAGGCTATTTTGTCTAGGAAGACCTATCTTGCGTAGGAAGGCCTATTCGTCTAGGAAGGCCTATTTTATCTAGGAACGCATATTCGCATAGGAAGGCCTATTTTGTCTAGGAAGGCCTATCTTGGCTAAGAAGGCCTATTTGTCTAGAGTGCCTTCCGTCTAGGAAGGCCTATTTTGCCAAGGAAGGCCTATTTGTCTTGGATTGCCTATTCGTCTAGAAAGGGCCTATTTTGTCAGGAAGGCGATTTTGTCTAGGAAGGCCTATCTTGTCTAGGAAGGCCGATTTTGTGTAGGAAGACCTATCTTGTCTAGCCAGGCCTATTTGTCTAGGAAGGCCTATTTTGTCTAGGAAGGCCTATCTTGTCTAGGAAGGCCTATTTTGTCTAGGAAGACCTATCTTGTCTAGGAAGGCCTATTTTGACTAGAGACGCCTATTTTGTCAGCAAGGCCTATTTTGTCTTAGAAGGCCTGTCTTGTCTAGGAAGGCCAATTTTGTCTAGGAAGACCTATCTTGTGTAGGAAGGCCTATTCATCTAGGAAGGGCCTATTTTATCTAGGAACGCATATTCGTTCTAGGAAGGCCTATTTTGTCTAGGAAGGGCCTATCTTGTGTAGGAAGGCCTATTTTGTATAGCAAGTGTCATGGTACCCAAAAAAACGGATAATTTCTGTCATGGTACCCAAACAACGGGAAACCATGTGTCTTGGTACCGAAAAAACGAGTACCACCTGTCTTGGTACTCAAAAAAACGAGTACCACAAGTCTTGGTACCCAAAAAACGGGTATCATCCGTCATGGTACCCAAAAAAACGGGTATCATGTGTCATGGTACCCAAAAAACGGGTATCATGTGTCATGGTACCCAAAAAAACGGGTATCATCTGTCATGGTACCCAAAAAACGGGTATCATCCGTCATGGTACCCAAAAAACGGGTATCATGTGTCATGGTACCCAAAAAACGGGTATCATGTGTCATGGTACCCAAAAAACGGGTATCATGTGTCATGGTACCCAATAAACAGGTATCATGTGTTATGGTACCCAAAAACGGGTATCATGTGTCATGGTACCCAAAAAAAACGGGTATCATGTGTCATGGTACCCAAAAAACGGGTATCATGTGTTATGGTACCCAAAAAACGGGTATCATGTGTCATGGTACCCAAAAAACGGGTATCATGTGTCATGGTACCCAATAAACAGGTATCATGTGTTATGGTACCCAAAAAAACGGGTATCATCCGTCATGGTGCCCAAAAAACGGGTATCATCTGTCATGGTACCCAAAAAACGGGTATCATCTGTCATGGTACCCAAAAAACGGGTATCATGTGTCATGGTACCCAAAATACGGGTATCATCCGTCATGGTACCCCAAAAAACGGGGTATCATGTGTCATGGTACACAAAAAACGGGTATCATCTGTCATGGTACCCAAAAAACGGGTATCATCTGTCATGGTACCCAAAAAACGGGTATCATGTGTCATGGTACCCAAAAAACGGGTATCATCCGTCATGGTACCCAAAAAAACGGGTATCATGTGTCATGGTACCCAATAAACGGGGTTATCATCGGTCATGGTACCAAAAAAAACGGGTATCATCCGTCATGGTACCCAAAAAACGGGTATCATGTGTCATGGTACCCAAAAAACGGGTATCATGTGTCATGGTACCCAAAAAACGGGTATCATGTGTCATGGTACCCAATAAAACGGGTATCATGTGTTATGGTACCCAAAAAACGGGTATCATGTGTCATGGTACCCAATAAACGGGGTATCATCTGTCATGGTACCACAAAAAACGGGTATCATGTGTCATGGTACCCAAAAAAACGGGTATCATGTGTCATGGTACCCAAAAAACGGGTATCATGTGTCATGGTACCCAAAAAACGGGTATCATGTGTCATGGTACCCAAAAAAACGGGTATCATGTGTCATGGTACCAATAAACGGGTATCATGTGTTATGGTACCCAAAAAAACGGGTATCATGTGTCATGGTACCCCAATAAACGGGTATCATCTGTCATGGTACCCAAAAAACGGGTATCATGTGTCATGGTACCCAAAAAAACGGGTATCATGTGTCATGGTACCCAAAAAAACGGGTATCATGTGTCATGGTACCCAAAAAAGTACCCAAAAAACGGGTATCATGTGTCATGGTACCCAAAAAACGGGTATCATCGGTCATGGTACCCAAAAAACGGGTATCATCTGTTTGGTACCCAAAACACGGGTATTATCGGTCATGGTACCCAAAAAGGGGTAACATGTGTCATGGTACCCAATAAACAGGTATCATGTGTTATGGTACCCAAAAAACGGGTATCATCCGTCATGGTGCCCAAAAAACGGGTATCATCTGTCATGGTACCCAAAAAACGGGTATCATGTGTCATGGTACCCAATAAACAGGTATCATGTGTTATGGTACCCAAAAAACGGGTATCATCCGTCATGGTGCCCAAAAAACGGGTATCATCTGTCATGGTACCCAAAAAACGGGTATCATCTGTCATGGTACCCAAAAAACGGGTATCATCGGTCATGGTACCCAAAAAACGGGTATCATCCGTCATGGTACCCAAAAAACGGGTATCATGTGTCATGGTACCCAAAAAACGGGTATCATGTGTCATGGTACCCAAAAAACGGGTATCATCTGTCATGGTACCCAAAAAACGGGTATCATCCGTCATGGTACCCAAAAAACGGGTATCATGTGTCATGGTACCCAAAAAACGGGTATCATGTGTCATGGTACCCAAAAAACGGGTATCATGTGTCATGGTACCCAATAAACAGGTATCATGTGTTATGGTACCCAAAAAACGGGTATCATGTGTCATGGTACCCAAAAAACGGGTATCATGTGTCATGGTACCCAAAAAACGGGTATCATGCGTTATGGTACCCAAAAAACGGGTATCATGTGTCATGGTACCCAAAAAACGGGTATCATGTGTCATGGTACCCAATAAACAGGTATCATGTGTTATGGTACCCAAAAAACGGGTATCATCCGTCATGGTGCCCAAAAAACGGGTATCATGTGTCATGGTACACAAAAAACGGGTATCATCTGTCATGGTACCCAAAAAACGGGTATCATCTGTCATGGTACCCAAAAAACGGGTATCATGTGTCATGGTACCCAAAAAACGGGTATCATCCGTCATGGTACCCAAAAAACGGGTATCATGTGTCATGGTACCCAATAAACGGGTATCATCGGTCATGGTACCAAAAAAACGGGTATCATCCGTCATGGTACCCAAAAAACGGGTATCATGTGTCATGGTACCCAAAAAACGGGTATCATGTGTCATGGTACCCAAAAAAACGGGTATCATGTGTCATGGTACCCAATAAACGGGTATCATGTGTTATGGTACCCAAAAAACGGGTATCATGTGTCATGGTACCCAATAAACGGGTATCATCTGTCATGGTACCCAAAAAACGGGTATCATGTGTCATGGTACCCAAAAAACGGGTATCATGTGTCATGGTACCCAAAAAACGGGTATCATGTGTCATGGTACCCAAAAAACGGGTATCATGTGTCATGGTACCCAAAAAACGGGTATCATGTGTCATGGTACCCAATAAACGGGTATCATGTGTTATGGTACCCAAAAAACGGGTATCATGTGTCATGGTACCCAATAAACGGGTATCATCTGTCATGGTACCCAAAAAACGGGTATCATGTGTCATGGTACCCAAAAAACGGGTATCATGTGTCATGGTACCCAAAAAACGGGTATCATGTGTCATGGTACCCAAAAAACGGGTATCATGTGTTATGGTACCCAAAAAACGGGTATCATGTGTCATGGTACCCAAAAAACGGGTATCATCGGTCATGGTACCCAAAAAACGGGTATCATCTGTTTGGTACCCAAAACACGGGTATTATCGGTCATGGTACCCAAAAAGGGGTAACATGTGTCATGGTACCCAATAAACAGGTATCATGTGTTATGGTACCCAAAAAACGGGTATCATCCGTCATGGTGCCCAAAAAACGGGTATCATCTGTCATGGTACCCAAAAAACGGGTATCATGTGTCATGGTACTAAAATAAACAGGTATCATGTGTTATGGTACCCAAAAAACGGGTATCATCCGTCATGGTGCCCAAAAAACGGGTATCATCTGTCATGGTACCCAAAAAACGGGTATCATCTGTCATGGTACCCAAAAAACGGGTATCATCGGTCATGGTACCCAAAAAACGGGTATCATCCGTCATGGTACCCAAAAAACGGGTATCATGTGTCATGGTACCCAAAAAACGGGTATCATGTGTCATGGTACCCAAAAAACGGGTATCATCTGTCATGGTACCCAAAAAACGGGTATCATCTGTCATGGTACCCAAAAAACGGGTATCATGTGTCATGGTACCCAAAAAACGGGTATCATCCGTCATGGTACCCAAAAAACGGGTATCATGTGTCATGGTACCCAAAAAACGGGTATCATGTGTCATGGTACCCAAAAAACGGGTATCATGTGTCATGGTACCCAAAAAACGGGTATCATGTGTCATGGTGCCCAAAAAACGGGTATCATCTGTCATGGTACCCAAAAAACGGGTATCATCTGTCATGGTACCCAAAAAACGGGTATCATGTGTCATGGTACCCAAAAAACGGGTATCATCTGTCATGGTACCCAAAAAACGGGTATCATGTGTCATGGTACCCAAAAAACGGGTATCATCCGTCATGGTACCCAAAAAACGGGTATCATGTGTCATGGTACCCAAAAAACGGGTATCATCTGTCATGGTACCCAAAAAACGGGTATCATCTGTCATGGTACCCAAAAAACGGGTATCATGTGTCATGGTACCCAAAAAACGGGTATCATCCGTCATGGTACCCAAAAAACGGGTATCATGTGTCATGGTACCCAATAAACAGGTATCATGTGTTATGGTACCCAAAAAACGGGTATCATCCGTCATGGTGCCCAAAAAACGGGTATCATCTGTCATGGTACCCAAAAAACGGGTATCATCTGTCATGGTACCCAAAAAACGGGTATCATGTGTCATGGTACCCAAAATACGGGTATCATCCGTCATGGTACCCAAAAAACGGGTATCATGTGTCATGGTACACAAAAAACGGGTATCATCTGTCATGGTACCCAAAAAACGGGTATCATCTGTCATGGTACCCAAAAAACGGGTATCATGTGTCATGGTACCCAAAAAACGGGTATCATCCGTCATGGTACCCAAAAAACGGGTATCATGTGTCATGGTACCCAATAAACGGGTATCATCGGTCATGGTACCAAAAAAACGGGTATCATCCGTCATGGTACCCAAAAAACGGGTATCATGTGTCATGGTACCCAAAAAACGGGTATCATGTGTCATGGTACCCAAAAAACGGGTATCATGTGTCATGGTACCCAATAAACGGGTATCATGTGTTATGGTACCCAAAAAACGGGTATCATGTGTCATGGTACCCAATAAACGGGTATCATCTGTCATGGTACCCAAAAAACGGGTATCATGTGTCATGGTACCCAAAAAACGGGTATCATGTGTCATGGTACCCAAAAAACGGGTATCATGTGTCATGGTACCCAAAAAACGGGTATCATGTGTCATGGTACCCAAAAAACGGGTATCATGTGTCATGGTACCCAATAAACGGGTATCATGTGTTATGGTACCCAAAAAACGGGTATCATGTGTCATGGTACCCAATAAACGGGTATCATCTGTCATGGTACCCAAAAAACGGGTATCATGTGTCATGGTACCCAAAAAACGGGTATCATGTGTCATGGTACCCAAAAAACGGGTATCATGTGTCATGGTACCCAAAAAACGGGTATCATGTGTTATGGTACCCAAAAAACGGGTATCATCCGTCATGGTGCCCAAAAAACGGGTATCATCTGTCATGGTACCCAAAAAACGGGTATCATCTGTCATGGTACCCAAAAAACGGGTATCATCGGTCATGGTACCCAAAAAACGGGTATCATCCGTCATGGTACCCAAAAAACGGGTATCATGTGTCATGGTACCCAAAAAACGGGTATCATGTGTCATGGTACCCAAAAAACGGGTATCATCTGTCATGGTACCCAAAAAACGGGTATCATCCGTCATGGTACCCAAAAAACGGGTATCATGTGTCATGGTACCCAAAAAACGGGTATCATGTGTCATGGTACCCAAAAAACGGGTATCATGTGTCATGGTACCCAATAAACAGGTATCATGTGTTATGGTACCCAAAAAACGGGTATCATGTGTCATGGTACCCAAAAAACGGGTATCATGTGTCATGGTACCCAAAAAACGGGTATCATGCGTTATGGTACCCAAAAAACGGGTATCATGTGTCATGGTACCCAAAAAACGGGTATCATGTGTCATGGTACCCAATAAACAGGTATCATGTGTTATGGTACCCAAAAAACGGGTATCATCCGTCATGGTGCCCAAAAAACGGGTATCATCTGTCATGGTACCCAAAAAACGGGTATCATCTGTCATGGTACCCAAAAAACGGGTATCATGTGTCATGGTACCCAAAATACGGGTATCATCCGTCATGGTACCCAAAAAACGGGTATCATGTGTCATGGTACACAAAAAACGGGTATCATCTGTCATGGTACCCAAAAAACGGGTATCATCTGTCATGGTACCCAAAAAACGGGTATCATGTGTCATGGTACCCAAAAAACGGGTATCATCCGTCATGGTACCCAAAAAACGGGTATCATGTGTCATGGTACCCAATAAACGGGTATCATCGGTCATGGTACCAAAAAAACGGGTATCATCCGTCATGGTACCCAAAAAACGGGTATCATGTGTCATGGTACCCAAAAAACGGGTATCATGTGTCATGGTACCCAAAAAAACGGGTATCATGTGTCATGGTACCCAATAAACGGGTATCATGTGTTATGGTACCCAAAAAACGGGTATCATGTGTCATGGTACCCAATAAACGGGTATCATCTGTCATGGTACCCAAAAAACGGGTATCATGTGTCATGGTACCCAAAAAACGGGTATCATGTGTCATGGTACCCAAAAAACGGGTATCATGTGTCATGGTACCCAAAAAACGGGTATCATGTGTCATGGTACCCAAAAAACGGGTATCATGTGTCATGGTACCCAATAAACGGGTATCATGTGTTATGGTACCCAAAAAACGGGTATCATGTGTCATGGTACCCAATAAACGGGTATCATCTGTCATGGTACCCAAAAAACGGGTATCATGTGTCATGGTACCCAAAAAACGGGTATCATGTGTCATGGTACCCAAAAAACGGGTATCATGTGTCATGGTACCCAAAAAACGGGTATCATGTGTTATGGTACCCAAAAAACGGGTATCATGTGTCATGGTACCCAAAAAACGGGTATCATCGGTCATGGTACCCAAAAAACGGGTATCATCTGTTTGGTACCCAAAACACGGGTATTATCGGTCATGGTACCCAAAAAGGGGTAACATGTGTCATGGTACCCAATAAACAGGTATCATGTGTTATGGTACCCAAAAAACGGGTATCATCCGTCATGGTGCCCAAAAAACGGGTATCATCTGTCATGGTACCCAAAAAACGGGTATCATGTGTCATGGTACTAAAATAAACAGGTATCATGTGTTATGGTACCCAAAAAACGGGTATCATCCGTCATGGTGCCCAAAAAACGGGTATCATCTGTCATGGTACCCAAAAAACGGGTATCATCTGTCATGGTACCCAAAAAACGGGTATCATCGGTCATGGTACCCAAAAAACGGGTATCATCCGTCATGGTACCCAAAAAACGGGTATCATGTGTCATGGTACCCAAAAAACGGGTATCATGTGTCATGGTACCCAAAAAACGGGTATCATCTGTCATGGTACCCAAAAAACGGGTATCATCTGTCATGGTACCCAAAAAACGGGTATCATGTGTCATGGTACCCAAAAAACGGGTATCATCCGTCATGGTACCCAAAAAACGGGTATCATGTGTCATGGTACCCAAAAAACGGGTATCATGTGTCATGGTACCCAAAAAACGGGTATCATGTGTCATGGTACCCAAAAAACGGGTATCATGTGTCATGGTGCCCAAAAAACGGGTATCATCTGTCATGGTACCCAAAAAACGGGTATCATCTGTCATGGTACCCAAAAAACGGGTATCATGTGTCATGGTACCCAAAAAACGGGTATCATCTGTCATGGTACCCAAAAAACGGGTATCATGTGTCATGGTACCCAAAAAACGGGTATCATCCGTCATGGTACCCAAAAAACGGGTATCATGTGTCATGGTACCCAAAAAACGGGTATCATCTGTCATGGTACCCAAAAAACGGGTATCATCTGTCATGGTACCCAAAAAACGGGTATCATGTGTCATGGTACCCAAAAAACGGGTATCATCCGTCATGGTACCCAAAAAACGGGTATCATGTGTCATGGTACCCAATAAACAGGTATCATGTGTTATGGTACCCAAAAAACGGGTATCATCCGTCATGGTGCCCAAAAAACGGGTATCATCTGTCATGGTACCCAAAAAACGGGTATCATCTGTCATGGTACCCAAAAAACGGGTATCATGTGTCATGGTACCCAAAATACGGGTATCATCCGTCATGGTACCCAAAAAACGGGTATCATCTGTCATGGTACCCAAAAAACGGGTATCATCTGTCATGGTACCCAAAAAACGGGTATCATGTGTCATGGTACCCAAAAAACGGGTATCATCCGTCATGGTACCCAAAAAACGGGTATCATGTGTCATGGTACCCAATAAACGGGTATCATCGGTCATGGTACCAAAAAAACGGGTATCATCCGTCATGGTACCCAAAAAACGGGTATCATGTGTCATGGTACCCAAAAAACGGGTATCATGTGTCATGGTACCCAAAAAACGGGTATCATGTGTCATGGTACCCAATAAACGGGTATCATGTGTTATGGTACCCAAAAAACGGGTATCATGTGTCATGGTACCCAATAAACGGGTATCATCTGTCATGGTACCCAAAAAACGGGTATCATGTGTCATGGTACCCAAAAAACGGGTATCATGTGTCATGGTACCCAAAAAACGGGTATCATGTGTCATGGTACCCAAAAAACGGGTATCATGTGTCATGGTACCCAAAAAACGGGTATCATGTGTCATGGTACCCAATAAACGGGTATCATGTGTTATGGTACCCAAAAAACGGGTATCATGTGTCATGGTACCCAATAAACGGGTATCATCTGTCATGGTACCCAAAAAACGGGTATCATGTGTCATGGTACCCAAAAAACGGGTATCATGTGTCATGGTACCCAAAAAACGGGTATCATGTGTCATGGTACCCAAAAAACGGGTATCATGTGTTATGGTACCCAAAAAACGGGTATCATCCGTCATGGTGCCCAAAAAACGGGTATCATCTGTCATGGTACCCAAAAAACGGGTATCATCTGTCATGGTACCCAAAAAACGGGTATCATCGGTCATGGTACCCAAAAAACGGGTATCATCCGTCATGGTACCCAAAAAACGGGTATCATGTGTCATGGTACCCAAAAAACGGGTATCATGTGTCATGGTACCCAAAAAACGGGTATCATCTGTCATGGTACCCAAAAAACGGGTATCATCCGTCATGGTACCCAAAAAACGGGTATCATGTGTCATGGTACCCAAAAAACGGGTATCATGTGTCATGGTACCCAAAAAACGGGTATCATGTGTCATGGTACCCAATAAACAGGTATCATGTGTTATGGTACCCAAAAAACGGGTATCATGTGTCATGGTACCCAAAAAACGGGTATCATGTGTCATGGTACCCAAAAAACGGGTATCATGCGTTATGGTACCCAAAAAACGGGTATCATGTGTCATGGTACCCAAAAAACGGGTATCATGTGTCATGGTACCCAATAAACAGGTATCATGTGTTATGGTACCCAAAAAACGGGTATCATCCGTCATGGTGCCCAAAAAACGGGTATCATCTGTCATGGTACCCAAAAAACGGGTATCATCTGTCATGGTACCCAAAAAACGGGTATCATGTGTCATGGTACCCAAAATACGGGTATCATCCGTCATGGTACCCAAAAAACGGGTATCATGTGTCATGGTACACAAAAAACGGGTATCATCTGTCATGGTACCCAAAAAACGGGTATCATCTGTCATGGTACCCAAAAAACGGGTATCATGTGTCATGGTACCCAAAAAACGGGTATCATCCGTCATGGTACCCAAAAAACGGGTATCATGTGTCATGGTACCCAATAAACGGGTATCATCGGTCATGGTACCAAAAAAACGGGTATCATCCGTCATGGTACCCAAAAAACGGGTATCATGTGTCATGGTACCCAAAAAACGGGTATCATGTGTCATGGTACCCAAAAAACGGGTATCATGTGTCATGGTACCCAATAAACGGGTATCATGTGTTATGGTACCCAAAAAACGGGTATCATGTGTCATGGTACCCAATAAACGGGTATCATCTGTCATGGTACCCAAAAAACGGGTATCATGTGTCATGGTACCCAAAAAACGGGTATCATGTGTCATGGTACCCAAAAAACGGGTATCATGTGTCATGGTACCCAAAAAACGGGTATCATGTGTCATGGTACCCAAAAAACGGGTATCATGTGTCATGGTACCCAATAAACGGGTATCATGTGTTATGGTACCCAAAAAACGGGTATCATGTGTCATGGTACCCAATAAACGGGTATCATCTGTCATGGTACCCAAAAAACGGGTATCATGTGTCATGGTACCCAAAAAACGGGTATCATGTGTCATGGTACCCAAAAAACGGGTATCATGTGTCATGGTACCCAAAAAACGGGTATCATGTGTTATGGTACCCAAAAAACGGGTATCATGTGTCATGGTACCCAAAAAACGGGTATCATCGGTCATGGTACCCAAAAAACGGGTATCATCTGTTTGGTACCCAAAACACGGGTATTATCGGTCATGGTACCCAAAAAGGGGTAACATGTGTCATGGTACCCAATAAACAGGTATCATGTGTTATGGTACCCAAAAAACGGGTATCATCCGTCATGGTGCCCAAAAAACGAGTATCATCTGTCATGGTACCCAAAAAACGGGTATCATGTGTCATGGTACTAAAATAAACAGGTATCATGTGTTATGGTACCCAAAAAACGGGTATCATCCGTCATGGTGCCCAAAAAACGGGTATCATCTGTCATGGTACCCAAAAAACGGGTATCATCTGTCATGGTACCCAAAAAACGGGTATCATCGGTCATGGTACCCAAAAAACGGGTATCATCCGTCATGGTACCCAAAAAACGGGTATCATGTGTCATGGTACCCAAAAAACGGGTATCATGTGTCATGGTACCCAAAAAACGGGTATCATCTGTCATGGTACCCAAAAAACGGGTATCATCTGTCATGGTACCCAAAAAACGGGTATCATGTGTCATGGTACCCAAAAAACGGGTATCATCCGTCATGGTACCCAAAAAACGGGTATCATGTGTCATGGTACCCAAAAAACGGGTATCATGTGTCATGGTACCCAAAAAACGGGTATCATGTGTCATGGTACCCAAAAAACGGGTATCATGTGTCATGGTGCCCAAAAAACGGGTATCATCTGTCATGGTACCCAAAAAACGGGTATCATCTGTCATGGTACCCAAAAAACGGGTATCATGTGTCATGGTACCCAAAAAACGGGTATCATCTGTCATGGTACCCAAAAAACGGGTATCATGTGTCATGGTACCCAAAAAACGGGTATCATCCGTCATGGTACCCAAAAAACGGGTATCATGTGTCATGGTACCCAAAAAACGGGTATCATCTGTCATGGTACCCAAAAAACGGGTATCATCTGTCATGGTACCCAAAAAACGGGTATCATGTGTCATGGTACCCAAAAAACGGGTATCATCCGTCATGGTACCCAAAAAACGGGTATCATGTGTCATGGTACCCAATAAACGGGTATCATCGGTCATGGTACCAAAAAAACGGGTATCATCCGTCATGGTACCCAAAAAACGGGTATCATGTGTCATGGTACCCAAAAAACGGGTATCATGTGTCATGGTACCCAAAAAACGGGTATCATGTGTCATGGTACCCAATAAACGGGTATCATGTGTTATGGTACCCAAAAAACGGGTATCATGTGTCATGGTACCCAATAAACGGGTATCATCTGTCATGGTACCCAAAAAACGGGTATCATGTGTCATGGTACCCAAAAAACGGGTATCATGTGTCATGGTACCCAAAAAACGGGTATCATGTGTCATGGTACCCAAAAAACGGGTATCATGTGTCATGGTACCCAAAAAACGGGTATCATGTGTCATGGTACCCAATAAACGGGTATCATGTGTTATGGTACCCAAAAAACGGGTATCATGTGTCATGGTACCCAATAAACGGGTATCATCTGTCATGGTACCCAAAAAACGGGTATCATGTGTCATGGTACCCAAAAAACGGGTATCATGTGTCATGGTACCCAAAAAACGGGTATCATGTGTCATGGTACCCAAAAAACGGGTATCATGTGTTATGGTACCCAAAAAACGGGTATCATGTGTCATGGTACCCAAAAAACGGGTATCATCGGTCATGGTACCCAAAAAACGGGTATCATCTGTTTGGTACCCAAAACACGGGTATTATCGGTCATGGTACCCAAAAAGGGGTAACATGTGTCATGGTACCCAATAAACAGGTATCATGTGTTATGGTACCCAAAAAACGGGTATCATCCGTCATGGTGCCCAAAAAACGGGTATCATCTGTCATGGTACCCAAAAAACGGGTATCATGTGTCATGGTACCCAATAAACAGGTATCATGTGTTATGGTACCCAAAAAACGGGTATCATCCGTCATGGTGCCCAAAAAACGGGTATCATCTGTCATGGTACCCAAAAAACGGGTATCATCTGTCATGGTACCCAAAAAACGGGTATCATCGGTCATGGTACCCAAAAAACGGGTATCATCCGTCATGGTACCCAAAAAACGGGTATCATGTGTCATGGTACCCAAAAACGGGTATCATGTGTCATGGTACCCAAAAAACGGGTATCATGTGTCATGGTACCCAAAAAACGGTTATCATCGGTCATGGTACCCAAAAAACGGGTATCATCTGTCATGGTACCCAAAAAACGGGTATCATCGGTCATTGTACCCAAAAAACGGGTATCATCGGTCATGGTACCCAAAAAACGGGTATCATGTGTCATGGTACCCAATAAACGGGTATCATGTGTCATGGTACCCAATAAACGGGTATCATGTGTCATGGTACCCAAAAAACGGGTATCATGTGTCATGGTACCCAAAAAAACGAGTATCATGTGTCATGGTACCCAAAAAACGGGTATCATGTGTCATGGTACCCAAAAAACGGGTATCATCGGTCATGGTACCCAAAAAACGGGTATCATCTGTCTTGGTACCCAAAACACGGGTATTATCTGTCATGGTACCCAAAAAACGGGTAGCATCGGTCATGGTACCCAAAAAACGGGTATCCTCCGTCATGGTACCCAAAAAACGGGTATCATGTGTCATGGTACCCAAAAAACGGGTATCATGTGTCATGGTACCCAATAAACGGGTATCATCTGTCATGGTACCCAAAAAACGGGTATCATGTGTCATGGTACCCAATAAACGGGTATCATGTGTCATGGTACCCAATAAACGGGTATCATGTGTCATGGTACCCAAAAAACGGGTATCATGTGTCATGGTACCCAAAAAAACGAGTATCATGTGTCATGGTACCCAAAAAACGGGTATCATGTGTCATGGTACCCAAAAAACGGGTATCATCGGTCATGGTACCCAAAAAACGGGTATCATCTGTCTTGGTACCCAAAACACGGGTATTATCTGTCATGGTACCCAAAAAACGGGTAGCATCGGTCATGGTACCCAAAAAACGGGTATCCTCCGTCATGGTACCCAAAAAACGGGTATCATGTGTCATGGTACCCAAAAAACGGGTATCATGTGTCATGGTACCCAATAAACGGGTATCATCTGTCATGGTACCCAAAAAACGGGTATCATGTGTCATGGTACCCAATAAACGGGTATCATGTGTCATGGTACCCAATAAACGGGTATCATGTGTCATGGTACCCAAAAAACGGGTATCATGTGTCATGGTACCCAAAAAACGGGTATCATCTGTCTTGGTACCCAAAACACGGGTATTATCGGTCATGGTACCCAAAAAGGGGTAACATGAGTAATGGACCCAAAAAAACGAGTACCATCTGTCATGGTTGAATAGTAAAGCTGTAATTAACTGTAAACAATGAGATGTTTGTGTTTTGTTTACGTGTTCTGTGTTTGTTTCTTGCATTAAGATTGTGTGCCTTACTGAGATAAATGCAATACTAATTTGCATTGTTGATTTTGCCGTAAATACTTAAACTGAGTGGGAGGCAGTAATATATGATATTAACTCGTCTAGTGCTTAAACGAAACACCGCAGTAAAAAACTTTCCTTAACAAAAAGGGGCTTAAAATAATGTTATCTGTCGGTGTAATTTTGGGACACCCTATATGTCTACGGAGCCTCGCATGCGACATACGTCTGCAGTATTAATACCTGGCAACCTACAGTCATACTGATGTAATGTTATTTATATTAGAGGTGGTGCTTTATTTTGTGGACAGAACGTTGGTGAGAGTACCAACCTTACCAGAATAAAGCTTACGTCTGCTGCATTAGCATAATCTCCACTGATTCTTATATAAACCATTTTTAAAATGTTTATTCTTTAATTTACTTGATGCTAATTGATTCAATATTGTAAAGTACTCAAGGTAAGTTCAACAACTTTGAGGCATTGTGAAAACAATTGATGTCGTTTTACAGTGTTCATTAAATGCCAAAGAGAGGACGATCTAAAAGGCTATATGGCATTTGTGGCAAAGATATCGTTTGACACCTGCATGTAATTTTTTTCCTTTTTTGCTTAAAAACGTACTGGATTTTGATAACACATTATGTTAAATCAACTTTAATTACATTTTGCGAACATTGATTTTAATTAGTCATTCCAGTAAGGTAAATTGACTTAGAAATAATGAATTGGAGATAGAATCACTTATGCAGAGTTACAATCAAATAAATTTTAGATGGTACGAAGTTCTCTGGGTTATCTGGTATGTAGTAAATGCACTTCTACGAAAGTCCATCTCCTCAAGTAGACGCAAAAGATACACTTTTTTAAGACTACTTTGTTGGGGAATTAGTAGAGAAACTAATGTGAATGCATACACCAGATTGTTTTTTTAAGTATTATACAGTCTAATCGAAAACACGCAAGCTATTCATCACGTTATTAATAGACATTTTTCCAATATCCTGAAAGTTTTTACCCCTCGTTGCAAAAAGAGCAACTTTGTAGGTAATCCAGGAATAGAAGAAAGCAATTCTTTTAGAAAGAAAGCGGTTGTGAAAACGGTAAGAGAAACTGTGTTGTAATCTGCAGGAGGCAAATTCGATTGGAACAGGGCTATGATTTATGGAGGTCGGTTCCAATATTAGCAGGAAATGGGAAGGGGGAAAGTAGACCTATACCTTCTTTAACATTTCTCTCCTTTTTTCCCCAAGAGACGTCTTCAGACAATAAATCATAAGTGTTAAATCTTGGAGAAGGTTTCATGTTTCTTACAAATTATAAAGCTGGCACAAATAATAGACAACTGCAGGATCCGGCAGAAAAAGATCCAAATGGATACTTGCTTACGATATTTGACGTAATATTGTATGTTGGTATCAGTGCGTATGTTAGAGTTGTGCGTTGTTACAATTGGCTCAGAAGGGCCACACATTCTTGCCTCACTCCACCTGCCATCCCTCCGCTTCACTGCTATTCAGCTTCCTGTGTACGTCTATTACTTGATAAGAGATTTTTTTAGTTAAAAAGCCGAAAATTTCTAGTTTAATATGCATATATCAATTTCCAAACATAAGCCTTACATCTTTTAAACTATAATATATTGGAGTCTGAACTGAACCAGATGCGGATAAATGTAGGGTAATATTAAAAATGTGTATATCTTAAACCTAAGGTTAAAATATTATATCAAAATTTGACACGTTTTCTCGAAGGTGCTTCAGGTTAGTAACAAAGAAACACAAGACTATTGGACAAGTACAACCTAAGTCTAAATGTTGTAGTGATAAATCATCAAACCACGGACAACGTCGGGTATTTCACCCAGTAACAAAGAAACACAAGACTATTGGACAAGTACAACCTAAGTCTAAATGTTGTAGTGATAAATCATGAAACCACGGACAACGTCGGGTATTTCACCCAGTAACAAAGAAACACAAGGCTATTGGACAAGTACAACCTAAGTCTAAATGTTGTAGTGATAAATCATGAAACCACGGACAACGTCGGGTATTTCACCCAGTAACAAAGAAACACAAGACTATTGGACAAGTACAACCTAAGTTTAAATGTTGTAGCGATAAATCATCAAACCACGGACAACGTCGGGTATTTCAGTTAGTAACAAAGAAACACAAGACTACTGGACAAGTACAACCTAAGTCTAAATGTTGTAGCGATAAATCATCAAACCACGGACAACGTCGGGTATTTCAGTTAGTAACAAAGAAACACAAGACTATTGGACAAGTACAACCTAAGTCTAAATGTTGTAGTGATAAATCATCAAACCACGGACATTGTTTGAAGAAATGTTTCCTTCAACGTGGCCACCATTAAATATGAATCCATGTGGAAAGTTATTTAGACACTTGCAGTGAAAAGTGCGTGTGACAAATGTGTCAGATTTCAGTTCAGCCAGAAGCGAGAGTCGCCCGCCCTCTGTTGAGTGACCCGATGGACCGCCAGAAGCGAGAGTCGCGCGCCCTCTGTTGGGTGACCCGACCGACAGAAGCGAGAGTGAGTCGCGCGCCCTCTGTCAGGCTGCTGCTGCACGACTAGTTACGTCCGTCCGACAGATGGCGGCAAGGTGCGAACGCACGTGCAGCTCGCTGTTTTCGCCGCTAATAGAGAGAATGTGGTGAGGACGGTATATTTGCACGCGTGGCGAGTCTGAGAAACGTGGACGAGAGTCGGCGAGGGTGGCGGCGATGCCGGGGGACGAACAGGAGCGCCGTAGAGTAGCGGAGAAATGGGAGCTGCAGGAAGTGAAGATGGTGTCTAGTGAATAAGTCAGGTGCTAGTTGCCGGTCGCGATTTAGCGATCCCGCGATTGGGCGATCCCCGAGGCGATCTTCATCCTTCGCCATCCTTCGACAGCATTCGACTCGACAAGGAAGTGGATGCTCTTTTTGGTCGTCGATAGCTTTGGTGGCTGGGTGGTGCTTCTGGCCAGCAAAGCTCTTTGACTCCCGCCCTGCCTGCCAGCACTTGGTGAGGCTGACAGTCGGTCAGTGTGGCTCGGTCCAGGGCCTGGAGCGGAGCACGGCTCTTGTTCCTCTGTGCGGGCCCCAAGACCGGCGACCGGCCGTGTGGGGCTGGGCTTCCCGTGCGGGCGGGCGGGCGGGTCCACCACCCTCCCCGAGGAGGGCTTTGCGGCCTTGTAGTCAGATTCCTTAAAGTGGCCCGCACTTGTCACTCCCCGGAACCAGCTCTTCAAAGTCGAAGTGAACCTTATACATTAAGATACGAGTTCGGCGAGGGATGCGTTGGAAAGGGCTCGTCTCGCCCCTCCCGATGAAAAAACCCCCGACTCTCTACGACCACGCGTTCTCGATCTGCTCCCAGCGCCGCTTACGGTTGAGCCACCGCCGATTTGTCAAACGTGAGCTAGCGCGCCGCGCGACCCCTCAAAGGACGCGCCTCGGCGAGACGAGCAAGAATGCTTATGTGCACTTTGGCCCCATCTCCAGCCGTTGGCCCGCAGGAGTCAAAAAAGTCTTAAAAATCGGTAACGGCGCCCATAATTGAGCTGAAGATGCAAAATTCGCGGCGGGTGCCCGGAGAGCCAGGTGCCAGCGTATGCCGGTGCAAAATCCGCCCCCGCGTACCACCAGCGCCCTCTATTGACAAAAAACCGATTCACTCCCCAACGGTGCGCGGGATTCGAACCTGGACACCGCAGCTGGGCAGTACTTCTCAAGAGCTATCCAGAACCACCTTTGTGTGCGAAACCGCGCCGACATGGGCCCGCCCACACCTCTCGTAAGATGGCCACAATTTTCTAAAATTTGAACGGCGCAAGGTCCGCCAATTCGGACCACCAACTGTTGTAGTCCTCCTCGACCGCTTTCCACACGTGTGCTCAGATTTCTTAAACCTGTACCCCCTGCCCGGATCTAAGCTTCCAAAGTCGGGCAAAACTGCGGGACGCTCTCGTCGGCACCCTAATAGTGCTGGAACCGCCAGATTTCAGGTGAAGCTTCGGCCCCAGGCGCACTACCCACCCACCCCGGGACATCCCCCCGCGCCTGCGGTAGCGCACGCTATAAACATAAAACACTCTTACTCTCGAGTCGGTGACGGAGGTCGAACTGGGACCACCGACTCCGGTAGACCTCTCCGAGGGCTACACGACCCAATAGTCAGATTCCTTACACCTCCTCTCGCTTCTTCGCAAGAAGCGATCAAAAATGGCCAAAAATTTCTAAAACTCGAACCAAGGACCACAGCGACTCGGGACCGGTCCAGGCGTGTTCCCCGGGTTAAGAAACGTCAGAATTGTGAAATTCACAAAGTTCCGTCCAGCCGTTCAAATTTTGGAAAAACTTGTAAAACGTAAGGCTACAAGTCCAGGTACCCCACTACATAATCAACCCGTCTTGACTCGCTGGTGAAGACAGAATACCGAAAAGTGGCAACCGCTTCACGGAAAGTGACCAAACTCTGGAATTACACGTTTTGGACCACGGCCGACACTCCTAGACCATCGGCGAGCCTCTCCGAGGCCCCGTTCAAAAAGTGCGTTTCTGTCTTAGGTATGTCTTCTTGCTCCTCGGTTCGTTCGTTCCCTCCCTCGGGTTAAAACTGACGAAACTTTGTCTAGCAAGACCTATTTGTCTAGCAAGGCCTATTTGTCTAGAAAGGCCCATTCGTCTAGGAAGGCCTATCTTTTCTAGAAAGGCCTATTCTGTCTAGGAATGCATATTCGTCTAGTAAGGCCTATTTTGTCTAAGAAGGCCAATTTGTCTACGAGTGCCTATTCGTCCAGGAAGACCTACTATGTCAACGAAGGCCTATCTGCCATGGAATGCCTATTCGTCTAGAAAGGCCTACTTTCTCAAGGAAGGCCTACTTTGTCTAGGAACACATATTGGTCTAGGAAGGCCTATTTTGTCTAGGAAGGCCTATCTTGTCTAAGAAGGCCTATTTTGTCTAGGAAGGCCTATCTTGTCTAGGAAGACCTATCTTGTCTAGGAAGGCCTATTTTGACTAGAAACGCCTATTTTGTCTAGGAAGGCCTATCTTGTCTAGGAAGGCCTATTTTGTCTAGGAAGGCCTATCTTGTCTAAGAAGGCCTATTTTGTCTAGGAAGGCCTATCTTGTCTAGGAAGACCTATCTTGACTAGCAAGGCCTATTTGTCTAGTAAGGCCTATTCGTCTAGGAAGGCCTATTGCTCTAGCAGGGCCTATCTTGTCTAAGAAGGCCTATTTTGTCAGGAAGGCCTATTTTGTCTAGAAAGACCTATCTTGTCTAGGAAGGCCTATTTTGACTAGAAACGCCTATTTTGTCAGGAAGGCCTATTTTGTCTTAGAAGGCCTATGTTGTCTAGGAAGGCTATTTTGTCTAGGAAGACCTATCTTGCGTAGGAAGGCCTATTCGTCTAGGAAGGCCTATTTTATCTAGGAACGCATATTCGCATAGGAAGGCCTATTTTGTCTAGGAAGGCCTATCTTGGCTAAGAAGGCCTATTTGTCTAGGAGTGCCTTCCGTCTAGGAAGGCCTATTTTGCCAAGGAAGGCCTATTTGTCTTGGATTGCCTATTCGTCTAGAAAGGCCTATTTTGTCAGGAAGGCGATTTTGTCTAGGAAGGCCTATCTTGTCTAGGAAGGCCGATTTTGTGTAGGAAGACCTATCTTGTCTAGCCAGGCCTATTTGTCTAGGAAGGCCTATTTTGTCTAGGAAGGCCTATCTTGTCTAGGAAGGCCTATTTTGTCTAGGAAGACCTATCTTGTCTAGGAAGGCCTATTTTGACTAGAGACGCCTATTTTGTCAGCAAGGCCTATTTTGTCTTAGAAGGCCTGTCTTGTCTAGGAAGGCCAATTTTGTCTAGGAAGACCTATCTTGTGTAGGAAGGCCTATTCATCTAGGAAGGCCTATTTTATCTAGGAACGCATATTCGTCTAGGAAGGCCTATTTTGTCTAGGAAGGCCTATCTTGTGTAGGAAGGCCTATTTTGTATAGCAAGTGTCATGGTACCCAAAAAACGGATAATTTCTGTCATGGTACCCAAACAACGGGAACCATGTGTCTTGGTACCGAAAAAACGAGTACCACCTGTCTTGGTACTCAAAAAACGAGTACCACAAGTCTTGGTACCCAAAAAACGGGTATCATCCGTCATGGTACCCAAAAAACGGGTATCATGTGTCATGGTACCCAAAAAACGGGTATCATGTGTCATGGTACCCAAAAAACGGGTATCATCTGTCATGGTACCCAAAAAACGGGTATCATCCGTCATGGTACCCAAAAAACGGGTATCATGTGTCATGGTACCCAAAAAACGGGTATCATGTGTCATGGTACCCAAAAAACGGGTATCATGTGTCATGGTACCCAATAAACAGGTATCATGTGTTATGGTACCCAAAAAACGGGTATCATGTGTCATGGTACCCAAAAAACGGGTATCATGTGTCATGGTACCCAAAAAACGGGTATCATGTGTTATGGTACCCAAAAAACGGGTATCATGTGTCATGGTACCCAAAAAACGGGTATCATGTGTCATGGTACCCAATAAACAGGTATCATGTGTTATGGTACCCAAAAAACGGGTATCATCCGTCATGGTGCCCAAAAAACGGGTATCATCTGTCATGGTACCCAAAAAACGGGTATCATCTGTCATGGTACCCAAAAAACGGGTATCATGTGTCATGGTACCCAAAATACGGGTATCATCCGTCATGGTACCCAAAAAACGGGTATCATGTGTCATGGTACACAAAAAACGGGTATCATCTGTCATGGTACCCAAAAAACGGGTATCATCTGTCATGGTACCCAAAAAACGGGTATCATGTGTCATGGTACCCAAAAAACGGGTATCATCCGTCATGGTACCCAAAAAACGGGTATCATGTGTCATGGTACCCAATAAACGGGTATCATCGGTCATGGTACCAAAAAAACGGGTATCATCCGTCATGGTACCCAAAAAACGGGTATCATGTGTCATGGTACCCAAAAAACGGGTATCATGTGTCATGGTACCCAAAAAACGGGTATCATGTGTCATGGTACCCAATAAACGGGTATCATGTGTTATGGTACCCAAAAAACGGGTATCATGTGTCATGGTACCCAATAAACGGGTATCATCTGTCATGGTACCCAAAAAACGGGTATCATGTGTCATGGTACCCAAAAAACGGGTATCATGTGTCATGGTACCCAAAAAACGGGTATCATGTGTCATGGTACCCAAAAAACGGGTATCATGTGTCATGGTACCCAAAAAACGGGTATCATGTGTCATGGTACCCAATAAACGGGTATCATGTGTTATGGTACCCAAAAAACGGGTATCATGTGTCATGGTACCCAATAAACGGGTATCATCTGTCATGGTACCCAAAAAACGGGTATCATGTGTCATGGTACCCAAAAAACGGGTATCATGTGTCATGGTACCCAAAAAACGGGTATCATGTGTCATGGTACCCAAAAAACGGGTATCATGTGTTATGGTACCCAAAAAACGGGTATCATGTGTCATGGTACCCAAAAAACGGGTATCATCGGTCATGGTACCCAAAAAACGGGTATCATCTGTTTGGTACCCAAAACACGGGTATTATCGGTCATGGTACCCAAAAAGGGGTAACATGTGTCATGGTACCCAATAAACAGGTATCATGTGTTATGGTACCCAAAAAACGGGTATCATCCGTCATGGTGCCCAAAAAACGGGTATCATCTGTCATGGTACCCAAAAAACGGGTATCATGTGTCATGGTACCCAATAAACAGGTATCATGTGTTATGGTACCCAAAAAACGGGTATCATCTGTCATGGTACCCAAAAAACGGGTATCATCTGTCATGGTACCCAAAAAACGGGTATCATCGGTCATGGTACCCAAAAAACGGGTATCATCCGTCATGGTACCCAAAAAACGGGTATCATGTGTCATGGTACCCAAAAAACGGGTATCATGTGTCATGGTACCCAAAAAACGGGTATCATCTGTCATGGTACCCAAAAAACGGGTATCATCCGTCATGGTACCCAAAAAACGGGTATCATGTGTCATGGTACCCAAAAAACGGGTATCATGTGTCATGGTACCCAAAAAACGGGTATCATGTGTCATGGTACCCAATAAACAGGTATCATGTGTTATGGTACCCAAAAAACGGGTATCATGTGTCATGGTACCCAAAAAACGGGTATCATGTGTCATGGTACCCAAAAAACGGGTATCATGCGTTATGGTACCCAAAAAACGGGTATCATGTGTCATGGTACCCAAAAAACGGGTATCATGTGTCATGGTACCCAATAAACAGGTATCATGTGTTATGGTACCCAAAAAACGGGTATCATCCGTCATGGTGCCCAAAAAACGGGTATCATGTGTCATGGTACACAAAAAACGGGTATCATCTGTCATGGTACCCAAAAAACGGGTATCATCTGTCATGGTACCCAAAAAACGGGTATCATGTGTCATGGTACCCAAAAAACGGGTATCATCCGTCATGGTACCCAAAAAACGGGTATCATGTGTCATGGTACCCAATAAACGGGTATCATCGGTCATGGTACCAAAAAAACGGGTATCATCCGTCATGGTACCCAAAAAACGGGTATCATGTGTCATGGTACCCAAAAAACGGGTATCATGTGTCATGGTACCCAAAAAAACGGGTATCATGTGTCATGGTACCCAATAAACGGGTATCATGTGTTATGGTACCCAAAAAACGGGTATCATGTGTCATGGTACCCAATAAACGGGTATCATCTGTCATGGTACCCAAAAAACGGGTATCATGTGTCATGGTACCCAAAAAACGGGTATCATGTGTCATGGTACCCAAAAAACGGGTATCATGTGTCATGGTACCCAAAAAACGGGTATCATGTGTCATGGTACCCAAAAAACGGGTATCATGTGTCATGGTACCCAATAAACGGGTATCATGTGTTATGGTACCCAAAAAACGGGTATCATGTGTCATGGTACCCAATAAACGGGTATCATCTGTCATGGTACCCAAAAAACGGGTATCATGTGTCATGGTACCCAAAAAACGGGTATCATGTGTCATGGTACCCAAAAAACGGGTATCATGTGTCATGGTACCCAAAAAACGGGTATCATGTGTTATGGTACCCAAAAAACGGGTATCATGTGTCATGGTACCCAAAAAACGGGTATCATCGGTCATGGTACCCAAAAAACGGGTATCATCTGTTTGGTACCCAAAACACGGGTATTATCGGTCATGGTACCCAAAAAGGGGTAACATGTGTCATGGTACCCAATAAACAGGTATCATGTGTTATGGTACCCAAAAAACGGGTATCATCCGTCATGGTGCCCAAAAAACGGGTATCATCTGTCATGGTACCCAAAAAACGGGTATCATGTGTCATGGTACTAAAATAAACAGGTATCATGTGTTATGGTACCCAAAAAACGGGTATCATCCGTCATGGTGCCCAAAAAACGGGTATCATCTGTCATGGTACCCAAAAAACGGGTATCATCTGTCATGGTACCCAAAAAACGGGTATCATCGGTCATGGTACCCAAAAAACGGGTATCATCCGTCATGGTACCCAAAAAACGGGTATCATGTGTCATGGTACCCAAAAAACGGGTATCATGTGTCATGGTACCCAAAAAACGGGTATCATCTGTCATGGTACCCAAAAAACGGGTATCATCTGTCATGGTACCCAAAAAACGGGTATCATGTGTCATGGTACCCAAAAAACGGGTATCATCCGTCATGGTACCCAAAAAACGGGTATCATGTGTCATGGTACCCAAAAAACGGGTATCATGTGTCATGGTACCCAAAAAACGGGTATCATGTGTCATGGTACCCAAAAAACGGGTATCATGTGTCATGGTGCCCAAAAAACGGGTATCATCTGTCATGGTACCCAAAAAACGGGTATCATCTGTCATGGTACCCAAAAAACGGGTATCATGTGTCATGGTACCCAAAAAACGGGTATCATCTGTCATGGTACCCAAAAAACGGGTATCATGTGTCATGGTACCCAAAAAACGGGTATCATCCGTCATGGTACCCAAAAAACGGGTATCATGTGTCATGGTACCCAAAAAACGGGTATCATCTGTCATGGTACCCAAAAAACGGGTATCATCTGTCATGGTACCCAAAAAACGGGTATCATGTGTCATGGTACCCAAAAAACGGGTATCATCCGTCATGGTACCCAAAAAACGGGTATCATGTGTCATGGTACCCAATAAACAGGTATCATGTGTTATGGTACCCAAAAAACGGGTATCATCCGTCATGGTGCCCAAAAAACGGGTATCATCTGTCATGGTACCCAAAAAACGGGTATCATCTGTCATGGTACCCAAAAAACGGGTATCATGTGTCATGGTACCCAAAATACGGGTATCATCCGTCATGGTACCCAAAAAACGGGTATCATGTGTCATGGTACACAAAAAACGGGTATCATCTGTCATGGTACCCAAAAAACGGGTATCATCTGTCATGGTACCCAAAAAACGGGTATCATGTGTCATGGTACCCAAAAAACGGGTATCATCCGTCATGGTACCCAAAAAACGGGTATCATGTGTCATGGTACCCAATAAACGGGTATCATCGGTCATGGTACCAAAAAAACGGGTATCATCCGTCATGGTACCCAAAAAACGGGTATCATGTGTCATGGTACCCAAAAAACGGGTATCATGTGTCATGGTACCCAAAAAACGGGTATCATGTGTCATGGTACCCAATAAACGGGTATCATGTGTTATGGTACCCAAAAAACGGGTATCATGTGTCATGGTACCCAATAAACGGGTATCATCTGTCATGGTACCCAAAAAACGGGTATCATGTGTCATGGTACCCAAAAAACGGGTATCATGTGTCATGGTACCCAAAAAACGGGTATCATGTGTCATGGTACCCAAAAAACGGGTATCATGTGTCATGGTACCCAAAAAACGGGTATCATGTGTCATGGTACCCAATAAACGGGTATCATGTGTTATGGTACCCAAAAAACGGGTATCATGTGTCATGGTACCCAATAAACGGGTATCATCTGTCATGGTACCCAAAAAACGGGTATCATGTGTCATGGTACCCAAAAAACGGGTATCATGTGTCATGGTACCCAAAAAACGGGTATCATGTGTCATGGTACCCAAAAAACGGGTATCATGTGTTATGGTACCCAAAAAACGGGTATCATCCGTCATGGTGCCCAAAAAACGGGTATCATCTGTCATGGTACCCAAAAAACGGGTATCATCTGTCATGGTACCCAAAAAACGGGTATCATCGGTCATGGTACCCAAAAAACGGGTATCATCCGTCATGGTACCCAAAAAACGGGTATCATGTGTCATGGTACCCAAAAAACGGGTATCATGTGTCATGGTACCCAAAAAACGGGTATCATCTGTCATGGTACCCAAAAAACGGGTATCATCCGTCATGGTACCCAAAAAACGGGTATCATGTGTCATGGTACCCAAAAAACGGGTATCATGTGTCATGGTACCCAAAAAACGGGTATCATGTGTCATGGTACCCAATAAACAGGTATCATGTGTTATGGTACCCAAAAAACGGGTATCATGTGTCATGGTACCCAAAAAACGGGTATCATGTGTCATGGTACCCAAAAAACGGGTATCATGCGTTATGGTACCCAAAAAACGGGTATCATGTGTCATGGTACCCAAAAAACGGGTATCATGTGTCATGGTACCCAATAAACAGGTATCATGTGTTATGGTACCCAAAAAACGGGTATCATCCGTCATGGTGCCCAAAAAACGGGTATCATCTGTCATGGTACCCAAAAAACGGGTATCATCTGTCATGGTACCCAAAAAACGGGTATCATGTGTCATGGTACCCAAAATACGGGTATCATCCGTCATGGTACCCAAAAAACGGGTATCATGTGTCATGGTACACAAAAAACGGGTATCATCTGTCATGGTACCCAAAAAACGGGTATCATCTGTCATGGTACCCAAAAAACGGGTATCATGTGTCATGGTACCCAAAAAACGGGTATCATCCGTCATGGTACCCAAAAAACGGGTATCATGTGTCATGGTACCCAATAAACGGGTATCATCGGTCATGGTACCAAAAAAACGGGTATCATCCGTCATGGTACCCAAAAAACGGGTATCATGTGTCATGGTACCCAAAAAACGGGTATCATGTGTCATGGTACCCAAAAAAACGGGTATCATGTGTCATGGTACCCAATAAACGGGTATCATGTGTTATGGTACCCAAAAAACGGGTATCATGTGTCATGGTACCCAATAAACGGGTATCATCTGTCATGGTACCCAAAAAACGGGTATCATGTGTCATGGTACCCAAAAAACGGGTATCATGTGTCATGGTACCCAAAAAACGGGTATCATGTGTCATGGTACCCAAAAAACGGGTATCATGTGTCATGGTACCCAAAAAACGGGTATCATGTGTCATGGTACCCAATAAACGGGTATCATGTGTTATGGTACCCAAAAAACGGGTATCATGTGTCATGGTACCCAATAAACGGGTATCATCTGTCATGGTACCCAAAAAACGGGTATCATGTGTCATGGTACCCAAAAAACGGGTATCATGTGTCATGGTACCCAAAAAACGGGTATCATGTGTCATGGTACCCAAAAAACGGGTATCATGTGTTATGGTACCCAAAAAACGGGTATCATGTGTCATGGTACCCAAAAAACGGGTATCATCGGTCATGGTACCCAAAAAACGGGTATCATCTGTTTGGTACCCAAAACACGGGTATTATCGGTCATGGTACCCAAAAAGGGGTAACATGTGTCATGGTACCCAATAAACAGGTATCATGTGTTATGGTACCCAAAAAACGGGTATCATCCGTCATGGTGCCCAAAAAACGGGTATCATCTGTCATGGTACCCAAAAAACGGGTATCATGTGTCATGGTACTAAAATAAACAGGTATCATGTGTTATGGTACCCAAAAAACGGGTATCATCCGTCATGGTGCCCAAAAAACGGGTATCATCTGTCATGGTACCCAAAAAACGGGTATCATCTGTCATGGTACCCAAAAAACGGGTATCATCGGTCATGGTACCCAAAAAACGGGTATCATCCGTCATGGTACCCAAAAAACGGGTATCATGTGTCATGGTACCCAAAAAACGGGTATCATGTGTCATGGTACCCAAAAAACGGGTATCATCTGTCATGGTACCCAAAAAACGGGTATCATCTGTCATGGTACCCAAAAAACGGGTATCATGTGTCATGGTACCCAAAAAACGGGTATCATCCGTCATGGTACCCAAAAAACGGGTATCATGTGTCATGGTACCCAAAAAACGGGTATCATGTGTCATGGTACCCAAAAAACGGGTATCATGTGTCATGGTACCCAAAAAACGGGTATCATGTGTCATGGTGCCCAAAAAACGGGTATCATCTGTCATGGTACCCAAAAAACGGGTATCATCTGTCATGGTACCCAAAAAACGGGTATCATGTGTCATGGTACCCAAAAAACGGGTATCATCTGTCATGGTACCCAAAAAACGGGTATCATGTGTCATGGTACCCAAAAAACGGGTATCATCCGTCATGGTACCCAAAAAACGGGTATCATGTGTCATGGTACCCAAAAAACGGGTATCATCTGTCATGGTACCCAAAAAACGGGTATCATCTGTCATGGTACCCAAAAAACGGGTATCATGTGTCATGGTACCCAAAAAACGGGTATCATCCGTCATGGTACCCAAAAAACGGGTATCATGTGTCATGGTACCCAATAAACAGGTATCATGTGTTATGGTACCCAAAAAACGGGTATCATCCGTCATGGTGCCCAAAAAACGGGTATCATCTGTCATGGTACCCAAAAAACGGGTATCATCTGTCATGGTACCCAAAAAACGGGTATCATGTGTCATGGTACCCAAAATACGGGTATCATCCGTCATGGTACCCAAAAAACGGGTATCATCTGTCATGGTACCCAAAAAACGGGTATCATCTGTCATGGTACCCAAAAAACGGGTATCATGTGTCATGGTACCCAAAAAACGGGTATCATCCGTCATGGTACCCAAAAAACGGGTATCATGTGTCATGGTACCCAATAAACGGGTATCATCGGTCATGGTACCAAAAAAACGGGTATCATCCGTCATGGTACCCAAAAAACGGGTATCATGTGTCATGGTACCCAAAAAACGGGTATCATGTGTCATGGTACCCAAAAAACGGGTATCATGTGTCATGGTACCCAATAAACGGGTATCATGTGTTATGGTACCCAAAAAACGGGTATCATGTGTCATGGTACCCAATAAACGGGTATCATCTGTCATGGTACCCAAAAAACGGGTATCATGTGTCATGGTACCCAAAAAACGGGTATCATGTGTCATGGTACCCAAAAAACGGGTATCATGTGTCATGGTACCCAAAAAACGGGTATCATGTGTCATGGTACCCAAAAAACGGGTATCATGTGTCATGGTACCCAATAAACGGGTATCATGTGTTATGGTACCCAAAAAACGGGTATCATGTGTCATGGTACCCAATAAACGGGTATCATCTGTCATGGTACCCAAAAAACGGGTATCATGTGTCATGGTACCCAAAAAACGGGTATCATGTGTCATGGTACCCAAAAAACGGGTATCATGTGTCATGGTACCCAAAAAACGGGTATCATGTGTTATGGTACCCAAAAAACGGGTATCATCCGTCATGGTGCCCAAAAAACGGGTATCATCTGTCATGGTACCCAAAAAACGGGTATCATCTGTCATGGTACCCAAAAAACGGGTATCATCGGTCATGGTACCCAAAAAACGGGTATCATCCGTCATGGTACCCAAAAAACGGGTATCATGTGTCATGGTACCCAAAAAACGGGTATCATGTGTCATGGTACCCAAAAAACGGGTATCATCTGTCATGGTACCCAAAAAACGGGTATCATCCGTCATGGTACCCAAAAAACGGGTATCATGTGTCATGGTACCCAAAAAACGGGTATCATGTGTCATGGTACCCAAAAAACGGGTATCATGTGTCATGGTACCCAATAAACAGGTATCATGTGTTATGGTACCCAAAAAACGGGTATCATGTGTCATGGTACCCAAAAAACGGGTATCATGTGTCATGGTACCCAAAAAACGGGTATCATGCGTTATGGTACCCAAAAAACGGGTATCATGTGTCATGGTACCCAAAAAACGGGTATCATGTGTCATGGTACCCAATAAACAGGTATCATGTGTTATGGTACCCAAAAAACGGGTATCATCCGTCATGGTGCCCAAAAAACGGGTATCATCTGTCATGGTACCCAAAAAACGGGTATCATCTGTCATGGTACCCAAAAAACGGGTATCATGTGTCATGGTACCCAAAATACGGGTATCATCCGTCATGGTACCCAAAAAACGGGTATCATGTGTCATGGTACACAAAAAACGGGTATCATCTGTCATGGTACCCAAAAAACGGGTATCATCTGTCATGGTACCCAAAAAACGGGTATCATGTGTCATGGTACCCAAAAAACGGGTATCATCCGTCATGGTACCCAAAAAACGGGTATCATGTGTCATGGTACCCAATAAACGGGTATCATCGGTCATGGTACCAAAAAAACGGGTATCATCCGTCATGGTACCCAAAAAACGGGTATCATGTGTCATGGTACCCAAAAAACGGGTATCATGTGTCATGGTACCCAAAAAACGGGTATCATGTGTCATGGTACCCAATAAACGGGTATCATGTGTTATGGTACCCAAAAAACGGGTATCATGTGTCATGGTACCCAATAAACGGGTATCATCTGTCATGGTACCCAAAAAACGGGTATCATGTGTCATGGTACCCAAAAAACGGGTATCATGTGTCATGGTACCCAAAAAACGGGTATCATGTGTCATGGTACCCAAAAAACGGGTATCATGTGTCATGGTACCCAAAAAACGGGTATCATGTGTCATGGTACCCAATAAACGGGTATCATGTGTTATGGTACCCAAAAAACGGGTATCATGTGTCATGGTACCCAATAAACGGGTATCATCTGTCATGGTACCCAAAAAACGGGTATCATGTGTCATGGTACCCAAAAAACGGGTATCATGTGTCATGGTACCCAAAAAACGGGTATCATGTGTCATGGTACCCAAAAAACGGGTATCATGTGTTATGGTACCCAAAAAACGGGTATCATGTGTCATGGTACCCAAAAAACGGGTATCATCGGTCATGGTACCCAAAAAACGGGTATCATCTGTTTGGTACCCAAAACACGGGTATTATCGGTCATGGTACCCAAAAAGGGGTAACATGTGTCATGGTACCCAATAAACAGGTATCATGTGTTATGGTACCCAAAAAACGGGTATCATCCGTCATGGTGCCCAAAAAACGAGTATCATCTGTCATGGTACCCAAAAAACGGGTATCATGTGTCATGGTACTAAAATAAACAGGTATCATGTGTTATGGTACCCAAAAAACGGGTATCATCCGTCATGGTGCCCAAAAAACGGGTATCATCTGTCATGGTACCCAAAAAACGGGTATCATCTGTCATGGTACCCAAAAAACGGGTATCATCGGTCATGGTACCCAAAAAACGGGTATCATCCGTCATGGTACCCAAAAAACGGGTATCATGTGTCATGGTACCCAAAAAACGGGTATCATGTGTCATGGTACCCAAAAAACGGGTATCATCTGTCATGGTACCCAAAAAACGGGTATCATCTGTCATGGTACCCAAAAAACGGGTATCATGTGTCATGGTACCCAAAAAACGGGTATCATCCGTCATGGTACCCAAAAAACGGGTATCATGTGTCATGGTACCCAAAAAACGGGTATCATGTGTCATGGTACCCAAAAAACGGGTATCATGTGTCATGGTACCCAAAAAACGGGTATCATGTGTCATGGTGCCCAAAAAACGGGTATCATCTGTCATGGTACCCAAAAAACGGGTATCATCTGTCATGGTACCCAAAAAACGGGTATCATGTGTCATGGTACCCAAAAAACGGGTATCATCTGTCATGGTACCCAAAAAACGGGTATCATGTGTCATGGTACCCAAAAAACGGGTATCATCCGTCATGGTACCCAAAAAACGGGTATCATGTGTCATGGTACCCAAAAAACGGGTATCATCTGTCATGGTACCCAAAAAACGGGTATCATCTGTCATGGTACCCAAAAAACGGGTATCATGTGTCATGGTACCCAAAAAACGGGTATCATCCGTCATGGTACCCAAAAAACGGGTATCATGTGTCATGGTACCCAATAAACGGGTATCATCGGTCATGGTACCAAAAAAACGGGTATCATCCGTCATGGTACCCAAAAAACGGGTATCATGTGTCATGGTACCCAAAAAACGGGTATCATGTGTCATGGTACCCAAAAAACGGGTATCATGTGTCATGGTACCCAATAAACGGGTATCATGTGTTATGGTACCCAAAAAACGGGTATCATGTGTCATGGTACCCAATAAACGGGTATCATCTGTCATGGTACCCAAAAAACGGGTATCATGTGTCATGGTACCCAAAAAACGGGTATCATGTGTCATGGTACCCAAAAAACGGGTATCATGTGTCATGGTACCCAAAAAACGGGTATCATGTGTCATGGTACCCAAAAAACGGGTATCATGTGTCATGGTACCCAATAAACGGGTATCATGTGTTATGGTACCCAAAAAACGGGTATCATGTGTCATGGTACCCAATAAACGGGTATCATCTGTCATGGTACCCAAAAAACGGGTATCATGTGTCATGGTACCCAAAAAACGGGTATCATGTGTCATGGTACCCAAAAAACGGGTATCATGTGTCATGGTACCCAAAAAACGGGTATCATGTGTTATGGTACCCAAAAAACGGGTATCATGTGTCATGGTACCCAAAAAACGGGTATCATCGGTCATGGTACCCAAAAAACGGGTATCATCTGTTTGGTACCCAAAACACGGGTATTATCGGTCATGGTACCCAAAAAGGGGTAACATGTGTCATGGTACCCAATAAACAGGTATCATGTGTTATGGTACCCAAAAAACGGGTATCATCCGTCATGGTGCCCAAAAAACGGGTATCATCTGTCATGGTACCCAAAAAACGGGTATCATGTGTCATGGTACCCAATAAACAGGTATCATGTGTTATGGTACCCAAAAAACGGGTATCATCCGTCATGGTGCCCAAAAAACGGGTATCATCTGTCATGGTACCCAAAAAACGGGTATCATCTGTCATGGTACCCAAAAAACGGGTATCATCGGTCATGGTACCCAAAAAACGGGTATCATCCGTCATGGTACCCAAAAAACGGGTATCATGTGTCATGGTACCCAAAAACGGGTATCATGTGTCATGGTACCCAAAAAACGGGTATCATGTGTCATGGTACCCAAAAAACGGTTATCATCGGTCATGGTACCCAAAAAACGGGTATCATCTGTCATGGTACCCAAAAAACGGGTATCATCGGTCATTGTACCCAAAAAACGGGTATCATCGGTCATGGTACCCAAAAAACGGGTATCATGTGTCATGGTACCCAATAAACGGGTATCATGTGTCATGGTACCCAATAAACGGGTATCATGTGTCATGGTACCCAAAAAACGGGTATCATGTGTCATGGTACCCAAAAAAACGAGTATCATGTGTCATGGTACCCAAAAAACGGGTATCATGTGTCATGGTACCCAAAAAACGGGTATCATCGGTCATGGTACCCAAAAAACGGGTATCATCTGTCTTGGTACCCAAAACACGGGTATTATCTGTCATGGTACCCAAAAAACGGGTAGCATCGGTCATGGTACCCAAAAAACGGGTATCCTCCGTCATGGTACCCAAAAAACGGGTATCATGTGTCATGGTACCCAAAAAACGGGTATCATGTGTCATGGTACCCAATAAACGGGTATCATCTGTCATGGTACCCAAAAAACGGGTATCATGTGTCATGGTACCCAATAAACGGGTATCATGTGTCATGGTACCCAATAAACGGGTATCATGTGTCATGGTACCCAAAAAACGGGTATCATGTGTCATGGTACCCAAAAAAACGAGTATCATGTGTCATGGTACCCAAAAAACGGGTATCATGTGTCATGGTACCCAAAAAACGGGTATCATCGGTCATGGTACCCAAAAAACGGGTATCATCTGTCTTGGTACCCAAAACACGGGTATTATCTGTCATGGTACCCAAAAAACGGGTAGCATCGGTCATGGTACCCAAAAAACGGGTATCCTCCGTCATGGTACCCAAAAAACGGGTATCATGTGTCATGGTACCCAAAAAACGGGTATCATGTGTCATGGTACCCAATAAACGGGTATCATCTGTCATGGTACCCAAAAAACGGGTATCATGTGTCATGGTACCCAATAAACGGGTATCATGTGTCATGGTACCCAATAAACGGGTATCATGTGTCATGGTACCCAAAAAACGGGTATCATGTGTCATGGTACCCAAAAAACGGGTATCATCTGTCTTGGTACCCAAAACACGGGTATTATCGGTCATGGTACCCAAAAAGGGGTAACATGAGTAATGGACCCAAAAAAACGAGTACCATCTGTCATGGTTGAATAGTAAAGCTGTAATTAACTGTAAACAATGAGATGTTTGTGTTTTGTTTACGTGTTCTGTGTTTGTTTCTTGCATTAAGATTGTGTGCCTTACTGAGATAAATGCAATACTAATTTGCATTGTTGATTTTGCCGTAAATACTTAAACTGAGTGGGAGGCAGTAGTCTATAGCATTAATTCGTCTAGTGCTTAAACGAAACACCGCAGTAAAAAACTTTCCTTAACAAAAAGGGGCTTAAAATAATGTTATCTGTCGGTGTAATTTTGGGACACCCTATATGTCTACGGAGCCTCGCATGCGACATACGTCTGCAGTATTAATACCTGGCAACCTACAGTCATACTGATGTAATGTTATTTATATTAGAGGTGGTGCTTTATTTTGTGGACAGAACGTTGGTGAGAGTACCAACCTTACCAGAATAAAGCTTACGTCTGCTGCATTAGCATAATCTCCACTGATTCTTATATAAACCATTTTTAAAATGTTTATTCTTTAATTTACTTGATGCTAATTGATTCAATATTGTAAAGTACTCAAGGTAAGTTCAACAACTTTGAGGCATTGTGAAAACAATTGATGTCGTTTTACAGTGTTCATTAAATGCCAAAGAGAGGACGATCTAAAAGGCTATATGGCATTTGTGGCAAAGATATCGTTTGACACCTGCATGTAATTTTTTTCCTTTTTTGCTTAAAAACGTACTGGATTTTGATAACACATTATGTTAAATCAACTTTAATTACATTTTGCGAACATTGATTTTAATTAGTCATTCCAGTAAGGTAAATTGACTTAGAAATAATGAATTGGAGATAGAATCACTTATGCAGAGTTACAATCAAATAAATTTTAGATGGTACGAAGTTCTCTGGGTTATCTGGTATGTAGTAAATGCACTTCTACGAAAGTCCATCTCCTCAAGTAGACGCAAAAGATACACTTTTTTAAGACTACTTTGTTGGGGAATTAGTAGAGAAACTAATGTGAATGCATACACCAGATTGTTTTTTTAAGTATTATACAGTCTAATCGAAAACACGCAAGCTATTCATCACGTTATTAATAGACATTTTTCCAATATCCTGAAAGTTTTTACCCCTCGTTGCAAAAAGAGCAACTTTGTAGGTAATCCAGGAATAGAAGAAAGCAATTCTTTTAGAAAGAAAGCGGTTGTGAAAACGGTAAGAGAAACTGTGTTGTAATCTGCAGGAGGCAAATTCGATTGGAACAGGGCTATGATTTATGGAGGTCGGTTCCAATATTAGCAGGAAATGGGAAGGGGGAAAGTAGACCTATACCTTCTTTAACATTTCTCTCCTTTTTTCCCCAAGAGACGTCTTCAGACAATAAATCATAAGTGTTAAATCTTGGAGAAGGTTTCATGTTTCTTACAAATTATAAAGCTGGCACAAATAATAGACAACTGCAGGATCCGGCAGAAAAAGATCCAAATGGATACTTGCTTACGATATTTGACGTAATATTGTATGTTGGTATCAGTGCGTATGTTAGAGTTGTGCGTTGTTACAATTGGCTCAGAAGGGCCACACATTCTTGCCTCACTCCACCTGCCATCCCTCCGCTTCACTGCTATTCAGCTTCCTGTGTACGTCTATTACTTGATAAGAGATTTTTTTAGTTAAAAAGCCGAAAATTTCTAGTTTAATATGCATATATCAATTTCCAAACATAAGCCTTACATCTTTTAAACTATAATATATTGGAGTCTGAACTGAACCAGATGCGGATAAATGTAGGGTAATATTAAAAATGTGTATATCTTAAACCTAAGGTTAAAATATTATATCAAAATTTGACACGTTTTCTCGAAGGTGCTTCAGTTAGTAACAAAGAAACACAAGACTATTGGACAAGTACAACCTAAGTCTAAATGTTGTAGTGATAAATCATCAAACCACGGACAACGTCGGGTATTTCACCCAGTAACAAAGAAACACAAGACTATTGGACAAGTACAACCTAAGTCTAAATGTTGTAGTGATAAATCATGAAACCACGGACAACGTCGGGTATTTCACCCAGTAACAAAGAAACACAAGGCTATTGGACAAGTACAACCTAAGTCTAAATGTTGTAGTGATAAATCATGAAACCACGGACAACGTCGGGTATTTCACCCAGTAACAAAGAAACACAAGACTATTGGACAAGTACAACCTAAGTTTAAATGTTGTAGCGATAAATCATCAAACCACGGACAACGTCGGGTATTTCAGTTAGTAACAAAGAAACACAAGACTACTGGACAAGTACAACCTAAGTCTAAATGTTGTAGCGATAAATCATCAAACCACGGACAACGTCGGGTATTTCAGTTAGTAACAAAGAAACACAAGACTACTGGACAAGTACAACCTAAGTCTAAATGTTGTAGTCATAAATCATCAAACCACGGACAACGTCGGGTATTTCAGTTAGTAACAAAGAAACACAAGACTACTGGACAAGTACAACCTAAGTCTAAATGTTGTAGTCATAAATCATCAAACCACGGACAACGTCGGGTATTTCAGTTAGTAACAAAGAAACACAAGACTATTGGACAAGTACAACCTAAGTCTATATGTTGTAGTGATAAATCATCAAACCACGGACAACGTCGGGTATTTCAGTTAGTAACAAAGAAACACAAGACTATTGGACAAGTACAACCTAAGTCTAAATGTTGTAGTGATAAATCATCAAACCACGGACATTGTTTGAAGAAATGTTTCCTTCAACGTGGCCACCATTAAATATGAATCCATGTGGAAAGTTATTTAGACACTTGCAGTGAAAAGTGCGTGTGACAAATGTGTCAGATTTCAGTTCAGCCAGAAGCGAGAGTCGCCCGCCCTCTGTTGAGTGACCCGATGGACCGCCAGAAGCGAGAGTCGCGCGCCCTCTGTTGGGTGACCCGACCGACAGAAGCGAGAGTGAGTCGCGCGCCCTCTGTCAGGCTGCTGCTGCACGACTAGTTACGTCCGTCCGACAGATGGCGGCAAGGTGCGAACGCACGTGCAGCTCGCTGTTTTCGCCGCTAATAGAGAGAATGTGGTGAGGACGGTATATTTGCACGCGTGGCGAGTCTGAGAAACGTGGACGAGAGTCGGCGAGGGTGGCGGCGATGCCGGGGGACGAACAGGAGCGCCGTAGAGTAGCGGAGAAATGGGAGCTGCAGGAAGTGAAGATGGTGTCTAGTGAATAAGTCAGGTGCTAGTTGCCGGTCGCGATTTAGCGATCCCGCGATTGGGCGATCCCCGAGGCGATCTTCATCCTTCACCATCCTTCGCCAGCATTCGACAAGGAAGTGGATGCTCTTTTTGGTCGTCGATAGCTTTGGTGGCTGGGTGGTGCTTCTGGCCAGCAAAGCTCTTTGACTCCCGCCCTGCCTGCCAGCACTTGGTGAGGCTGACAGTGTGGCTCGGTCCAGGGCCTGGAGCGGAGCACGGCTCTTGTTCATCTGTGCGGGCCCCAAGACCGGCGACCGGCCGTGTGGGGCTGGGCTTCCCGTGCGGGCGGGCGGGTCCACCACCCTCCCCGAGGAGGGCTTTGCGGCCTTGTAGTCAGATTCCTTAAAGTGGCCCGCACTTGTCACTCCCCGGAACCAGCTCTTCAAAGTCGAAGTGAACCTTATACATTAAGATACGAGTTCGGCGAGGGATGCGTTGGAAAGGGCTCGTCTCGCCCCTCCCGATGAAAAAACCCCCGACTCTCTACGACCACGCGTTCTCGATCTGCTCCCAGCGCCGCTTACGGTTGAGCCACCGCCGATTTGTGAAACGTGAGCTAGCGCGCCGCGCGACCCCTCAAAGGACGCGCCTCGGCGAGACGAGCAAGAATGCTTATGTGCACTTTGGCCCCATCTCCAGCCGTTGGCCCGCAGGAGTCAAAAAAGTCTTAAAAATCGGTAACGGCGCCCATAATTGAGCTGAAGATGCAAAATTCGCGGCGGGTGCCCGGAGAGCCAGGTGCCAGCGTATGCCGGTGCAAAATCCGCCCCCGCGTACCACCAGCGCCCTCTATTGACAAAAAACCGATTTACTCCCCAACGGTGCGCGGGATTCGAACCTGGACACCGCAGCTGGGCAGTACTTCTCAAGAGCTATCCAGAACCACCTTTGTGTGCGAAACCGCGCCGACATGGGCCCGCCCACACCTCTCGTAAGATGGCCACAATTTTCTAAAATTTGAACGGCGCAAGGTCCGCCAATTCGGACCACCAACTGTTGTAGTCCTCCTCGACCGCTTTCCACACGTGTGCTCAGATTTCTTAAACCTGTACCCCCTGCCCGGATCTAAGCTTCCAAAGTCGGGCAAATCTGCGGGACGCTCTCGTCGGCACCCTAATAGTGCTGGAACCGCCAGATTTCAGGTGAAGCTTCGGCCCCAGGCGCACTACCCACCCACCCCGGGACATCCCCCCGCGCCTGCGGTAGCGCACGCTATAAACATAAAACACTCTTACTCTCGAGTCGGTGACGGAGGTCGAACTGGGACCACCGACTCCGGTAGACCTCTCCGAGGGCTACACGACCCAATAGTCAGATTCCTTACACCTCCTCTCGCTTCTTCGCAAGAAGCGATCAAAAATGGCCAAAAATGTCTAAAACTCGAACCAAGGACCACAGCGACTCGGGACCGGTCCAGGCGTGTTCCCCGGGTTAAGAAACGTCAGAATTGTGAAATTCACAAAGTTCCGTCCAGCCGTTCAAATTTTGGAAAAACTTGTAAAACGTAAGGCTACAAGTCCAGGTACCCCACTACATAATCAACCCGTCTTGACTCGCTCGTGCAGACAGAACACCGAAAAGTGGCAACCGCTTCACGGAAAGTGACCAAACTCTGGAATTACACGTTTTGGACCACGGCCGACACTCCTAGACCATCGGCGAGCCTCTCCGAGGCCCCGTTCAAAAAGTGCGTTTCTGTCTTAGGTATGTCTTCTTGCTCCTCGGTTCGTTCGTTCCCTCCCTCGGGTTAAAACTGACGAAACTTTGTCTAGCAAGACCTATTTGTCTAGCAAGGCCTATTTGTCTAGAAAGGCCCATTCGTCTAGGAAGGCCTATCTTTTCTAGAAAGGCCTATTCTGTCTAGGAATGCATATTCGTCTAGTAAGGCCTATTTTGTCTAAGAAGGCCAATTTGTCTACGAGTGCCTATTCGTCCAGGAAGACCTACTATGTCAACGAAGGCCTATCTGCCATGGAATGCCTATTCGTCTAGAAAGGCCTACTTTCTCAAGGAAGGCCTACTTTGTCTAGGAACACATATTGGTCTAGGAAGGCCTATTTTGTCTAGGAAGGCCTATCTTGTCTAAGAAGACCTATTTTGTCTAGGAAGGCCTATCTTGTCTAGGAAGACCTATCTTGTCTAGGAAGGCCTATTTTGACTAGAAACGCCTATTTTGTCTAGGAAGGCCTATCTTGTCTAGGAAGGCCTATTTTGTCTAGGAAGGCCTATCTTGTCTAAGAAGGCCTATTTTGTCTAGGAAGGCCTATCTTGTCTAGGAAGACCTATCTTGACTAGCAAGGCCTATTTGTCTAGTAAGGCCTATTCGTCTAGGAAGGCCTATTGCTCTAGCAGGGCCTATCTTGTCTAAGAAGGCCTATTTTGTCAGGAAGGCCTATTTTGTCTAGAAAGACCTATCTTGTCTAGGAAGGCCTATTTTGACTAGAAACGCCTATTTTGTCAGGAAGGCCTATTTTGTCTTAGAAGGCCTATGTTGTCTAGGAAGGCTATTTTGTCTAGGAAGACCTATCTTGCGTAGGAAGGCCTATTCGTCTAGGAAGGCCTATTTTATCTAGGAACGCATATTCGCATAGGAAGGCCTATTTTGTCTAGGAAGGCCTATCTTGGCTAAGAAGGCCTATTTGTCTAGGAGTGCCTTCCGTCTAGGAAGGCCTATTTTGCCAAGGAAGGCCTATTTGTCTTGGATTGCCTATTCGTCTAGAAAGGCCTATTTTGTCAGGAAGGCGATTTTGTCTAGGAAGGCCTATCTTGTCTAGGAAGGCCGATTTTGTGTAGGAAGACCTATCTTGTCTAGCCAGGCCTATTTGTCTAGGAAGGCCTATTTTGTCTAGGAAGGCCTATCTTGTCTAGGAAGGCCTATTTTGTCTAGGAAGACCTATCTTGTCTAGGAAGGCCTATTTTGACTAGAAACGCCTATTTTGTCAGCAAGGCCTATTTTGTCTTAGAAGGCCTATCTTGTCTAGGAAGGCCAATTTTGTCTAGGAAGACCTATCTTGTGTAGGAAGGCCTATTCATCTAGGAAGGCCTATTTTATCTAGGAACGCATATTCGTCTAGGAAGGCCTATTTTGTCTAGGAAGGCCTATCTTGTGTAGGAAGGCCTATTTTGTATAGCAAGTGTCATGGTACCCAAAAAACGGATAATTTCTGTCATGGTACCCAAACAACGGGAACCATGTGTCTTGGTACCGAAAAAACGAGTACCACCTGTCTTGGTACTCAAAAAACGAGTACCACAAGTCTTGGTACTCAAAAAACGAGTACCATCTGTCATGCTAAACAAAAAACGGGTACCATCGGTCACGGTATCCAATAAACGGGTATCATCTGTCATGGTACCCAAAAAACGGGTATCATCGGTCATGGTACCCAAAAAACGGGTATCATCCGTCATGGTACCCAAAAAACGGGTATCATGTGTCATGGTACCCAAAAAACGGGTATCATGTGTCATGGTACCCAAAAAACGGGTATCATGTGTCATGGTACCCAAAAAACGGGTATCATCTGTCATGGTACCCAAAAAACGGGTATCATGTGTCATGGTACCCAAAAAACGGGTATCATCCGTCATGGTACCCAAAAAACGGGTATCATCTGTCATGGTACCCAAAAAACGGGTATCCTCCGTCATGGTACCCAAAAAAACGGGTATCATGTGTCATGGTACCCAAAAAACGGGTATCATGTGTCATGGTACCCAAAAAACGGGTATCATCTGTCATGGTACCCAAAAAACGGGTATCCTCCGTCATGGTACCCAAAAAAACGGGTATCATGTGTCATGGTACCCAAAAAACGGGTATCATGTGTCATGGTACCCAATAAACGGGTATCATCCGTCATGGTACCCAAAAAACGGGTATCATGTGTCATGGTACCCAAAAAACGGGTATCATGTGTCATGGTACCCAAAAAACGGGTATCATGTGTCATGGTACCCAAAAAACGGGTATCATGTGTCATGGTACCCAATAAACGGGTATCATGTGTTATGGTACCCAAAAAACGGGTATCATGTGTCATGGTACCCAATAAACGGGTATCATCTGTCATGGTACCCAAAAAACGGGTATCATGTGTCATGGTACCCAAAAAACGGGTATCATGTGTCATGGTACCCAAAAAACGGGTATCATGTGTCATGGTACCCAAAAAACGGGTATCATGTGTTATGGTACCCAAAAAACGGGTATCATGTGTCATGGTACCCAAAAAACGGGTATCATCGGTCATGGTACCCAAAAAACGGGTATCATCTGTCTTGGTACCCAAAACACGGGTATTATCGGTCATGGTACCCAAAAAGGGGTAACATGTGTCATGGTACCCAATAAACAGGTATCATGTGTTATGGTACCCAAAAAACGGGTATCATCCGTCATGGTGCCCAAAAAACGGGTATCATCTGTCATGGTACCCAAAAAACGGGTATCATGTGTCATGGTACCCAAGAAACAGGTATCATGTGTCATGGTACCCAAAAAACGGGTATCATCCGTCATGGTGCCCAAAAAACGGGTATCATCTGTCATGGTACCCAAAAAACGGGTATCATGTGTCATGGTACCCAAAAAAACGAGTATCATGTGTCATGGTACCCAAAAAAACGGGTATCATCCGTCATGGTACCCAAAAAACGGGTATCATCGGTCATGGTACCCAAAAAACGGGTATCATGTGTCATGGTACCCAATAAACGGGTATCATCTGTCATGGTACCCAAAAAACGGGTATCATGTGTCATGGTACCCAAAAAACGGGTATCATCCGTCATGGTACCCAAAAAACGGGTATCATGTGTCATGGTACCCAAAAAACGGGTATCATCTGTCATGGTACCCAAAAAACGGGTATCATCCGTCATGGTACCCAAAAAAACGGGTATCCTCCGTCATGGTACCCAAAAAACGGGTATCATGTGTCATGGTACCCAAAAAACGGGTATCATGTGTCATGGTACCCAAAAAACGGGTATCATGTGTCATGGTACCCAAAAAACGGGTATCATCGGTCATGGTACCCAAAAAACGGGTATCATCTGTCTTGGTACCCAAAACACGGGTATTATCTGTCATGGTACCCAAAAAACGGGTAGCATCGGTCATGGTACCCAAAAAACGGGTATCATCTGTCATGGTACCCAAAAAACGGGTATCATCTGTCATGGTACCCAAAAAACGGGTATCATGTGTCATGGTACCCAAAAAACGGGTATCATCCGTCATGGTACCCAAAAAACGGGTATCATGTGTCATGGTACCCAAAAAACGGGTATCATCCGTCATGGTACCCAAAAAACGGGTATCATGTGTCATGGTACCCAAAAAACGGGTATCATCTGTCATGGTACCCAAAAAACGGGTATCATCTGTCATGGTACCCAAAAAACGGGTATCCTCCGTCATGGTACCCAAAAAACGGGTATCATGTGTCATGGTACCCAAAAAACGGGTATCATGTGTCATGGTACCCAAAAAACGGGTATCATCTGTCATGGTACCCAAAAAACGGGTATCCTCCGTCATGGTACCCAAAAAACGGGTATCATGTGTCATGGTACCCAAAAAACGGGTATCATGTGTCATGGTACCCAAAAAACGGGTATCATCCGTCATGGTACCCAAAAAACGGGTATCATGTGTCATGGTACCCAAAAAACGGGTATCATGTGTCATGGTACCCAAAAAACGGGTATCATGTGTCATGGTACCCAAAAAACGGGTATCATGTGTCATGGTACCCAAAAAAACGGGTATCATCCGTCATGGTGCCCAAAAAACGGGTATCATCTGTCATGGTACCCAAAAAACGGGTATCATGTGTCATGGTACCCAAAAAACGGGTATCATGTGTCATGGTACCCAAAAAACGGGTATCATGTGTCATGGTACCCAAAAAACGGGTATCATGTGTCATGGTACCCAAAAAACGGGTATCATCGGTCATGGTACCCAAAAAACGGGTATCATCTGTCTTGGTACCCAAAACACGGGTATTATCGGTCATGGTACCCAAAAAGGGGTAACATGTGTCATGGTACCCAATAAACAGGTATCATGTGTTATGGTACCCAAAAAACGGGTATCATCCGTCATGGTGCCCAAAAAACGGGTATCATCTGTCATGGTACCCAAAAAACGGGTATCATGTGTCATGGTACCCAAAAAACGGGTATCATGTGTCATGGTACCCAAAAAACGGGTATCATGTGTCATGGTACCCAAAAAACGGGTATCATGTGTCATGGTACCCAATAAACGGGTATCATGTGTCATGGTACCCAAAAAACGGGTATCATGTGTCATGGTACCCAATAAACGGGTATCATCTGTCATGGTACCCAAAAAACGGGTATCATGTGTCATGGTACCCAAAAAACGGGTATCATCCGTCATGGTACCCAAAAAACGGGTATCATGTGTCATGGTACCCAAAAAACGGGTATCATCCGTCATGGTACCCAAAAAACGGGTATCATCTGTCATGGTACCCAAAAAACGGGTATCATCTGTCATGGTACCCAAAAAACGGGTATCATCTGTCATGGTACCCAAAAAACGGGTATCATCGGTCATGGTACCCAAAAAACGGGTATCATGTGTCATGGTACCCAAAAAACGGGTATCATGTGTCATGGTACCCAAAAAACGGGTATCATCTGTCATGGTACCCAAAAACGGGTATCCTCCGTCATGGTACCCAAAAAACGGGTATCATGTGTCATGGTACCCAAAAAACGGGTATCATGTGTCATGGTACCCAATAAACGGATATCATCCGTCATGGTACCCAAAAAACGGGTATCATGTGTCATGGTACCCAAAAAACGGGTATCATGTGTCATGGTACCCAAAAAACGGGTATCATGTGTCATGGTACCCAAAAAACGGGTATCATGTGTCATGGTACCCAATAAACGGGTATCATGTGTTATGGTACCCAAAAAAACGGGTATCATGTGTCATGGTACCCAATAAACGGGTATCATCTGTCATGGTACCCAAAAAACGGGTATCATGTGTCATGGTACCCAAAAAACGGGTATCATGTGTCATGGTACCCAAAAAACGGGTATCATGTGTCATGGTACCCAAAAAACGGGTATCATGTGTTATGGTACCCAAAAAACGGGTATCATGTGTCATGGTACCCAAAAAACGGGTATCATCGGTCATGGTACCCAAAAAACGGGTATCATCTGTCTTGGTACCCAAAACACGGGTATTATCGGTCATGGTACCCAAAAAGGGGTAACATGTGTCATGGTACCCAATAAACAGGTATCATGTGTTATGGTACCCAAAAAACGGGTATCATCCGTCATGGTGCCCAAAAAACGGGTATCATCTGTCATGGTACCCAAAAAACGGGTATCATGTGTCATGGTACCCAAAAAACGGGTATCATGTGTCATGGTACCCAAAAAACGGGTATCATGTGTCATGGTACCCAAAAAACGGGTATCATGTGTCATGGTACCCAATAAACGGGTATCATGTGTCATGGTACCCAAAAAACGGGTATCATGTGTCATGGTACCCAATAAACGGGTATCATCTGTCATGGTACCCAAAAAACGGGTATCATGTGTCATGGTACCCAAAAAACGGGTATCATCCGTCATGGTACCCAAAAAACGGGTATCATGTGTCATGGTACCCAAAAAACGGGTATCATCTGTCATGGTACCCAAAAAACGGGTATCATCTGTCATGGTACCCAAAAAACGGGTATCCTCCGTCATGGTACCCAAAAAACGGGTATCATGTGTCATGGTACCCAAAAAACGGGTATCATCGGTCATGGTACCCAAAAAACGGGTATCATCTGTCTTGGTACCCAAAACACGGGTATTATCGGTCATGGTACCCAAAAAGGGGTAACATGTGTCATGGTACCCAATAAACAGGTATCATGTGTTATGGTACCCAAAAAACGGGTATCATCCGTCATGGTGCCCAAAAAACGGGTATCATCTGTCATGGTACCCAAAAAACGGGTATCATGTGTCATGGTACCCAAAAAACGGGTATCATGTGTCATGGTACCCAAAAAACGGGTATCATGTGTCATGGTACCCAAAAAACGGGTATCATGTGTCATGGTACCCAATAAACGGGTATCATGTGTCATGGTACCCAAAAACCGGGTATCATGTGTCATGGTACCCAATAAACGGGTATCATCTGTCATGGTACCCAAAAAACGGGTATCATGTGTCATGGTACCCAAAAAACGGGTATCATCCGTCATGGTACCCAAAAAACGGGTATCATGTGTCATGGTACCCAAAAAACGGGTATCATCTGTCATGGTACCCAAAAAACGGGTATCATCTGTCATGGTACCCAAAAAACGGGTATCCTCCGTCATGGTACCCAAAAAACGGGTATCATGTGTCATGGTACCCAAAAAACGGGTATCATGTGTCATGGTACCCAAAAAACGGGTATCATGTGTCATGGTACCCAAAAAACGGGTATCATCGGTCATGGTACCCAAAAAACGGGTATCATCTGTCTTGGTACCCAAAACACGGGTATTATCTGTCATGGTACCCAAAAAACGGGTAGCATCGGTCATGGTACCCAAAAAACGGGTATCATCTGTCATGGTACCCAAAAAACGGGTATCATCTGTCATGGTACCCAAAAAACGGGTATCATGTGTCATGGTACCCAAAAAACGGGTATCATCCGTCATGGTACCCAAAAAACGGGTATCATCTGTCATGGTACCCAAAAAACGGGTATCCTCCGTCATGGTACCCAAAAAACGGGTATCATGTGTCATGGTACCCAAAAAACGGGTATCATGTGTCATGGTACCCAAAAAACGGGTATCATCTGTCATGGTACCCAAAAAACGGGTATCCTCCGTCATGGTACCCAAAAAACGGGTATCATGTGTCATGGTACCCAAAAAACGGGTATCATGTGTCATGGTACCCAATAAACGGGTATCATCCGTCATGGTACCCAAAAAACGGGTATCATGTGTCATGGTACCCAAAAAACGGGTATCATGTGTCATGGTACCCAAAAAACGGGTATCATGTGTCATGGTACCCAAAAAACGGGTATCATGTGTCATGGTACCCAATAAACGGGTATCATGTGTTATGGTACCCAAAAAACGGGTATCATGTGTCATGGTACCCAATAAACGGGTATCATCTGTCATGGTACCCAAAAAACGGGTATCATGTGTCATGGTACCCAAAAAACGGGTATCATGTGTCATGGTACCCAAAAAACGGGTATCATGTGTCATGGTACCCAAAAAACGGGTATCATGTGTTATGGTACCCAAAAAACGGGTATCATGTGTCATGGTACCCAAAAAACGGGTATCATCGGTCATGGTACCCAAAAAACGGGTATCATCTGTCTTGGTACCCAAAACACGGGTATTATCGGTCATGGTACCCAAAAAGGGGTAACATGTGTCATGGTACCCAATAAACAGGTATCATGTGTTATGGTACCCAAAAAACGGGTATCATCCGTCATGGTGCCCAAAAAACGGGTATCATCTGTCATGGTACCCAAAAAACGGGTATCATGTGTCATGGTACCCAAGAAACAGGTATCATGTGTCATGGTACCCAAAAAACGGGTATCATCCGTCATGGTGCCCAAAAAACGGGTATCATCTGTCATGGTACCCAAAAAACGGGTATCATGTGTCATGGTACCCAAAAAAACGAGTATCATGTGTCATGGTACCCAAAAAACGGGTATCATCCGTCATGGTACCCAAAAAACGGGTATCATCGGTCATGGTACCCAAAAAACGGGTATCATGTGTCATGGTACCCAATAAACGGGTATCATCTGTCATGGTACCCAAAAAACGGGTATCATGTGTCATGGTACCCAAAAAACGGGTATCATCCGTCATGGTACCCAAAAAACGGGTATCATGTGTCATGGTACCCAAAAAACGGGTATCATCTGTCATGGTACCCAAAAAACGGGTATCATCCGTCATGGTACCCAAAAAACGGGTATCCTCCGTCATGGTACCCAAAAAACGGGTATCATGTGTCATGGTACCCAAAAAACGGGTATCATGTGTCATGGTACCCAAAAAACGGGTATCATGTGTCATGGTACCCAAAAAACGGGTATCATCGGTCATGGTACCCAAAAAACGGGTATCATCTGTCTTGGTACCCAAAACACGGGTATTATCTGTCATGGTACCCAAAAAACGGGTAGCATCGGTCATGGTACCCAAAAAACGGGTATCATCTGTCATGGTACCCAAAAAACGGGTATCATCTGTCATGGTACCCAAAAAACGGGTATCATGTGTCATGGTACCCAAAAAACGGGTATCATCCGTCATGGTACCCAAAAAACGGGTATCATGTGTCATGGTACCCAAAAAACGGGTATCATCCGTCATGGTACCCAAAAAACGGGTATCATGTGTCATGGTACCCAAAAAACGGGTATCATCTGTCATGGTACCCAAAAAACGGGTATCATCTGTCATGGTACCCAAAAAACGGGTATCCTCCGTCATGGTACCCAAAAAACGGGTATCATGTGTCATGGTACCCAAAAAACGGGTATCATGTGTCATGGTACCCAAAAAACGGGTATCATCTGTCATGGTACCCAAAAAACGGGTATCCTCCGTCATGGTACCCAAAAAACGGGTATCATGTGTCATGGTACCCAAAAAACGGGTATCATGTGTCATGGTACCCAAAAAACGGGTATCATCCGTCATGGTACCCAAAAAACGGGTATCATGTGTCATGGTACCCAAAAAACGGGTATCATGTGTCATGGTACCCAAAAAAACGGGTATCATGTGTCATGGTACCCAAAAAACGGGTATCATGTGTCATGGTACCCAAAAAACGGGTATCATCCGTCATGGTGCCCAAAAAACGGGTATCATCTGTCATGGTACCCAAAAAACGGGTATCATGTGTCATGGTACCCAAAAAACGGGTATCATGTGTCATGGTACCCAAAAAACGGGTATCATGTGTCATGGTACCCAAAAAACGGGTATCATGTGTCATGGTACCCAAAAAACGGGTATCATCGGTCATGGTACCCAAAAAACGGGTATCATCTGTCTTGGTACCCAAAACACGGGTATTATCGGTCATGGTACCCAAAAAGGGGTAACATGTGTCATGGTACCCAATAAACAGGTATCATGTGTTATGGTACCCAAAAAACGGGTATCATCCGTCATGGTGCCCAAAAAACGGGTATCATCTGTCATGGTACCCAAAAAACGGGTATCATGTGTCATGGTACCCAAAAAACGGGTATCATGTGTCATGGTACCCAAAAAACGGGTATCATGTGTCATGGTACCCAAAAAACGGGTATCATGTGTCATGGTACCCAATAAACGGGTATCATGTGTCATGGTACCCAAAAAACGGGTATCATGTGTCATGGTACCCAATAAACGGGTATCATCTGTCATGGTACCCAAAAAACGGGTATCATGTGTCATGGTACCCAAAAAACGGGTATCATCCGTCATGGTACCCAAAAAACGGGTATCATGTGTCATGGTACCCAAAAAACGGGTATCATCCGTCATGGTACCCAAAAAACGGGTATCATCTGTCATGGTACCCAAAAAACGGGTATCATCTGTCATGGTACCCAAAAAACGGGTATCATCTGTCATGGTACCCAAAAAACGGGTATCATCGGTCATGGTACCCAAAAAACGGGTATCATGTGTCATGGTACCCAAAAAACGGGTATCATGTGTCATGGTACCCAAAAAACGGGTATCATCTGTCATGGTACCCAAAAACGGGTATCCTCCGTCATGGTACCCAAAAAACGGGTATCATGTGTCATGGTACCCAAAAAACGGGTATCATGTGTCATGGTACCCAATAAACGGATATCATCCGTCATGGTACCCAAAAAACGGGTATCATGTGTCATGGTACCCAAAAAACGGGTATCATGTGTCATGGTACCCAAAAAACGGGTATCATGTGTCATGGTACCCAAAAAACGGGTATCATGTGTCATGGTACCCAATAAACGGGTATCATGTGTTATGGTACCCAAAAAACGGGTATCATGTGTCATGGTACCCAATAAACGGGTATCATCTGTCATGGTACCCAAAAAACGGGTATCATGTGTCATGGTACCCAAAAAACGGGTATCATGTGTCATGGTACCCAAAAAACGGGTATCATGTGTCATGGTACCCAAAAAACGGGTATCATGTGTTATGGTACCCAAAAAACGGGTATCATGTGTCATGGTACCCAAAAAACGGGTATCATCGGTCATGGTACCCAAAAAACGGGTATCATCTGTCTTGGTACCCAAAACACGGGTATTATCGGTCATGGTACCCAAAAAGGGGTAACATGTGTCATGGTACCCAATAAACAGGTATCATGTGTTATGGTACCCAAAAAACGGGTATCATCCGTCATGGTGCCCAAAAAACGGGTATCATCTGTCATGGTACCCAAAAAACGGGTATCATGTGTCATGGTACCCAAAAAACGGGTATCATGTGTCATGGTACCCAAAAAACGGGTATCATGTGTCATGGTACCCAAAAAAACGGGTATCATGTGTCATGGTACCCAATAAACGGGTATCATGTGTCATGGTACCCAAAAAACGGGTATCATGTGTCATGGTACCCAATAAACGGGTATCATCTGTCATGGTACCCAAAAAACGGGTATCATGTGTCATGGTACCCAAAAAACGGGTATCATCCGTCATGGTACCCAAAAAACGGGTATCATGTGTCATGGTACCCAAAAAACGGGTATCATCTGTCATGGTACCCAAAAAACGGGTATCATCTGTCATGGTACCCAAAAAACGGGTATCCTCCGTCATGGTACCCAAAAAACGGGTATCATGTGTCATGGTACCCAAAAAACGGGTATCATCGGTCATGGTACCCAAAAAACGGGTATCATCTGTCTTGGTACCCAAAACACGGGTATTATCGGTCATGGTACCCAAAAAGGGGTAACATGTGTCATGGTACCCAATAAACAGGTATCATGTGTTATGGTACCCAAAAAACGGGTATCATCCGTCATGGTGCCCAAAAAACGGGTATCATCTGTCATGGTACCCAAAAAACGGGTATCATGTGTCATGGTACCCAAAAAACGGGTATCATGTGTCATGGTACCCAAAAAACGGGTATCATGTGTCATGGTACCCAAAAAACGGGTATCATGTGTCATGGTACCCAATAAACGGGTATCATGTGTCATGGTACCCAAAAACCGGGTATCATGTGTCATGGTACCCAATAAACGGGTATCATCTGTCATGGTACCCAAAAAACGGGTATCATGTGTCATGGTACCCAAAAAACGGGTATCATCCGTCATGGTACCCAAAAAACGGGTATCATGTGTCATGGTACCCAAAAAACGGGTATCATCTGTCATGGTACCCAAAAAACGGGTATCATCTGTCATGGTACCCAAAAAACGGGTATCCTCCGTCATGGTACCCAAAAAACGGGTATCATGTGTCATGGTACCCAAAAAACGGGTATCATGTGTCATGGTACCCAAAAAACGGGTATCATGTGTCATGGTACCCAAAAAACGGGTATCATCGGTCATGGTACCCAAAAAACGGGTATCATCTGTCTTGGTACCCAAAACACGGGTATTATCTGTCATGGTACCCAAAAAACGGGTAGCATCGGTCATGGTACCCAAAAAACGGGTATCATCTGTCATGGTACCCAAAAAACGGGTATCATCTGTCATGGTACCCAAAAAACGGGTATCATGTGTCATGGTACCCAAAAAACGGGTATCATCCGTCATGGTACCCAAAAAACGGGTATCATCTGTCATGGTACCCAAAAAACGGGTATCCTCCGTCATGGTACCCAAAAAACGGGTATCATGTGTCATGGTACCCAAAAAACGGGTATCATGTGTCATGGTACCCAAAAAACGGGTATCATCTGTCATGGTACCCAAAAAACGGGTATCCTCCGTCATGGTACCCAAAAAACGGGTATCATGTGTCATGGTACCCAAAAAACGGGTATCATGTGTCATGGTACCCAATAAACGGGTATCATCCGTCATGGTACCCAAAAAACGGGTATCATGTGTCATGGTACCCAAAAAACGGGTATCATGTGTCATGGTACCCAAAAAACGGGTATCATGTGTCATGGTACCCAAAAAACGGGTATCATGTGTCATGGTACCCAATAAACGGGTATCATGTGTTATGGTACCCAAAAAACGGGTATCATGTGTCATGGTACCCAATAAACGGGTATCATCTGTCATGGTACCCAAAAAACGGGTATCATGTGTCATGGTACCCAAAAAACGGGTATCATGTGTCATGGTACCCAAAAAACGGGTATCATGTGTCATGGTACCCAAAAAAACGGGTATCATGTGTTATGGTACCCAAAAAACGGGTATCATGTGTCATGGTACCCAAAAAACGGGTATCATCGGTCATGGTACCCAAAAAACGGGTATCATCTGTCTTGGTACCCAAAACACGGGTATTATCGGTCATGGTACCCAAAAAGGGGTAACATGTGTCATGGTACCCAATAAACAGGTATCATGTGTTATGGTACCCAAAAAACGGGTATCATCCGTCATGGTGCCCAAAAAACGGGTATCATCTGTCATGGTACCCAAAAAACGGGTATCATGTGTCATGGTACCCAAGAAACAGGTATCATGTGTCATGGTACCCAAAAAACGGGTATCATCCGTCATGGTGCCCAAAAAACGGGTATCATCTGTCATGGTACCCAAAAAACGGGTATCATGTGTCATGGTACCCAAAAAAACGAGTATCATGTGTCATGGTACCCAAAAAACGGGTATCATCCGTCATGGTACCCAAAAAACGGGTATCATCGGTCATGGTACCCAAAAAACGGGTATCATCTGTCTTGGTACCCAAAACACGGGTATCATCTGTCATGGTACCCAAAAAACGGGTATCATGTGTCATGGTACCCAAAAAACGGGTATCATCCGTCATGGTACCCAAAAAACGGGTATCATGTGTCATGGTACCCAAAAAACGGGTATCATGTGTCATGGTACCCAATAAACGGGTATCATCTGTCATGGTACCCAAAAAACGGGTATCATGTGTCATGGTACCCAATAAACAGGTACCATGTGTCATGGTACCCAATAAACGGGTATCATGTGTCGTGGTACCCAATAAACGGGTATCATCCGTCATGGTACCCAAAAAACGGGTATCATGTGTCATGGTACCCAAAAAACGGGTATCATGTGTCATGGTACCCAAAAAACGGGTATCATCTGTCATGGTACCCAAAAAACGGGTATCATCTGTCATGGTACCCAAAAAACGGGTATCATGTGTCATGGTACCCAAAAAACGGGTATCATCCGTCATGGTACCCAAAAAACGGGTATCATCTGTCATGGTACCCAAAAAACGGGTATCCTCCGTCATGGTACCCAAAAAACGGGTATCATGTGTCATGGTACCCAAAAAACGGGTATCATGTGTCATGGTACCCAAAAAACGGGTATCATCTGTCATGGTACCCAAAAAACGGGTATCCTCCGTCATGGTACCCAAAAAACGGGTATCATGTGTCATGGTACCCAAAAAACGGGTATCATGTGTCATGGTACCCAATAAACGGGTATCATCCGTCATGGTACCCAAAAAACGGGTATCATGTGTCATGGTACCCAAAAAACGGGTATCATCTGTCATGGTACCCAAAAAACGGGTATCCTCCGTCATGGTACCCAAAAAACGGGTATCATGTGTCATGGTACCCAAAAAACGGGTATCATGTGTCATGGTACCCAAAAAACGGGTATCATCCGTCATGGTACCCAAAAAACGGGTATCATGTGTCATGGTACCCAAAAAACGGGTATCATGTGTCATGGTACCCAAAAAACGGGTATCATGTGTCATGGTACCCAAAAAACGGGTATCATGTGTCATGGTACCCAAAAAACGGGTATCATCCGTCATGGTGCCCAAAAAACGGGTATCATCTGTCATGGTACCCAAAAAACGGGTATCATGTGTCATGGTACCCAAAAAACGGGTATCATGTGTCATGGTACCCAAAAAACGGGTATCATGTGTCATGGTACCCAAAAAACGGGTATCATGTGTCATGGTACCCAAAAAACGGGTATCATCGGTCATGGTACCCAAAAAACGGGTATCATCTGTCTTGGTACCCAAAACACGGGTATTATCGGTCATGGTACCCAAAAAGGGGTAACATGTGTCATGGTACCCAATAAACAGGTATCATGTGTTATGGTACCCAAAAAACGGGTATCATCCGTCATGGTGCCCAAAAAACGGGTATCATCTGTCATGGTACCCAAAAAACGGGTATCATGTGTCATGGTACCCAAAAAACGGGTATCATGTGTCATGGTACCCAAAAAACGGGTATCATGTGTCATGGTACCCAAAAAACGGGTATCATGTGTCATGGTACCCAATAAACGGGTATCATGTGTCATGGTACCCAAAAAACGGGTATCATGTGTCATGGTACCCAATAAACGGGTATCATCTGTCATGGTACCCAAAAAACGGGTATCATGTGTCATGGTACCCAAAAAACGGGTATCATCCGTCATGGTACCCAAAAAACGGGTATCATGTGTCATGGTACCCAAAAAACGGGTATCATCCGTCATGGTACCCAAAAAACGGGTATCATCTGTCATGGTACCCAAAAAACGGGTATCATCTGTCATGGTACCCAAAAAACGGGTATCATCTGTCATGGTACCCAAAAAACGGGTATCATCGGTCATGGTACCCAAAAAACGGGTATCATGTGTCATGGTACCCAAAAAACGGGTATCATGTGTCATGGTACCCAAAAAACGGGTATCATCTGTCATGGTACCCAAAAACGGGTATCCTCCGTCATGGTACCCAAAAAACGGGTATCATGTGTCATGGTACCCAAAAAACGGGTATCATGTGTCATGGTACCCAATAAACGGATATCATCCGTCATGGTACCCAAAAAACGGGTATCATGTGTCATGGTACCCAAAAAACGGGTATCATGTGTCATGGTACCCAAAAAACGGGTATCATGTGTCATGGTACCCAAAAAACGGGTATCATGTGTCATGGTACCCAATAAACGGGTATCATGTGTTATGGTACCCAAAAAACGGGTATCATGTGTCATGGTACCCAATAAACGGGTATCATCTGTCATGGTACCCAAAAAACGGGTATCATGTGTCATGGTACCCAAAAAACGGGTATCATGTGTCATGGTACCCAAAAAACGGGTATCATGTGTCATGGTACCCAAAAAACGGGTATCATGTGTTATGGTACCCAAAAAACGGGTATCATGTGTCATGGTACCCAAAAAAACGGGTATCATCGGTCATGGTACCCAAAAAACGGGTATCATCTGTCTTGGTACCCAAAACACGGGTATTATCGGTCATGGTACCCAAAAAGGGGTAACATGTGTCATGGTACCCAATAAACAGGTATCATGTGTTATGGTACCCAAAAAACGGGTATCATCCGTCATGGTGCCCAAAAAACGGGTATCATCTGTCATGGTACCCAAAAAACGGGTATCATGTGTCATGGTACCCAAAAAACGGGTATCATGTGTCATGGTACCCAAAAAACGGGTATCATGTGTCATGGTACCCAAAAAACGGGTATCATGTGTCATGGTACCCAATAAACGGGTATCATGTGTCATGGTACCCAAAAAACGGGTATCATGTGTCATGGTACCCAATAAACGGGTATCATCTGTCATGGTACCCAAAAAACGGGTATCATGTGTCATGGTACCCAAAAAAACGGGTATCATCCGTCATGGTACCCAAAAAACGGGTATCATGTGTCATGGTACCCAAAAAACGGGTATCATCTGTCATGGTACCCAAAAAACGGGTATCATCTGTCATGGTACCCAAAAAACGGGTATCCTCCGTCATGGTACCCAAAAAACGGGTATCATGTGTCATGGTACCCAAAAAACGGGTATCATCGGTCATGGTACCCAAAAAACGGGTATCATCTGTCTTGGTACCCAAAACACGGGTATTATCGGTCATGGTACCCAAAAAGGGGTAACATGTGTCATGGTACCCAATAAACAGGTATCATGTGTTATGGTACCCAAAAAACGGGTATCATCCGTCATGGTGCCCAAAAAACGGGTATCATCTGTCATGGTACCCAAAAAAACGGGTATCATGTGTCATGGTACCCAAAAAACGGGTATCATGTGTCATGGTACCCAAAAAAACGGGTATCATGTGTCATGGTACCCAAAAAACGGGTATCATGTGTCATGGTACCCAATAAACGGGTATCATGTGTCATGGTACCCAAAAACCGGGTATCATGTGTCATGGTACCCAATAAACGGGTATCATCTGTCATGGTACCCAAAAAACGGGTATCATGTGTCATGGTACCCAAAAAACGGGTATCATCCGTCATGGTACCCAAAAAACGGGTATCATGTGTCATGGTACCCAAAAAACGGGTATCATCTGTCATGGTACCCAAAAAACGGGTATCATCTGTCATGGTACCCAAAAAACGGGTATCCTCCGTCATGGTACCCAAAAAACGGGTATCATGTGTCATGGTACCCAAAAAACGGGTATCATGTGTCATGGTACCCAAAAAACGGGTATCATGTGTCATGGTACCCAAAAAACGGGTATCATCGGTCATGGTACCCAAAAAACGGGTATCATCTGTCTTGGTACCCAAAACACGGGTATTATCTGTCATGGTACCCAAAAAACGGGTAGCATCGGTCATGGTACCCAAAAAACGGGTATCATCTGTCATGGTACCCAAAAAACGGGTATCATCTGTCATGGTACCCAAAAAACGGGTATCATGTGTCATGGTACCCAAAAAACGGGTATCATCCGTCATGGTACCCAAAAAACGGGTATCATCTGTCATGGTACCCAAAAAACGGGTATCCTCCGTCATGGTACCCAAAAAACGGGTATCATGTGTCATGGTACCCAAAAAACGGGTATCATGTGTCATGGTACCCAAAAAACGGGTATCATCTGTCATGGTACCCAAAAAACGGGTATCCTCCGTCATGGTACCCAAAAAACGGGTATCATGTGTCATGGTACCCAAAAAACGGGTATCATGTGTCATGGTACCCAATAAACGGGTATCATCCGTCATGGTACCCAAAAAACGGGTATCATGTGTCATGGTACCCAAAAAACGGGTATCATGTGTCATGGTACCCAAAAAAACGGGTATCATGTGTCATGGTACCCAAAAAACGGGTATCATGTGTCATGGTACCCAATAAACGGGTATCATGTGTTATGGTACCCAAAAAACGGGTATCATGTGTCATGGTACCCAATAAACGGGTATCATCTGTCATGGTACCCAAAAAACGGGTATCATGTGTCATGGTACCCAAAAAACGGGTATCATGTGTCATGGTACCCAAAAAACGGGTATCATGTGTCATGGTACCCAAAAAACGGGTATCATGTGTTATGGTACCCAAAAAACGGGTATCATGTGTCATGGTACCCAAAAAACGGGTATCATCGGTCATGGTACCCAAAAAACGGGTATCATCTGTCTTGGTACCCAAAACACGGGTATTATCGGTCATGGTACCCAAAAAGGGGTAACATGTGTCATGGTACCCAATAAACAGGTATCATGTGTTATGGTACCCAAAAAACGGGTATCATCCGTCATGGTGCCCAAAAAACGGGTATCATCTGTCATGGTACCCAAAAAACGGGTATCATGTGTCATGGTACCCAATAAACAGGTATCATGTGTTATGGTACCCAAAAAACGGGTATCATCCGTCATGGTGCCCAAAAAACGGGTATCATCTGTCATGGTACCCAAAAAACGGGTATCATGTGTCATGGTACCCAAAAAAACGAGTATCATGTGTCATGGTACCCAAAAAACGGGTATCATCCGTCATGGTACCCAAAAAACGGGTATCATCGGTCATGGTACCCAAAAAACGGGTATCATCTGTCTTGGTACCCAAAACACGGGTATTATCTGTCATGGTACCCAAAAAACGGGTAGCATCGGTCATGGTACCCAAAAAACGGGTATCCTCCGTCATGGTACCCAAAAAACGGGTATCATGTGTCATGGTACCCAAAAAACGGGTATCATGTGTCATGGTACCCAATAAACGGGTATCATCTGTCATGGTACCCAAAAAACGGGTATCATGTGTCATGGTACCCAATAAACAGGTACCATGTGTCATGGTACCCAATAAACGGGTATCATGTGTCGTGGTACCCAATAAACGGGTATCATGTGTCATGGTACCCAAAAAACGGGTATCATGTGTCATGGTACCCAAAAAACGGGTATCATGTGTCATGGTACCCAAAAAACGGGTATCATCTGTCATGGTACCCAAAAAACGGGTATCATCTGTCATGGTACCCAAAAAACGGGTATCATGTGTCATGGTACCCAAAAAACGGGTATCATCCGTCATGGTACCCAAAAAACGGGTATCATCTGTCATGGTACCCAAAAAACGGGTATCCTCCGTCATGGTACCCAAAAAACGGGTATCATGTGTCATGGTACCCAAAAAACGGGTATCATGTGTCATGGTACCCAAAAAACGGGTATCATCTGTCATGGTACCCAAAAAACGGGTATCCTCCGTCATGGTACCCAAAAAACGGGTATCATGTGTCATGGTACCCAAAAAACGGGTATCATGTGTCATGGTACCCAATAAACGGGTATCATCCGTCATGGTACCCAAAAAACGGGTATCATGTGTCATGGTACCCAAAAAACGGGTATCATGTGTCATGGTACCCAAAAAACGGGTATCATGTGTCATGGTACCCAAAAAACGGGTATCATGTGTCATGGTACCCAATAAACGGGTATCATGTGTTATGGTACCCAAAAAACGGGTATCATGTGTCATGGTACCCAATAAACGGGTATCATCTGTCATGGTACCCAAAAAACGGGTATCATGTGTCATGGTACCCAAAAAACGGGTATCATGTGTCATGGTACCCAAAAAACGGGTATCATGTGTCATGGTACCCAAAAAACGGGTATCATGTGTTATGGTACCCAAAAAACGGGTATCATGTGTCATGGTACCCAAAAAACGGGTATCATCGGTCATGGTACCCAAAAAACGGGTATCATCTGTCTTGGTACCCAAAACACGGGTATTATCGGTCATGGTACCCAAAAAGGGGTAACATGTGTCATGGTACCCAATAAACAGGTATCATGTGTTATGGTACCCAAAAAACGGGTATCATCCGTCATGGTGCCCAAAAAACGGGTATCATCTGTCATGGTACCCAAAAAACGGGTATCATGTGTCATGGTACCCAATAAACAGGTATCATGTGTTATGGTACCCAAAAAACGGGTATCATCCGTCATGGTGCCCAAAAAACGGGTATCATCTGTCATGGTACCCAAAAAACGGGTATCATGTGTCATGGTACCCAAAAAAACGAGTATCATGTGTCATGGTACCCAAAAAACGGGTATCATCCGTCATGGTACCCAAAAAACGGGTATCATCGGTCATGGTACCCAAAAAACGGGTATCATCTGTCTTGGTACCCAAAACACGGGTATTATCTGTCATGGTACCCAAAAAACGGGTAGCATCGGTCATGGTACCCAAAAAACGGGTATCCTCCGTCATGGTACCCAAAAAACGGGTATCATGTGTCATGGTACCCAAAAAACGGGTATCATGTGTCATGGTACCCAATAAACGGGTATCATCTGTCATGGTACCCAAAAAACGGGTATCATGTGTCATGGTACCCAATAAACGGGTATCATGTGTCATGGTACCCAATAAACGGGTATCATGTGTCATGGTACCCAAAAAACGGGTACCATGTGTCATGGTACCCAATAAACGGGTATCATGTGTCGTGGTACCCAATAAACGGGTATCATGTGTCATGGTACCCAATAAACGGGTATCATGTGTCATGGTACCCAATAAACGGGTATCATGTGTCATTGTACCCAATAAACGGGTATCATGTGTCATGGTACCCAATAAACGGGTATCATGTGTCATGGTACCCAATAAACGGGTATCATGTGTCATGGTACCCAATAAACGGGTATCATGTGTCATGGTACCCAATAAACGGGTATCATGTGTCATGGTACCCAATAAACAGGTACCATGTGTCATGGTACCCAATAAACGGGTATCATGTGTCGTGGTACCCAATAAACGGGTATCATGTGTCATGGTACCCAAAAAACGGGTATCATGTGTCATGGTACCCAAAAAACGGGTATCATGTGTCATGGTACCCAAAAAACGGGTATCATGTGTCATGGTACCCAAAAAACGGGTATCATCTGTCTTGGTACCCAAAACACGGGTATTATCGGTCATGGTACCCAAAAAGGGGTAACATGAGTAATGGACCCAAAAAAACGAGTACCATCTGTCATGGTTGAATAGTAAAGCTGTAATTAACTGTAAACAATGAGATGTTTGTGTTTTGTTTACGTGTTCTGTGTTTGTTTCTTGCATTAAGATTGTGTGCCTTACTGAGATAAATGCAATACTAATTTGCATTGTTGATTTTGCCGTAAATACTTAAACTGGGTGGGAGGCAGTAATATATGATATTAACTCGTCTAGTGCTTAAACGAAACACCGCAGTAAAAAACTTTCCTTAACAAAAAGTGTTTAAAATAATGTTATCTGTCGGTGTAATTTTGGGACACCCTATATGTCTACGGAGCCTCGCATGCGACATACGTCTGCAGTATTAATACCTGGCAACCTACAGTCATACTGATGTAATGTTATTTATATTAGAGGTGGTGCTTTATTTTGTGGACAGAACGTTGGTGAGAGTACCAACCTTACCAGAATAAAGCTTACGTCTGCTGCATTAGCATAATCTCCACTCATTCTTATATAAACCATTTTTAAAATGTTTATTCTTTAATTTACTTGATGCTAATTGATTCAATATTGTAAAATACTGAAGGTAAGTTCAACAGCTTTGAGCCATTGTGAAAACAATTGATGTCGTTTTACAGTGTTCATTAAATGCCAAGGAGAGGACGATCTAAAAGATTATATGGCATTTGTGGCAAAGATATCGTTTGACAACTGCATGTAATTTTTTTCCTTTTTTGCTTAAAAAGGTAGTGGATTTTGAGAACACATTATGTTAAATCAACTTTAATTACATTTTGCGAACATTCATTTTAATTAGTCATTCCAGTAAGGTAAATTGACTTTGCAGGCTTAGAAATAATGAATTGGAGATAGAATCACTTATGCAGAGTTACAATCAAATAAGTTTTAGGTGGTACGAAGTTCTCTGGGTTATCTGGTATGTAGTAAATGCACTTCTACGAAAGTCCATCTCCTCAAGTAGACGCAAAAGATACACTTTTTTAAGACTACTTTGTTGGGGAATTAGTAGAGAAACTAATGTGAATGCATACACCAGATTGTTTTTTTAAGTATTATACAGTCTAATCGAAAACACGCAAGCTATTCATCACGTTATTAATAGACATTTTTCCAATATCCTGAAAGTTTTTACCCCTCGTTGCAAAAAGAGCAACTTTGTAGGTAATCCAGGAATAGAAGAAAGCAATTCTTTTAGAAAGAAAGCGGTTGTGAAAACGGTAAGAGAAACTGTGTTGTAATCTGCAGGAGGCAAATTCGATTGGAACAGGGCTATGATTTATGGAGGTCGGTTCCAATATTAGCAGGAAATGGGAAGGGGGAAAGTAGACCTATACCTTCTTTAACATTTCTCTCCTTTTTTCCCCAAGAGACGTCTTCAGACAATAAATCATAAGTGTTAAATCTTGGAGAAGGTTTCATGTTTCTTACAAATTATAAAGCTGGCACAAATAATAGACAACTGCAGGATCCGGCAGAAAAAGATCCAAATGGATACTTGCTTACGATATTTGACGTAATATTGTATGTTGGTATCAGTGCGTATGTTAGAGTTGTGCGTTGTTACAATTGGCTCAGAAGGGCCACACATTCTTGCCTCACTCCACCTGCCATCCCTCCGCTTCACTGCTATTCAGCTTCCTGTGTACGTCTATTACTTGATAAGAGATTTTTTTAGTTAAAAAGCCGAAAATTTGTAGTTTAACATGCATATATCAATTTCCAAACATAAGCCTTACATCTTTTAAACTATAATATATTGGAGTCTGAACTGAACCAGATGCGGATAAATGTAGGGTAATATTAAAAATGTGTATATCTTAAACCTAAGGTTAAAATATTATATCAAAATTTGACACGTTTTCTCGAAGGTGCTTCAGTTAGTAACAAAGAAACACAAGACTATTGGACAAGTACAACCTAAGTCTAAATGTTGTAGTGATAAATCATCAAACCACGGACAACGTCGGGTATTTCAGTTAGTAACAAAGAAACACAAGACTATTGGACAAGTACAACCTAAGTCTAAATGTTGTAGTGATAAATCATCAAACCACGGACAACGTCGGGTATTTCACCTAGTAACAAAGAAACACAAGACTATTGGACAAGTACAACCTAAGTCTAAATGTTGTAGTGATAAATCATCAAACCACGGACAACGTCGGGTATTTCAGCTAGTAACAAAGAAACACAAGACTATTGGACAAGTACAACCTAAGTCTAAATGTTGTAGTGATAAATCATCAAACCACGGACAACGTCGGGTATTTCAGTTAGTAACAAAGAAACACAAGACTATTGGACAAGTACAACCTAAGTCTAAATGTTGTAGTGATAAATCATCAAACCACGGACAACGTCGGGTATTTCAGTTAGTAACAAAGAAACACAAGACTACTGGACAAGTACAACCTAAGTCTAAATGTTGTAGTGATAAATCATCAAACCACGGACAACGTCGGGTATTTCACCTAGTAACAAATAAACACAAGACTATTGGACAAGTACAACCTAAGTCTAAATGTTGTAGTGATAACTCATCAAACCACGGACAACGTCGGGTATTTCAGCTAGTAACAAAGAAACACAAGACTATTGGACAAGTACAGCCTAAGTCTAAATGTTGTAGTGATAACTCATCAAACCACGGACAACGTCGGGTATTTCAGCTAGTAACAAAGAAACACAAGACTATTGGACAAGTACAACCTAAGTCTAAATGTTGTAGTGATAAATCATCAAACCACGGACAACGTCGGGTATTTCAGCTAGTAACAAAGAAACACAAGACTATTGGACAAGTACAACCTAAGTCTAAATGTTTAGTGATAAATCATCAAACCACGGACAATGTCGGGTATTTCAGCTAGTAACAAAGAAACACAAGACTATTGGACAAGTACAACCTAAGTCTAAATGTTGTAGTGATAAATCATCAAACCACGGACAACGTCGGGTATTTCAGCTAGTAACAAAGAAACACAAGACTATTGGACAAGTACAACCTAAGTCTAAATGTTGTAGTGATAAATCATCAAACCACGGACAATGTCGGGTATTTCAGCTAGTAACAAAGAAACACAAGACTATTGGACAAGTACAACCTAAGTCTAAATGTTGTAGTGATAAATCATCAAACCACGGACAATGTCGGGTATTTCAGCTAGTAACAAAGAAATACAAGACTATTGGACAAGTACAACCTAAGTCTAAATGTTGTAGTGATAAATCATCAAACCACGGACAACGTCGGGTATTTCAGCTAGTAACAAAGAAACACAAGACTATTGGACAAGTACAACCTAAGTCTAAATGTTTAGTGATAAATCATCAAACCACGGACAATGTCGGGTATTTCAGCTAGTAACAAATAAACACAAGACTATTGGACAAGTACAACCTAAGTCTAAATGTTGTAGTGATAAATCATCAAACCACGGACAACGTCGGGTATTTCAGCTAGTAACAAATAAACACAAGACTATTGGACAAGTACAACCTAAGTCTAAATGTTGTAGTGATAACTCATCAAACCACGGACAACGTCGGGTATTTCAGCTAGTAACAAAGAAACACAAGACTATTGGACAAGTACAACCTAAGTCTAAATGTTGTAGTGATAAATCATCAAACCACGGACAACGTCGGGTATTTCAGCTAGTAACAAAGAAACACAAGACTATTGGACAAGTACAACCTAAGTCTAAATGTTTAGTGATAAATCATCAAACCACGGACAATGTCGGGTATTTCAGCTAGTAACAAAGAAACACAAGACTATTGGACAAGTACAACCTAAGTCTAAATGTTGTAGTGATAAATCATCAAACCACGGACAACGTCGGGTATTTCAGCTAGTAACAAAGAAACACAAGACTATTGGACAAGTACAACCTAAGTCTAAATGTTGTAGTGATAAATCATCAAACCACGGACAATGTCGGGTATTTCAGCTAGTAACAAAGAAACACAAGACTATTGGACAAGTACAACCTAAGTCTAAATGTTGTAGTGATAAATCATCAAACCACGGACAATGTCGGGTATTTCAGCTAGTAACAAAGAAATACAAGACTATTGGACAAGTACAACCTAAGTCTAAATGTTGTAGTGATAAATCATCAAACCACGGACAACGTCGGGTATTTCAGCTAGTAACAAAGAAACACAAGACTATTGGACAAGTACAACCTAAGTCTAAATGTTTAGTGATAAATCATCAAACCACGGACAATGTCGGGTATTTCAGCTAGTAACAAAGAAACACAAGACTATTGGACAAGTACAACCTAAGTCTAAATGTTTAGTGATAAATCATCAAACCACGGACAATGTCGGGTATTTCAGCTAGTAACAAAGAAACACAAGACTATTGGACAAGTACAACCTAAGTCTAAATGTTTAGTGATAAATCATCAAACCACGGACAATGTCGGGTATTTCAGCTAGTAACAAAGAAACACAAGATTATTGGACAAGTACAACCTAAGTCTAAATGTTGTAGTGATAAATCATCAAACCACGGACAACGTCGGGTATTTCACCTAGTAACAAAGAAACACAAAACTATTGGACAAGTACAACCTAAGTCTAAATGTTGTAGTGATAAATCTTCAAACCGCGGACAACGTCGGGTATTTCACCTAGTAACAAAGAAACACAAGACTATTGGACAAGTACAACCTTAGTCTAAATGTTGTAGTGATAAATCATCAAACCACGGACAACGTCGGGTATTTCAGCTAGTAACAAAGAAACACAAGACTATTGGACAAGTACAACCTAAGTCTAAATGTTGTAGTGATAAATCTTCAAACCACGGACAACGTCGGGTATTTCACCTAGTAACAAAGAAACACAAGACTATTGGACAAGTACAACCTAAGTGTAAATGTTGTAGTGATAAATCATCAAACCACGGACAACGTCGGGTATTTCAGCTAGTAACAAAGAAACACAAGACTATTGGACAAGTACAACCTAAGTCTAAATGTTGTACTGATAAATCATCAAACCACGGACAACGTCAGGTATTTCAGCTAGTAACAAAGAAACACAAGACTATTGGACAAGTACAACCTAAGTCTAAATGTTGTAGTGATAAATCATCAAACCACGGACAACGTCGGGTATTTCACCTAGTAACAAAGAAACACAAGACTATTGGACAAGTACAACCTAAGTCTAAATGCTGTAGTGATAAATCATCAAACCACGGACAACGTCAGGTATTTCAGCTAGTAACAAAGAAACACAAGACTATTGGACAAGTACAACCTAAGTCTAAATGTTGTAGTGATAAATCATCAAACCACGGACAACGTCGGGTATTTCAGCTAGTAACAAAGAAACACAAGACTATTGGACAAGTACAACCTAAGTCTAAATGTTTAGTGATAAATCATCAAACCACGGACAATGTCGGGTATTTCAGCTAGTAACAAAGAAACACAAGACTATTGGACAAGTACAACCTAAGTCTAAATGTTTAGTGATAAATCATCAAACCACGGACAATGTCGGGTATTTCAGCTAGTAACAAAGAAACACAAGATTATTGGACAAGTACAACCTAAGTCTAAATGTTGTAGTGATAAATCATCAAACCACGGACAATGTCGGGTATTTCAGCTAGTAACAAAGAAACACAAGACTATTGGACAAGTACAACCTAAGTCTAAATGTTTAGTGATAAATCATCAAACCACGGACAATGTCGGGTATTTCAGCTAGTAACAAAGAAACACAAGACTATTGGACAAGTACAACCTTAGTCTAAATGTTGTAGTGATAAATCATCAAACCACGGACAACGTCGGGTATTTCAGCTAGTAACAAAGAAACACAAGACTATTGGACAAGTACAACCTAAGTCTAAATGTTGTAGTGATAAATCATCAAACCACGGACAACGTCGGGTATTTCAGCTAGTAACAAAGAAACACAAGACTATTGGACAAGTACAACCTTAGTCTAAATGTTGTAGTGATAAATCATCAAACCACGGATAATGTCGGGTATTTCAGTTAGTAACAAAGAAACACAAGACTATTGGACAAGTACAACCTAAGTCTAAATGTTGTAGTGATAAATCATCAAACCACGGACAACGTCGGGTATTTCACCTAGTAACAAAGAAACACAAAACTATTGGACAAGTACAACCTAAGTCTAAATGTTGTAGTGATAAATCATCAAACCACGGACAACGTCGGCTATTTCAGCTAGTAACAAAGAAACACAAGACTATTGGACAAGTACAACCTTAGTCTAAATGTTGTAGTGATAAATCATCAAACCACGGACAACGTCGGGTATTTCACCTAGTAACAAAGAAACACAAGACTATTGGACAAGTACAACCTAAGTCTAAATGTTGTAGTGATAAATCATCAAACCACGGACAACGTCGGGTATTTCAGCTAGTAACAAAGAAACACAAGACTATTGGACAAGTACAACCTAAGTCTAAATGTTGTAGTGATAAATCATCAAACCACGGACAACGTCGGGTATTTCAGCTAGTAACAAAGAAACACAAGACTATTGGACAAGTACAACCTTAGTCTAAATGTTGTAGTGATAAATCATCAAACCACGGACAACGTCGGGTATTTCAGCTAGTAACAAAGAAACACAAGACTATTGGACAAGTACAACCTTAGTCTAAATGTTGTAGTGATAAATCATCAAACCACGGACAACGTCGGGTATTTCAGCTAGTAACAAAGAAACACAAGACTATTGGACAAGTACAACCTAAGTCTAAATGTTGTAGTGATAAATCATCAAACCACGGACAACGTCGGGTATTTCAGCTAGTAACAAAGAAACACAAGACTATTGGACAAGTACAACCTAAGTCTAAATGTTGTAGTGATAAATCATCAAACCACGGACAACGTCGGGTATTTCAGCTAGTAACAAAGAAACACAAGACTATTGGACAAGTACAACCTTAGTCTAAATGTTGTAGTGATAAATCATCAAACCACGGACAACGTCGGGTATTTCAGCTAGTAACAAAGAAACACAAGACTATTGGACAAGTACAACCTTAGTCTAAATGTTGTAGTGATAAATCATCAAACCACGGACAACGTCGGGTATTTCAGCTAGTAACAAAGAAACACAAGACTATTGGACAAGTGCAACCTTAGTCTAAATGTTGGTATTTCAGCTAGTATTAATTATTGAAAGCAGGAGCAAGAAATAGGTCATTTCTTTTGAAACGCCAAAGAGAATTTGATATGTTCAACTTGTGATATTGTGATTGTGTGATTCGGTTCCTCGCGTAGGTAGGCGGGTTAGTGACGTCATGAACTTTGGTTCTAAGAGTGAGCTGTTGTTATAGGCACCATTGCATAGACAGAGTGATCTAGATCAGCGGCCATCCTGCTATCTAACTTGCTTGACAAAGAAGGTAAATCAAGGTGGTCCGTCCGGCTTGGCTTGACGTATCGGACGTGGAGTTTCAGCCGGAAGAATGTCAGATAAGATATGGCCGCGCTTCATCAGACCGGAGCAGGCCGGCCGGCCGGTCCATTAATATCAATTACATGGGACACGAACCGAACCGAACCGAACACTGCGGCACGTAGTTCAAGACTTTACAGCTTCCTTGTTCACGCCGCCAAGCCATATTAAAATGTTCCTGTGTCGATAAGGATAATGTATGTAGGTATCTACACGATGAAAGGCAATTCATGTAATCTAACATCTCCTCCACGTAACTTTGTCTAATAACCCTTAACTCTAACATAACCTCACATTGGCTGCTAAATTGGAATACGATATTCTGCTCTGCAAAATATTAAAACTTATAATAATAACAACAATAACAATAAATAATAATAATAATAATAATAATAATAATAATAATAATAATAATAATAATAATAATAATAATAATAATAATAATAATAATAATAATAATAATAATAATAATAATAATAATAATAATAATAATAATAATAATAATAATAATAATAATAATAATAATAATAATAATAATACTCTACGTATAGTAGAGGAAGTATTGTATTCTGTGTGCCTGTGTGTGTATGTGCGTGTGTCTGTGTGTCTGTGTATGTGTCTGTGTGTATGTGTGTCTGTGTGTGTCTGTGTGTATGTTTGTGTGTGTCTGTGTGTCTGTGTATGTGTCTGTGTGTGTCTGTGTGTGTCTGTGTGTGTCTGTGTTTATGTATGTGTCTGTGTGTCTGTGTGTCTGTGTGTATGTGTGTGTATGTGTGTGAGTGTGTATCTGTGTATGTGTGTGTCTGTGTGTATGTGTGTGTCTGTGTCTATGTGAGTGTCTGTGTGTGTATCTGTGTGTGATTGTCTGTGTATGTGTGTGTATGTGTGTGATTGTCTGTGTATGTGTGTATGTGTGTGATTGTCTGTGTATGTGTGTGTATGTGTGTGATTGTCTGTGTATGTGTGTGTATGTGTGTGATTGTCTGTGTATGTGTGTGTATGTGTGATTGTCTATGTATGTGTGTATGTGTGTGATTGTCTGTGTATGTGTGTATGTGGGTGATTGTCTGTGTATGTGTGTATGTGTGTGATTTGTCTGTGTATGTGTGTGTATATGTGTGATTGTGTATGTGTGTATGTGTGTGATTGTCTGTGTATGTGTGTGCATGTGTGTATGTGAGTGTGTCTGTATGTGTGTGTGTCTGTATGCGTGTGTGTCTGTGTGTATGTCTGTGTATGTGTGTGTATGTGTGTGATTGTCTGTGTATGTGTGTGTATGTGTGATTGTCTATGTATGTGTGTATGTGTGTGATTGTCTGTGTATGTGTGTATGTGGGTGATTGTCTGTGTATGTGTGTATGTGTGTGATTGTCTGTGTATGTGTGTGTATATGTGTGATTGTGTATGTGTGTATGTGTGTGATTGTCTGTGTATGTGTGTGCATGTGTGTATGTGAGTGTGTCTGTATGTGTGTGTGTCTGTATGCGTGTGTGTCTGTGTGTATGTCTGTGTATGTGTGTGCATGTGTGTATGTGAGTGTGTCTGTATGTGTGTGTGTGTGTGTCTGTATGTGTGTGTGTCTGTGTGTATGTCTGTGTATGTGTGTGCATGTGTGTGTATGTGTGTGTGTCTGTATGTGTGTGTGTCTGTGTGTATGTCTGTGTATGTGTGTGCATGTGTGTGTATGTGTGTGTGTCTGTATGTGTGTGTGTCTGTGTGTATGTGTGTGTATCTGTGTGTGCGTGTGTGACTGTGTGTGCTATGGACACTACGAAAGTGTTGATATGTGAGAAAATGAAAGTTTATCCACTCGAATTGGATAGAGGAAGTGACAGTCGCATCCTTTGTGAGTAAACAGGTATCAAGTAGTAACTCTCCCTGTCCAGCTATTCCAGCAGCGAAAGGATGAACAACCCTCTGCGGCAACGTTCCGGCCTCTGTTCGGGTCCAGTCGTCTTATCCATCCTTCCAGGTCGAGGTGCCAAGCCCCCCTCCTTAAAGTGCTATTTAGTCATAGGCTGTTTACAAACACACAACTGACCTTAAATCATCCGCATATTTCCAGACAAGTTTCGTATTCGAATTCATGTCTGGAATACAACGTTTTTCTTTACCTTTTTAGAGCTAGAGAAATTAAACACAATAAGTAGATACTTAACTTAAGAACACGGGTTGTACTTTTACTATATTATTACCATTATTATTTGCATTTCTGAAATCGCTAATAAAATTCTAAAGAAATCCTCTTACGGTTTTTTAAATAGCTTTAAGAAATGTGCGCCTTTGAATTCTATTTTTCTGTTAAGTTTATTAAGAGCACTTGCTTCGCATTACTCATCTCGATCCAGTTCTAATTTCCTGACAGATGCTCTTAAACCATGTTTGTAAGCTTCACTTCCAGCTCGTTAACGGAACGAGTTGTTTAGAATCGCGAGCTTTTGTATTTTTACAGAAATGTATTAGGATCTGCAAGTTGTGATGCTTATCCTTGAAGCGCCGGCCGGCCCTCCATTGCTATTTAACTTCAGTGAATGGATCCACTTCATTCCTCTATTATGTAAGAAAAATTAAGGAAACGTTCTTTTTCATTAAAACGCTTTATAGATAGATAGCGAGCGATGAAAGGATTTCTTCAAGTAGGCTTTTAAGTAACGAGAGAGAGAGAAGGGATTTTATTATGTGGATGGAATTTATAAGCTGTTGGAGTAAGAGGAAGCAATCGAGCGCTTTGGCTATCACACATAAGAGCAGTTTTCTCAAAGATTCGCGTGCTACGTTTATTTGTTAGACTTCCATTGGGGAGATATACGAGCAATAATCTTAAAAAATCTGATGTGTGGCACTCACATGACTTTCTCTACTCTTGTAGTAACCATTCTTACGAACTGTTATTACTATATCTTCATGTTAATTGAGATAAACATTTGTACAAATTATCTTATTGTTTATTTCCTTGTGGGTACAAGGGGAATGTTAGAATACAGTAGGCTTTGAGCGATAGTCAAATATTTTAAAGCTTTGAGATACCGTTGTCTTTGCACGTTGACACACACACACACACACACATACACACACATACAAACACACACACACATACACACACATACAAACATACACACACATACAAACACACACACACATACACACATACAAACATACACACACACATACAAACACACACAAAAGAATAACGATGTTCCATTTGAAGAAAGTTTTAAGTATTCTAAAAGTACTTAACTAGCCAATTCTACTATTAAAACTAGAGTGGTCTACTCATATTTACTGTGGTCTACGAGAACTTAGGAAGTTTTACAACTGTTATTGAGAGTATCGAGGTATGGACGAAATGAAAATCCTATCCTATCTAGGAATAAATTGCACGAATCGTAAATAACCGTGTGATGTTTTGATAGCCCTGACGTCACAATGACGTATTAAGCCAATTAAACAGTTTAGCTGAATCCAGGTGGAATATTAGTGTTCTACTGTAAATAAAAAGTTGCCGCATTTTGTTAAATGCGAAGCATCTAATGTAATTAACGGTGTTGCTATTGATCTGCGGATACCGTTGAGTGGCTATGATTATTTATATTTTGTATGAATTTGTTGACACCTGCAAACAAATATCAGCAAAGCAACCCGCTATTTCAATTACAAAAAATAGAACAAAAAAAGGAGCAGATGGGGGAATAAATCATCTCATTCAACAGTAAATTAAACATTGTTTTGAGCTGTCTCTACATATTGGAAATATGCTCCAAAAAGTGAGTAAATAGATCATGTGTAGGTCAGTCAGTTGAAAATTAAAGGAAAACAACCGAGATGGAAAAACAGCTGCATATCACGCAGCGCAAACAAGGCGCTCCCCCCGTATCAGCAATTTACACACTCGTATTGTTACGTTTTTTTACTTCTATCGATGCCATTAGTTCTGCAAGTTTGTTTTTCTCTCCTGGCTCGATAAAAAATAGTACCTGCCTATATGCTTTAACTTGCGTATTTACAGTACAGCTAACAGCGGCAGATACCGCTGGGGAGTAGACGGCGCCAGCGGCTTGCTTGCCGAGCAACTACCGGTCGCAGCAATGGGAGTCAACCTATGTACCAGACAGAGTGAACACCTGCAAGTATGAGAGTGAGGAAGTGATTACCCTCCCCTTATGTAGGACTTACAAGTCAGTGTCTAGAGTCAGACGTCTGTCAGGGAACACAGGAACCTATGTACCAGACAGAGTGAACACCTGCAAGTATGAGAGTGCGGAAGTGATTACCCTCCCCTTATGTAGGACTTACAAGACAGTGTCTAGAGTCAGACGTCTGTCAGGGAACACTGGAACCTATGTACCAGACAGAGTGAACACCTGCAAGTATGAGAGTGAGGAAGTGATTACCCTCCCCTTATGTAGGACTTACAAGTCAGGGTCTAGAGTCAGACGTCTGTCAGGGAACACAGGAACCTATGTACCAGACAGAGTGAACACCTGCAAGTATGAGAGTGAGGAAGTGATTACCCTCCCCTTATGTAGGACTTACAAGACAGTGTCTAGAGTCAGACGTCTGTCAGGGAACACTGGAACCTATGTACCAGACAGAGTGAACACCTGCAAGTATGAGAGTGAGGGAGTGATTACCCTCCCCTTATGTAGGACTTACAAGACAGTGTCTAGAGTCAGACGTCTGTCAGGGAACACAGGAACCTATGAACCAGATAGAGTGAACACCTGCAAGTATGAGAGTGAGGAAGTGATTACCCTCCCCTTATGTAGGACTTACAAGTCAGTGTCTAGGGTCAGACGTCTGTCAGGGAACACAGGAACCTATGTACCAGACAGAGTGAACACCTGCAAGTATGAGAGTGAGGAAGTGATTACCCTCCCCTTATGTAGGACTTACAAGTCAGTGTCTAGAGTCAGACGTCTGTCAGGGAACACAGGAACCTATGTACCAGACAGAGTGAACACCTGCAAGTATGAGAGTGAGGAAGTGATTACCCTCCCCTTATGTAGGACTTACAAGTCAGTGTCTAGAGTCAGACGTCTGTCAGGGAACACAGGAACCTATGTACCAGACAGAGTGAACACCTGCAAGTATGAGAGTGAGGAAGTGATTACCCTCCCCTTATGTAGGACTTACAAGACAGTGTCTAGAGTCAGACGTCTGTCAGGGAACACAGGAACCTATGTACCAGACAGAGTGAACACCTGCAAGTATGAGAGTGAGGAAGTGATTACCCTCCCCTTATGTAGGACTTACAAGTCAGTGTCTAGAGTCAGACGTCTGTCAGGGAACACAGGAACCTATGTACCAGACAGAGTGAACACCTGCAAGTATGAGAGTGAGGAAGTGATTACCCTCCCCTTATGTAGGACTTACAAGTCAGTGTCTAGGGTCAGACGTCTGTCAGGGAACACAGGAACCTATGTACCAGACAGAGTGAACACCTGCAAGTATGAGAGTGAGGAAGTGATTACCCTCCCCTTATGTAGGACTTACAAGTCAGTGTCTAGAGTCAGACGTCTGTCAGGGAACACAGGAACCTATGTACCAGACAGAGTGAACACCTGCAAGTATGAGAGTGAGGAAGTGATTACCCTCCCCTTATGTAGGACTTACAAGTCAGTGTCTAGAGTCAGACGTCTGTCAGGGAACACAGGAACCTATGTACCAGACAGAGTGAACACCTGCAAGTATGAGAGTGAGGAAGTGATTACCCTCCCCTTATGTAGGACTTACAAGTCAGTGTCTAGGGTCAGACGTCTGTCAGGGAACACAGGAACCTATGTACCAGACAGAGTGAACACCTGCAAGTATGAGAGTGAGGAAGTGATTACCCTCCCCTTATGTAGGACTTACAAGTCAGTGTCTAGAGTCAGACGTCTGTCAGGGAACACAGGAACCTATGTACCAGACAGAGTGAACACCTGCAAGTATGAGAGTGAGGAAGTGATTACCCTCCCCTTATGTAGGACTTACAAGTCAGTGTCTAGGGTCAGACGTCTGTCAGGGAACACAGGAACCTATGTACCAGACAGAGTGAACACCTGCAAGTATGAGAGTGAGGAAGTGATTACCCTCCCCTTATGTAGGACTTACAAGTCAGTGTCTAGAGTCAGACGTCTGTCAGGGAACACAGGAACCTATGTACCAGACAGAGTGAACACCTGCAAGTATGAGAGTGAGGAAGTGATTACCCTCCCCTTATGTAGGACTTACAAGTCAGTGTCTAGAGTCAGACGTCTGTCAGGGAACACAGGAACCTATGTACCATACAGAGTGAACACCTGCAAGTATGAGAGTGAGGAAGTGATTACCCTCCCCTTATGTAGGACTTACAAGTCAGTGTCTAGGGTCAGACGTCTGTCAGGGAACACAGGAACCTATGTACCAGACAGAGTGAACACCTGCAAGTATGAGAGTGAGGAAGTGATTACCCTCCCCTTATGTAGGACTTACAAGTCAGTGTCTAGAGTCAGACGTCTGTCAGGGAACACAGGAACCTATGTACCAGACAGAGTGAACACCTGCAAGTATGAGAGTGAGGAAGTGATTACCCTCCCCTTATGTAGGACTTACAAGTCAGTGTCTAGGGTCAGACGTCTGTCAGGGAACACAGGAACCTATGAACCAGATAGAGTGAACACCTGCAAGTATGAGAGTGAGGAAGTGATTACCCTCCCCTTATGTAGGACTTACAAGTCAGTGTCTAGAGTCAGACGTCTGTCAGGGAACACAGGAACCTATGTACCAGACAGAGTGAACACCTGCAAGTATGAGAGTGAGGAAGTGATTACCCTCCCCTTATGTAGGACTTACAAGTCAGTGTCTAGAGTCAGACGTCTGTCAGGGAACACAGGAACCTATGTACCAGACAGAGTGAACACCTGCAAGTATGAGAGTGAGGAAGTGATTACCCTCCCCTTATGTAGGACTTACAAGACAGTGTCTAGAGTCAGACGTCTGTCAGGGAACACAGGAACCTATGTACCAGACAGAGTGAACACCTGCAAGTATGAGAGTGAGGAAGTGATTACCCTCCCCTTATGTAGGACTTACAAGTCAGTGTCTAGAGTCAGACGTCTGTCAGGGAACACAGGAACCTATGTACCAGACAGAGTGAACACCTGCAAGTATGAGAGTGAGGAAGTGATTACCCTCCCCTTATGTAGGACTTACAAGACAGTGTCTAGAGTCAGACGTCTGTCAGGGAACACAGGAACCTATGTACCAGACAGAGTGAACACCTGCAAGTATGAGAGTGAGGAAGTGATTACCCTCCCCTTATGTAGGACTTACAAGACAGTGTCTAGAGTCAGACGTCTGTCAGGGAACACAGGAACCTATGTACCAGACAAAGTGAACACCTGCAAGTATGAGAGTGAGGAAGTGATTACCCTCCCCTTATGTAGGACTTACAAGTCAGTGTCTAGAGTCAGACGTCTGTCAGGGAACACAGGAACCTATGTACCAGACAGAGTGAACACCTGCAAGTATGAGAGTGAGGAAGTGATTACCCTCCCCTTATGTAGGACTTACAAGTCAGTGTCTAGAGTCAGACGTCTGTCAGGGAACACAGGAACCTATGTACCAGACAGAGTGAACACCTGCAAGTATGAGAGTGAGGAAGTGATTACCCTCCCCTTATGTAGGACTTACAAGTCAGTGTCTAGAGTCAGACGTCTGTCAGGGAACACAGGAACCTATGTACCAGACAAAGTGAACACCTGCAAGTATGAGAGTGAGGAAGTGATTACCCTCCCCTTATGTAGGACTTACAAGTCAGTGTCTAGAGTCAGACGTCTGTCAGGGAACACAGGAACCTATGTACCAGACAAAGTGAACACCTGCAAGTATGAGAGTGAGGAAGTGATTACCCTCCCCTTATGTAGGACTTACAAGTCAGTGTCTAGAGTCAGACGTCTGTCAGGGAACACAGGAACCTATGTACCAGACAGAGTGAACACCTGCAAGTATGAGAGTGAGGAAGTGATTACCCTCCCCTTATGTAGGACTTACAAGTCAGTGTCTAGAGTCAGACGTCTGTCAGGGAACACAGGAACCTATGTACCAGACAGAGTGAACACCAGCAAGTATGAGAGTGAGGAAGTGGTTACCCTCCCCTTATGTAGGACTTACAAGACAGTGTCTAGAGTCAGACGTCTGTCAGGGAACACAGGAACCTATGTACCAGACAGAGTGAACACCTGCAAGTATGAGAGTGAGGAAGTGATTACCCTCCCCTTATGTAGGACTTACAAGACAGTGTCTAGAGTCAGACGTCTGTCAGGGAACACAGGAACCTATGTACCAGACAGAGTGAACACCAGCAAGTATGAGAGTGAGGGAGTGATTACCCTCCCCTTATGTAGGACTTACAAGACAGTGTCTAGAGTCAGACGTCTGTCAGGGAACACAGGAACCTATGTACCAGACAGAGTGAACACCTGCAAGTATGAGAGTGAGGAAGTGATTACCCTCCCCTTATGTAGAACTTACAAGACAGTGTCTAGAGTCAGACGTCTGTCAGGGAACACAGGAACCTATGTACCAGACAGAGTGAACACCTGCAAGTATGAGAGTGAGGAAGTGATTACCCTCCCCTTATGTAGGACTTACAAGACAGTGTCTAGAGTCAGACGTCTGTCAGGGAACACAGGAACCTATGTACCAGACAGAGTGAACACCTGCAAGTATGAGAGTGAGGAAGTGATTACCCTCCCCTTATGTAGGACTTACAAGACAGTGTCTAGAGTCAGACGTCTGTCAGGGAACACAGGAACCTATGTATCAGACAGAGTGAACACCTGCAAGTATGAGAGTGAGGAAGTGATTACCCTCCCCTTATGTAGGACTTACAAGACAGTGTCTAGAGTCAGACGTCTGTCAGGGAACACAGGAACCTATGTACCAGACAGAGTGAACACCTGCAAGTATGAGAGTGAGGAAGTGATTACCCTCCCCTTATGTAGGACTTACAAGACAGTGTCTAGAGTCAGGACGTCTGTCAGGGAACACAGGAACCTATGTACCAGACAGAGTGAACACCTGCAAGTATGAGAGTGAGGAAGTGATTACCCTCCCCTTATGTAGGACTTACAAGACAGTGTCTAGAGTCAGACGTCTGTCAGGGAACACAGGAACCTATGTATCAGACAGAGTGAACACCTGCAAGTATGAGAGTGAGGAAGTGATTACCCTCCACTTATGTAGGACTTACAAGACAGTGTCTAGAGTCAGACGTCTGTCAGGGAACACAGGAACCTATGTACCAGACAGAGTGAACACCTGCAAGTATGAGAGTGAGGAAGTGATTACCCTCCCCTTTTGTAGGACTTACAAGACAGTGTCTAGAGTCAGACGTCTGTCGGGGAACACAGGAACCTATGTACCAGACAGAGTGAACACCTGCAAGTATGAGAGTGAGGAAGTGATTACCCTCCCCTTATGTAGGACTTACAAGACAGTGTCTAGAGTCAGACGTCTGTCGGGGAACACAGGAACCTATGTACCAGACAGAGTGAACACCTGCAAGTATGAGAGTGAGGAAGTGATTACCCTCCCCTTATGTAGGACTTACAAGACAGTGTCTAGAGTCAGACGTCTGTCAGGGAACACAGGAACCTATGTATCAGACAGAGTGAACACCTGCAAGTATGAGAGTGAGGAAGTGATTACCCTCCACTTATGTAGGACTTACAAGACAGTGTCTAGAGTCAGACGTCTGTCAGGGAACACAGGAACCTATGTACCAGACAGAGTGAACACCTGCAAGTATGAGAGTGAGGAAGTGATTACCCTCCCCTTTTGTAGGACTTACAAGACAGTGTCTAGAGTCAGACGTCTGTCGGGGAACACAGGAACCTATGTACCAGACAGAGTGAACACCTGCAAGTATGCGAGTGAGGAAGTGATTACCCTCCCCTTATGTAGGACTTACAAGACAGTGTCTAGAGTCAGACGTCTGTCGGGGAACACAGGAACCTATGTACCAGACAGAGTGAACACCTGCAAGTATGAGAGTGAGGAAGTGATTACCCTCCCCTTATGTAGGACTTACAAGTCAGTGTCTAGAGTCAGACGTCTGTCAGGGAACACAGGAACCTATGTATCAGACAGAGTGAACACCTGCAAGTATGAGAGTGAGGAAGTGATTACCCTCCCCTTATGTAGGACTTACAAGACAGTGTCTAGAGTCAGACGTCTGTCGGGGAACACAGGAACCTATGTACCAGACAGAGTGAACACCTGCAAGTATGAGAGTGAGGAAGTGATTACCCTCCCCTTATGTAGGACTTACAAGTCAGTGTCTAGAGTCAGACGTCTGTCAGGGAACACAGGAACCTATGTATCAGACAGTGAACACCTGCAAGTATGAGAGTGAGGAAGTGATTACCCTCCCCTTATGTAGGACTTACAAGTCAGTGCCTAGAGTCAGACGTCTGTCAGGGAACACAGGAACCTATGTACCAGACAGAGTGAACACCTGCAAGTATGAGAGTGAGGAAGTGATTACCCTCCCCTTATGTAGGACTTACAAGACAGTGTCTAGAGTCAGACGTCTGTCAGGGAACACAGGAACCTATGTACCAGACAGAGTGAACACCTGCAAGTATGAGAGTGAGGAAGTGATTACCCTCCCCTTATGTAGGACTTACAAGACAGTGTCTAGAGTCAGACGTCTGTCAGGGAACACAGGAACCTATGTACCAGACAGAGTGAACACCTGCAAGTATGAGAGTGAGGAAGTGATTACCCTCCCCTTATGTAGGACTTACAAGTCAGTGTCTAGAGTCAGACGTCTGTCAGGGAACACAGGAACCTATGGACCGCACAGAGTGAACACCTGCAAGTATGAGAGTGAGGAAGTGATTACCCTCCCCTTATGTAGGACTTACAAGTCAGTGCCTAGAGTCAGACGTCTGTCAGGGAACACAGGAACCTATGTACCAGACAGAGTGAACACCTGCAAGTATGAGAGTGAGGAAGTGATTACCCTCCCCTTATGTAGGACTTACAAGACAGTGCCTAGAGTCAGACGTCTGTCAGGGAACACAGGAACCTATGTACCAGACAGAGTGAACACCTGCAAGTATGAGAGTGAGGAAGTGATTACCCTCCCCTTATGTAGGACTTACAAGTCAGTGTCTAGAGTCAGACGTCTGTCAGGGAACACAGGAACCTATGTACCAGACAGAGTGAACACCTCCAAGTATGGGAGTGAGGAAGTGATTACCCTCCCCTTATGTAGGACTTACAAGTCAGTGTCTAGAGTCAGACGTCTGTCAGGGAACACAGGAACCTATGGACCGCACAGAGTGAAGACCTGGAAGCGGGTGGTCAGCCAAACACCAGACGTGATAGTGAGGAAGAGGATGATATGAAATGCAGGCGAAATGAATGTTTGGAAAGGTGATAATGTAGCAATTGGTGGAGTGAGTGGCGGGGGAAGCCGGAGACTTATGATAAATTATCAGACAAAATGGAATAGATGTGTCTAATTACATTGGGCACCTTGTTATGTTATAAATTTAGAATATTGGCTCACTATTTATAACCTTGAGGTTAATTTGACTTGCTGTAGGTTAGTTCTCTCATCCTTAAACCACGCTATACTCTGCCGGTGACTGCGGTACAATCTATTCGCATTGTTTTCGGCCACCAGATGGGTAAAGGGAGGGAAGGATAGGGCCGTGCAGCAAGCAGCACGTGGCGGCACGTATGTAAACAGTCGAACTTCTTACTCTTATTACAAGTGAATGGTAAAAGAGGCCACCACCAATGACACTCGTACTTTGAATCCCATAGAATATACATGGTGAAAGTTAAAAGGAAACATTGCAGCGAATTATATCTTCGGAATAAAAAAACAATGTTAACGAAATTCAGGCTTTAGTTCAAAATGTAATACTGGCATATCCAAGGCAGGCCGTAGAGAAGTACCTTTCCTGAATCTCTGTCTATTGGCCAGGCAATGCTTCTGAAGAGCAGGAACGGGATGGGTTGTGCCATCTGATAAATCTCTGTCTAAACACATTTTCTCTGAAATCTTTTAACCACATAGTAAAGTGCACTGCAATCTCCTCTTTCAGCCTCCCTCCCGCTCTCCCTCTCAATGTTTTGGTTGTTCGCTGACGTCAGGAAACAGACTCCTCTCAGATTGTTGTCTGAAATAGACTACTCAGTGTTGTTATTTTAGCTTATTGAAGTCTGTCTATATAGGAGCTTTACTCACAAGAACCTGTTCTTCTTAAGTACTTCTCAAAGTCAACAGCTGTTTGCATCAGTCAGCGTCGCTTGCGTCTACTTCCTGGGCTAGTTCAGCTTTACCAATCGATACTTCACAAATCTATACAGATTGAAGTAAAACTGCAGTAGTCATTTGTCACAAGTAATATCAGAAGATGTCTGACGCGAGTGTTTGCGTCTGTCAGTCTGTGGACAACATAATTCAAAAACAAAAATTCGAGTAAAAACCAAAGTTGGTTTTTAAGTTTAATACCTCTTAGAGATCCGACATATATATCCACTGGAATCGAAATAGTGCGTATTAGGAATTTAGTAAAGCCTGTCTGCTGTCTCTCTGAAGAAGCATTTCTAAATCGCTTAAATTGGAGACTTAACATGTGACTGCACGCCACTGCAATGGATAACAGGTGTTGGCGAGCGGCTACAGAAACACATGACAGTTCTAAAACGTGTGCTTTGGCGCACGGTTATGATGACTGATGGTGGAGCCAATGAATCCCAGAAGTCGAGTTCAAACCCGGAGACGGGTAAACTCCCCCCTCTTTCGTTTACATTTTGAGAGCAATGTTGTGCTTATTCTTTAAGCATAAAGGAGAGAAACAAAGAAGAAACAAAAAATATGGGCGTATGTATATTTGTACCTGCGCTTTTAATACGGGCGTACCTTCGCATCGTTGCAGCATATCCATTATGCTAAATAGACAGGCTACAGAATTCGCGAGCTTGTTCTGTCACCATGCGTTACCGCTGCAGTGGACATGATCAGTAGCGTGCATACTCTCAAACAATTTTAAGACACAGTTCTGTTGTTTGTAATCCTAGACCATAGACTTCCTGTCTCAAATTGATTACTTATGAACCGTCTGTCACTAGTAAACTTTGTGTGGTGTTATTCACTTACATCCTGTATATATCTTCCTTGTTGAAACAGTACATCTGCGTCAGGTTTAGAATCCATCTCCGCTGTGTTTATAAGCTCAGTTTATTTTCCCTTATAGTTAAATGCCAACGGCATCTGTTGACATCGTCGCTTACAGTGCTGGTTGATACGCCCTCGGGACGTGTGTACGTTGTTATTATCATACAGGGAATAAAACATAATCTACAAACTATATACAGAAACCCAGTTACTTCTGTTTGTGTTTATATCAATATATCGAAACATAATTGTTGCACTTTGATGTTCTTTTCTACATTCTAATTTAGAGTTGCAATAAAACATAGGTTGTGTTACATTCAAATGACTTTCTTTATACACTCTTCCACAAATTAATCTTAAAAAGGGAAGACAATTTTACTTTGTCTATCAGGGAAATTGGGATCCAATTTCACGGTTCTCCCTGAGTCCAAAACTCCTTTCTGGAAACATCTGATGTGTTACACAAACATAACCTTGTCTACTGTCTTACTAACCATTCTTACGAACTTATATTCCTTTATCTTATTTGTGTTAGTTGACATGAACTTTTGTACAAATTATCTTACTGTTTATTTCCTTGCAGGTACAAGGGAAATATTAGAATACAATAGGCTTTAAGCGATAGTCAAGTATTTTAAAGGTTTGCACGGCTAAGATATGATAAAATGAATTACGATGTGCCATTTAACGAAAGTTTTAACGGCTTTCTACCAGGAGAGGCACCTATCAGCGGGTTGATTCAAACCAGCTCACTATTTGTGCCCCACCCTGTACTTTTGTGGCTGTCTACTTTGTCGTTTGTAGGGTTCTTCTTGACAGTGAATCAAGTCGCTTGTTCGCTCAAGGGTATCACATGTTGGTGTGGTTTGCATGGTTAAAGAGCAGGAATGATAGGTCTACACCTCATGCCACTTGGAGGAAATTGCCTTGATAATATCTCGCACGTAGCTTCAGTTCTTTGAAATATACAACAGGAAAGTGTGATGGGCTTATTTCATAGAAATATTACCTCCTACGTGGGCGGGCCCGATAATATCGCACTCTGGTTGCCTTTGTTCAGCACATAAATGATACACTTGCCGCTAATATTGGTAGGGAAAGAAATATAATACAAAATACAACGAATGCAGAAATAAATAATGGGAGTGATTTTCAGTAATTTTAATATTTAATATTCATAAAGTTCTATGAAAATTATAAGAACTGTGAAATAATATTTTTGAAAGTCAATAATTTTTATTAAATAAACCAAGGCAGTATAACATTTTCTGTGGTCATGCCGTAGTCGAGTGGTTAGACCATTCGCTTCTCATCAAAGTGGCCCGGGTTCGATCCCAGGCAACCGCAAGTGGGATTTGTGGCGCTGGGGCGGGTTTCCTCCGGGTTCTCCGGTTTCCCCCGCCATCTCATCATTCCACCGGTGCTGCATCTTCATTCCAGGTATCATCAGTATCACCGCCTGCGGTGCCGTATGTAGTAAAAGCGGGCGATAAACCCTACGACATTTTCTGTTCCCGACGTTTAACCAACACGAGTTCCAAGCACACACACCAGGCTACGCCACTGTTCAACAGTGTTGGATTCTTAACCAACCCTATATCCGAGTTTTTACTGAACAATGTAAGAACTACCTCTCCGTCTGTGTCTATGAAACGAAGCGCTGCTTTGCAGTTAATGGATTTTATCACGGCTGTCAGTTTAAGTTTAATTAAAACCAACCACGAAACTGCAAAATTTCGTTTTGAAACCTTAGGTATTCAGCTGCGTTGAACGGATTTTAATTGCAATCTGCTACCTAAAATAACTGTGTTGAAGTAAGCCTTTCCAATCTCCTCAAGCAGAAATGAAACGTTGATGATTGCTTTAGTGCGGTTCGAACGCTTCCTCTTTCCAATACACAAATTGCATATCGAGTCTTCAGATTTATTTTGGCTTTACCGTCAATATATTTAAAATAATTATATTATTAGTTCGCTGGACACCTCGACTCAGAGCCTCGGGCTGCATACCCATACATTGTTTATTCCCTGGAAAATAAATATCCTGTAAGTAAAGTGAGACCTTTCCGGTTGTTTATACTGATGAGTATTATCAGGGACTACACACGCTAGTTCACCTTACGTCTCGCTGAGAGTACGGTCACACCGGCGCCACCTGGTATATAAATAAAGCAATTTGTATAAATATTTATCTCTGTTAACATACGAATAAGCCTTTTTAGGAGTACTTCGTTGAAGATAGGACAGAGAAAGTCATGTAAGTATAACATCAGATTCAATAATCGCTTTTGATGGCAAGGCTTTTAAGAAAACAAAGTAGGCGGTGCTATCTTTCTCTGAAACCTTTAAACTCTGTTTGTGGTGTATATGTCTCATTTATGCTTAAATGCTCATTCTAAAAATAGGTTATTCCTTCTTTATCAAACTTCTACTTACATATTATCTGTAGACTGTTTACAACAATAAGACGGTTGTAAGTAGGCTCTACCTCCTGAAGTCTGGAATTCATATCTTCCTCTTTGCAGGGAGAGTTTAAATCTGCAACACTTTCTTGCTTATAGCAATCCTTCCTGTATCTGGATGCGCGATTATTAGAAATTCTGTGTGAACTTCAAACTCAGGATTGGTGGGAACTTCTCTCCAATTTCTGAACGCCCGCTAGCTCCTTCACTCAACGTCTTGGCCAAACAAACATTTCAACATGATTGAACCAAGTGGTTTATATTTCTGTTCAACTATACATACATTTAAATTTCATCGAAATGACTTTATCTACTGGAATTACAATAAACAAAATCGATATTACCAACTTAACATTTAAGAAAATATACATTTGGGATATCTGCTTACCGCGGTGTTTGCCTGAGACTTGGGTTCGATTACCGGTACCGACGTGACAATTTTTCCTCCTAGGAAACTTACTCCGGAGTACACTTAAGTAACTAATAATTAAAATAAATTGAAATTCGGTATATTTATAGTTAAAATGTTTGTGCATTTAATTACTATACAATAATTAAATTACATTTAGACAATTCCCGGTAAAGGGACATAAATCAAACTACCTAACCTGAAAAAAAGGTACCTCGTACCTCAGGTGCACTTTTCTTTGGAAATTTTAAACTACAATTACCAAATTTTTATCTGAATAACACAGAATACAGCTAGTAAAATAAAAATATGATGTGTTGCACTCACATGACTTTCTCCACTCTTGTACTAACCATTCTTACAAACTCTTATTCTATATCTCCTTCGTGTTAGTTGAGATAAACATTAGTAAAAATTATCTTATTGTTTATTTCCTTGTAGGTACAAAGGGAATATTAGAATACAGTATTAGAATAAAGTACAAGCTTTATTTTAATCACAGTCGAGATAGAGATTGTGTCTGAATTTTTAGTACGATAATCCTAAGTATTGCTGCTCTAACTCTCTGTTGATCACTAAGGGCCTGAGAAACCCCTACGTTTATTCTAATGTTCTAGTTTTCGAACGAACGCACCTATGCAATCATCTGACTAGGACATCCACGTCATAATAACATGTATTTTATAGGTAAAATCACATGCTCTTCAAAGACTATTTATTATTATTATTATTATTATTATTATTATTATTATTATTATTATTATTATTATTATTATTATTATTATTATTATTATTATTATTATTATTATTATTATTATTATTATTATTATTATCATTATCATTATTATTATCATTATCATTATCATTATCATTATCATTATCATTATCATTATCATTATCATTATCATTATCATTATCATTATCATTATCATTATCATTATCATTATCATTATCATTATCATTATCATTATCATTATCATTATCATTATCATTATCATTATCATTATCATTATCATTATCATTATCATTATCATTATCATTATCATTATCATTATCATTATCATTATCATTATCATTATCATTATCATTATCATTATCATTATCATTATCATTATCATTATCATTATCATTATCATTATCATTATCATTATCATTATCATTATCATTATCATTATCATTATCATTATCATTATCATTATCATTATCATTATCATTATCATTATCATTATCATTATCATTATCATTATCATTATCATTATCATTATCATTATTATTATTATTATTATTATTATTATTATTATTATTATTATTATTATTATTATTATTATTATTATTATTATTATTATTATTATTATTATTATTATTATTATTATTATTATTATTATTATTATTATTATTATTATTCTTACTAAGTAATAGAGAAGATGAAACAAAAGAAACAAAATGAAAAGAAAACATTTTATAACATTTTTGCAAATTATTCAAGTTGTATTTATTCTATATTAAGCTGTTAGCGACTCTACTGGTTTTTCTCTGTATATTCTAATTACTTTATAGTGTTTATTTAGTAATGCAATAGCTAGCGAATATTTGCCTGCAAATTCATTTAATTTATATGCTAATGTGATTTTGCTTTCAATATGCTTTTTCCACATAACCGACATATTATTTAAATTCTAAATACTACTGGCAGTGCTCCATACGAATGAAATTGATTTGCAATGATCATACTTTCAGCCCTCGTTATTTAAAATTCCTGCATTCCCTGTGTATGTATTTTCATCTGAACGAATCCAAAACACGTCTGAAGTGTTAAACATTTTCAAAACTTTCTATACTTACAATCGTCTATTATCTACCAGATGGCTCACCTGTGCCAAGGTTGGCATTACCGTGATTGTCGACCATTTGGTAGCCAGCTTTTCATGGGAAAATGGTCCTTAGCAGCAATAGCTACATCCACTCCAAAAGTACGAGTGAACATCTTTTCGTCTATTTTTCGTTTTCGTAGTGTCCTAAGTATTTTCATCAACTCTTTGTTTAAGAGTATTACGCAATAGTTTTTTAACTGTTATCCCACTCACTCAGTTGTCTGGATTGTAGGAATAAATCGTCAAACCACGGACAACGTCGGGTATTTCAGTTAGTAACAAAGAAACACAAGACTATTGGACAAGTACAACCTAAGTCTAAATGTTGTAGTGATAAATCATCAAACCACGGACAACGTCGGGTATTTCACCTAGTAACAAAGAAACACAAGACTATTGGACAAGTACAACCTAAGTCTAAATGTTGTAGTGATAAATCATCAAACCACGGACAACGTCGGGTATTTCAGTTAGTAACAAAGAAACACAAGACTATTGGACAAGTACAACCTAAGTCTAAATGTTGTAGTGATAAATCATCAAACCACGGACAACGTCGGGTATTTCAGTTAGTAACAAAGAAACACAAGACTATTGGACAAGTACAACCTAAGTCTAAATGTTGTAGTGATAAATCATCAAACCACGGACAACGTCGGGTATTTCAGTTAGTAACAAAGAAACACAAGACTATTGGACAAGTACAACCTAAGTCTAAATGTTGTAGTGATAAATCATCAAACCACGGACAATGTCGGGTATTTCACCTAGTAACAAAGAAACACAAGACTATTGGACAAGTACAATCTAAGTCTAAATGTTGTAGTGATAAATCATCAAACCACGGACAACGTCGGGTATTTCAGTTAGTAACAAAGAAACACAAGACTATTGGACAAGTACAACCTAAGTCTAAATGTTGTAGTGATAAATCATCAAACCACGGACAACGTCGGGTATTTCAGTTAGTAACAAAGAAACACAAGACTATTGGACAAGTACAACCTAAGTCTAAATGTTGTAGTGATAAATCATCAAACCACGGACAACGTCGGGTATTTCAGCTAGTAACAAAGAAACACAAGACTATTGGACAAGTACAACCTAAGTCTAAATGTTGTAGTGATAAATCATCAAACCACGGACAACGTCGGGTATTTCACCTAGTAACAAAGAAACACAAGACTATTGGACAAGTACAACCTAAGTCTAAATGTTGTAGTGATAAATCATCAAACCACGGACAACGTCGGGTATTTCACCTAGTAACAAAGAAACCCAAGACTATTGGACAAGTACAACCTAAGTCTAAATGTTGTAGTGATAAATCATCAAACCACGGACAACGTCGGGTATTTCAGTTAGTAACAAAGAAACACAAGACTATTGCACAAGTACAACCTAAGTCTAAATGTTGTAGTGATAAATCATCAAACCACGGACAACGTCGGGTATTTCACCTAGTAACAAAGAAACACAAGACTATTGGACAAGTACAACCTAAGTCTAAATGTTGTAGTGATAAATCATCAAATCACGGACAACGTCGGGTATTTCAGTCAGTAACAAAGAAACACAAGGCTATTGGACAAGTACAACCTAAGTCTAAATGTTGTAGTGATAAATCATCAAACGACGGACAACGTCGGGTATTTCAGCTAGTAACAAAGAAACACAAGACTATTGGACAAGTACAACCTAAGTTTAAATGTTGTAGTGATAAATCATCAAACCATGGACAACGTCGGGTATTTCAGTTAGTAACAAAGAAACACAAGACTATTGGACAAGTACAACCTAAGTCTAAATGTTGTAGTGATAAATCATCAAACCATGGACAACGTCGGGTATTTCAGTTAGTAACAAAGAAACACAAGACTATTGGACAAGTACAACCTAAGTCTAAATGTTGTAGTGATAAATCATCAAACCACGGACAACGTCGGGTATTTCACCTAGTAACAAAGAAACACAAGACTACTGGACAAGTACAACCTAAGTCTAAATGTTGTAGTGATAAATCATCAAACCACGGACAACGTCGGGTATTTCAGTTAGTAACAAAGAAACACAAGACTATTGCACAAGTACAACCTAAGTCTAAATGTTGTAGTGATAAATCATCAAACCACGGACAACGTCGGGTATTTCACCTAGTAACAAAGAAACACAAGACTATTGGACAAGTACAACCTAAGTCTAAATGTTGTAGTGATAAATCATCAAATCACGGACAACGTCGGGTATTTCAGTCAGTAACAAAGAAACACAAGGCTATTGGACAAGTACAACCTAAGTCTAAATGTTGTAGTGATAAATCATCAAACGACGGACAACGTCGGGTATTTCAGCTAGTAACAAAGAAACACAAGACTATTGGACAAGTACAACCTAAGTTTAAATGTTGTAGTGATAAATCATCAAACCATGGACAACGTCGGGTATTTCAGTTAGTAACAAAGAAACACAAGACTATTGGACAAGTACAACCTAAGTCTAAATGTTGTAGTGATAAATCATCAAACCATGGACAACGTCGGGTATTTCAGTTAGTAACAAAGAAACACAAGACTATTGGACAAGTACAACCTAAGTCTAAATGTTGTAGTGATAAATCATCAAACCACGGACAACGTCGGGTATTTCACCTAGTAACAAAGAAACACAAGACTATTGGACAAGTACAACCTAAGTCTAAATGTTGTAGTGATAAATCATCAAACCACGGACAACGCCGGGTATTTCACCTAGTAACAAAGAAACACAAGACTATTGGACAAGTACAACCTAAGTCTAAATGTTGTAGTGATAAATCATCAAACCACGGACAACGTCGGGTATTTCAGCTAGTAACAAAGAAACACAAGACTATTGGACAAGTACAACCTAAGTCTAAATGTTGTAGTGATAAATCATCAAACCACGGACAACGTCGGGTATTTCAGCTAGTAACAAAGAAACACAAGACTATTGGACAAGTACAACCTAAGTCTAAATGTTGTAGTGATAAATCATCAAACCACGGACAACGTCGGGTATTTCAGTTAGCAACAAAGAAACACAAGACCATTGCACAAGTACAACCTAAGAATTGAATTATTTCAAAGTCTTTTAAACTGCTCAATGTATTTACAAAGCAATTGGGATAAGTTTTAGTCGCTATAGATAGTGTAGTAGCTCCTTGTATGGTACAGGTGTTTGGGGTTTACTGGGACCTTAAACCTTGCGTGGTTCGGCACACGCCCATCTTGAAAGGAATAATAGAGGAATACGCTTCAATGCACAATGTGTGACAAGTGAAGAGGATTCTGCGCTGTTATACAGTGTCTGTCTGTGTGTTGCGGTGACAAATGTAATCCTATAGAAACCTAGAACCTATAGAAACCACCTAGTACATTGTCTGCAGCAGAGACAGGTCACACAAAGGCCAACAGGTCACCTGCCCTGGCTTTTGCAGTTCCCCAGATTAATAGCCCAGTACAGAAAATACCTGTGTTACATATCCTCAAACATTAGATACCAACATCTCATAGCAATACATGTTTTGGGATTAAATCGAAAAAAATGTGATATGATGCACTCACACGACTTTTTCTACTCTTGTACTAACGATTCTTACAAACTCTTATTCCTATATCTTCTTCGTGTTAGTTAAGATAAACATTTGTACAAATTATCTTATTGCTTATTTCCTTGTAGGTACAAGGGGAATATTAGAATACACTAGGCTTTGTGCGATAGTCAAATGTTTTAAAGCTTTGAGATTCTGTTCTCTTTGCACACTTAACATATAAAAAAATGAACAACGATGATCCATTTCACGAAAGTTCTAAGTTTTCCGAAACTCACACACATAACAAGGAATATCTCCGAAATGGTTCACCCTACAAGAAAATTTATTGAGACATAAATTGTGTATTTTAGCAAGATCTACATTTTTTGTGTAGTATGATTTGGTCTATCTCTAACGGTTTACCAGTTATGCAAAAGTCGTCCAGAGTAAATACAACTACAGGGGCTATAGCCAGAAAATTCAAGATATACATTTCATTTGTCATAGAAATATCTCAAACACATGACATTTTAATCAAAATCGTTGGAACTATTTTCAAGAAAATAAAAATTTTCGAAAAATGTTCCATGTAAAGGGTAGTTTAGGTTGGGGCTATTTTCTTCAAAATCTTCGTGTCACATCCTTGAAAGACATTAAACTTAAATACCAACTTTGGTTTTTAACCGACTTTTAGTTTTTGAGTTATGCTGTCGATAGACTGACACACAGACACACACATACGGAGCCATTTCTAAAAGTGCGTTTTTTGGATTCCGGGGGCTTCAAAACATATTTCTGGTGAAATCTTGACATCGAATTTGTAGGTGGAATACAATAGGTACTTGCTATTCGTAGTAGAGAGAGTGATTATTTTCATGTGCAATGCATGTTGAGGTGGTTTCACCTTTGGACCAGCTCAGTCATAATTGACTTTGTATCAGCATTAATTGTTATTATAATACTGTTAACACAAAGAGAATGTGTCGTTGTTATCTTGTGTAGGTTAAACACGACAGGCATGTCCGTCCATTTCTAAAGACGACCAGGAGAGAAAACACAGAGGGAAAACAAACGGATTGTTTGCAAAGCGAAATGCCTTTCCCAGAGGTCAGTCAGTGCCTGCAACATTAATGTAAATAGATTGAAAATGCCAATACAGCGTAGCATTGTTTGTAACGCAAAGCTTGGTATTGTAGCTAACGATAATGTAAACACTATGGTTCAGGGATCTCCAAATTATCATAAAACCTTGCACATTAATAAAACACCATCTGCTGTCTGACCTGGTTTATTGCTCAGTGAATCATTTCCATTCTTGAAAGGTTTTATTATTTCTAATCCATATGTGTGTACAGTAAGATTAAACTTCCTCTAGATTTTAAACGGCTGCTTTACTAATTTTCAATATCCGATGTTAAAATGTGTTCCGATATCTTGAATTCTCTGACTAAAGCCCATGTAGTCTTATTTACTCTGAATGACTTTTGCATAACTGGTAAATCGTAAGAGATAGACCAAATATTATTATACAAAAATGTAGATCCCACTAAAATACCGAGTTTATGTCGAAATAATTTGTCTGTAGAGTGAACCATTTCGGAGATATTCCTTGAATGCTGTGCAGAAGAATGGAGAGAGAAAGTGATGTGAATTAAACACTTGAGATTTTTACTAACACAAAAGGTTGTGGAGTAATATTAACAGGAACTCTTTCTGACGTCATTGATATTTTTTATCAATCAGAAGTACTCTATTCCTGATAAAAGGATGCAAATAAATTCTTTGGACAGAGATGGCCTGGAGAGACGAAAACACGCAGGTCATAACAATAGAGACTTAAATTAGTTTTCTATGAGATAAACCTTGTGCTAATTATTTTACCGGCAATTTCGTATTACAAAACCGGTAACTAAGTCAAGATGTTCTCGTCATTTTATCGAGAATCTTCGATAACACTGATTAGCCTGATTAAGTGATAACATAATTTTGATAAACAATTTCAGCGTCTATATAAGTACCTTATCGCATTCGGTAGCAGCAAATCTGTGTTCATCTTAGTCAGTAAGTATATCTTATATAGATATAGATTTCTCTGGTTGTGTTACACTCACATGACTTTCTCTACTCTTGTACTAACCATTCTTACAAACTCTTATTCCTATATCTTCTTCGTGTTAGTTGAGATAAATATTTCTACAAATTATCTTATTGCTTATTTCCTTGTAGGTACAAGGGGAATATTAGAATACAGTAGGCTTTGGGCGATAGTCAGATCTTTTAAAGCTTTTAAATTCGTTCTCTTTGCACAGTTAACATATAAAAAATTCAATAACGATGTTCCATTTCACGAAAGTTTTAACTTTTTCCGGAACTAAGACACATAACAAGGAATATCTCCGAAATGGTTCACTTCACAAAACATTTATTTATATACGAGCTCACGGTGTCACGAAAGACCACGTGCCCAACAAGAGAGGGTTTTGTAGTGCTATTATCTCTTTGGTGTTGCCTATAGTTTGTCGTATGTGTGGTTTTCTAAATATGTCTCATTTTGTCCCACAGACTTGTGTAAAAATGTCGCTACTGAACGGTCCAGCGTTCGACACAGCATCAGTTTCTCCTCCTGTGCACTACGCACTCAACAACCAAACCTTAGCAAATCCTGCATTGGGTTTATTTTTTCTACTTGGTGCCGTAAAAGCTGTAAGTAAATTGTTAGTGATGATGCAAATATTGGGTCCTAATTAATTAATTTATCAACAGGTTTACAATGTGAGATCACATCTTCCTGTATCCAAAGTGTTCCCCCATTCTTCTCTTATTTCCCAATCCCGCCTTATATTCCTTATATCATCTATCCAGGTTTTCCGCGGTCTTCCCCTCTTTCCTCTCCCTGGTGGAATCCATTCCAAAACTTGTCTCGGCAATCTTGTTTCCACTACGTGTATGACCATACCATTCCAATTGTTTGTATTTTACAAAATCTAATAATGAATCATTAACATTCATTTTTTGTCTAATAGTTTTACTTCTAATTTAGAATGCCTAGTGGAACTTCTAAAACAATCCATTTCAGTAGAAAGCAATTTTAATTTCAGGTTTGTGTTTAGGTGCCATGTTTCCGCTCCACAAGTTATAGTGCAAGTCCTAATTAATTAATTAATCTGAGAATATGATAATTATCTATCGTTTCTACATGATTCCACCAAACTCCTTCCGCATTTCTTCAATTCATCTATCTCTTGAAGTATAACCAAGATTATTATCGTTCTTGTTGTTGTTATTATTATTATTATTATTATTATTATTATTATTATTATTATTATTATTATTATTATTATTATTATTATTATTATTATTATTATTATTATTATTATTATTATTATTATTATTATTATTATTATTATTATTATTATTATTATTATTATTATTATTATTATTATTATTATTATTATTATTATTATTATTATTATTATTATTTTGTTGCAGGCTTGTGAAGGGCAGTTTCAATGCGCTAATTCCGTATGCATCATTCCATCCAAAAAGTGTGATGGTGTTGATGATTGTGGTGATTCCAGTGATGAAAACGACTGTGGTAAGTAAAACTAATATTCAAACTTAACTCGACGCATTTACACCTTGTTTAGTTGTGTCAAAGTTCAGAATCCAACCAAAAATACTGATGTGCTATATTCACATAACTTTCTCTACTCTGTCTTGTAAAAGGAATTCCTACCAATTCTTATAGAGTGAATAAGTGAGTGGGTGAGTGCGTGAGTGAGTGTGAGTGAGTACTAAGTATGAACAAATTAACGAATAAGCAACAGAAAACCAGCTAACTGCCATTTAGTAACAAGTTGTGGTTACTTTTGTCGTTTCAGGACCTGAGCTGTATAAAGGAGCACGTGTTGTTCGAGGCAGAGACTGGGTTTGGGGAGATCAGGATGGGAATGGTCCAGGAACTGTCACCGAAATCAGAGCGGACAGTAAGTAAATCCCCTGATTAGTATTTGTATTAAGCAGGCAGACCGTGTGAATGTCGGCCAAGTCGTGCAGTAGTGACGTCATCTTCTATTAACAGTAGTGACGTCATCTTCCAAAAAGTAAGGTCATACGAAGTAATCGCAACAAACAGAAAACAGAAAAGGCACGTACAGTGCTGCCAATCTCACAAAAACAAAATGGCGGCCAATTCAAATCCGGCGTTCCTATTGGGACGCCCTATATTTATTATTACTTAATTTTCACGATTTTTTCCTCGTTTTAACAGAGTGGGTGGAAGTGACGTGGGATTCAGGAAAATCAAACGTGTATCGCCTGGGAGCAGACGACAAGTATGACCTTCAACCAATAGGTAAGTTTAGCCATTACATTTTTGAGACTCAAAAACGAAAAGTAGTTTAAAAACCAAAGTTGGTATTTAAGTTTAATGTATTTCAAGGATGCGACACGAAAAGATTTTGAAGAAATTCGTATATCCTAAACTACTCTTTGCATGAACATTTTTTCGAAAATTTTTATTTTATTTTGAGTTGGAATAAAATACTTCTAGTTGAGAAATTGAAAAGCACTTCTAGAAATATTTATGTACATAAAAACATGACACAATTCTGTTTGTTGATATTGACGACATGCATATGCTACTAATATTTCAGTGCACTATGGTTCACGTGTGGTAAGAGGAAAAGCCTGGAAGTGGGGGGATCAAGATGGAAACCCTCCTGGACAAGGTGTGGTCATGGACGCCGGAGTCGGTGAGTGTAATGTCGTATTACAGAGGGAACGATAGTACTTTATATCCCGCAAAAATCTTTCCTCACCTGCTTTATTCCAATTGATGACATTTAGAAATTTACACAACTGATTCCTTCCTTAAAGCAATCATTTAATGGACGATGGATTGGTCGAGGAGGACCAGTAGCATGGCCTCCCCGCTAAACATTGTCGTAACTTTTGCCTCTACTGCAAAATCTCTCCATTCCTTGGGTATTAAACACGTTTTCCAAATCATTACATTACAAACTATATAGTGCCAATTTTCACACAACCCTTTGCGTCCCTATCATATCACTAAGGTTCATTACTTGTTTTGTTTCAATTGATATTTTAATATTGTTTTTAATAAACAACCTTTTCTTTGTTGAATTTGCAGACTGGGTGACAGTTGAATGGGACGTTGGATATACCAACCAATACCGCCTCGACAGTGCCAACATATTCTACGACCTCATGATACTAGGTAAGAAGTTAAGGTATATTCTCTGAGACTTGTGGTTTTATCCCTAGTGGGGTATGGTCTTGGTGGGTTAGTTTAGGAAAATTATACAATAACTGGCTTAAATAGACTATAAACTGAATTAACGTCAATAAAAGGCTACTGGGTTCTTGTTCAAAAGTTTAGAAGGAGAATGAAGTGACAGAAAAATAGCTGGATTTGTTTTTGGCATTTTGGCATTTACGCTTTCAAAAGCTTATTAGGGCTATTGACCTGTTCCTCTTCAAGGGCGATAACATCCAACTATCTTATTCATCTGCCGATATCTCTGTCTTCTTGGTTCGTAATCTAGCATTGTTTTAAGTCGTCATTAATTCTTGTGATATATTGGTAAAATATCTATGTCTTATCTTATCTGGTATTTTTACTGGTATTCTTGTATCATATAGACTTTCAATAGCTTTTACTGTTTGTATTGGGTATCCTTCTTCACTTAACATGTTCCATAATTTGTTTCTTAAAATCAGAAATATAACGTAATCTGTTATATTAAATTCTCTTTTTTTCTGAACTACCTGTTGCATCAGAAACACACAATCTGAAGAGGGCCATGCTAAGGATGATTTGTGTAAACTCATTAATAGGTTAATGAATATTTCAGATAATAAACCATATGTTGGAGCCAAAGTGAAGAGAGGAATTGATTGGATATGGGAAGACCAGGATGGTTTTGGTCCAGGAATGATCACCTATATGCTTGATGATGGTGAGTTGTACATTCATATGACCTTCCCGACATACTATCATGTGTTTTTAGACTAGGACCTTAAGGATATGTAAAACCTAATTTTACAAAAATTCGAGAACAAATGTTTTATGTTAATTCTATAAAATAATTGAGAAATTTGTGAATGCGAAATATGCATAATCTGCTTCCGGATGCCATTTTTAAATGCCCTATTGCATGTTTAAATGTTGAGTCTATTTTAATTTTTATCTGGCATATGTTTTTAATAAAAACCATGTATATTTAAGCTAAACATGATAACGGAATAAAAATGAAATGTAATCATATAAGCAGAAATATATAGCGTGGGTCTACTAGGCCCCGTGTAAACAACCCCTGCATTTACCACACAGCTGTTTACAGTGTAGTGTTATGTTTAACTTTATGAAAACTGTTTACTTTGTAAGCATCAGATTACTGCGTAACTAGCCAATCAGGTCATATTGAATTTTTGTATGTTTATTTTCAGGTTGGGTGGAGGTTTACTGGGATAATGGCAATCACAACGTTTACAGAATGGGATTTGAAGGAAAATATGATCTTGAAATTCTTGGTAAGTTGAAAAATATTATTATAAAAATATGTGTCAAGTTTATATACCATTCTTAGAGAAAATACAAAATACCTATTGCTTGATCTACTTCAAGTTTATGAGTTAGAAATGGGAGAATATAGCAGCGTTTAAGTGATAGAGCTGGTCGCCTTATGATGGATTTGTCACATAAAAAACACAAATAATAATTCATATGTGAAAAAATCAATTAATTATAAGTCTGAAAATTCCGAACCAATAATACCTCGTATACACGCAACAAAAATATATGCTTTAAGGAAAATGAACAATTTTCATAGTGATATTTTGTCAATCTCTTACGGTTTATTTGTTATGCAATTCAGATGACATTCCCATAAAATTGAAGACATACACTTAATTACTCATGAATGTATCTTAAACATGTGATGTTTTAAACAAAATTTATAAAGTCATTTTTGATAAAATGAGAATATTTGGAATTAAACACCATTGTTCAGTTCCACACAACTCTTCCCAATATGCGAAACAGCTGGTCTCCTAGTTGAATCGGTAGACCACGTGACCACTGTGCGAGCGCAGCTGGGTTGATTCCCGGCTTCGCATGTGTGCTAGGGTGATGTATGTATATTATATAGCTATAAATCATTTTAACAATCATCATAAAATTACAATTAAACCAACATTTAAGCAATTTTTCAATAACAATGCACAATAAATACAATTTGTAATAGGGACTTTTCCATTGCCAATATTATTCTCTGCACTCCCCTAACTCTGGAAGTATGGGGAGTGTGTGGGTGCTTGAGATTTAACTTATAAAATCAAAAGAAAAATCTCAAATTAATTATCCCGGCTGGTAATGTGAGGGTTAAATCAAATAACTGTATTATTCAACAAATTATTAAAATGCAGCACGCTTGCAACAGAAAAGGTTTCAAATCTCATCATTTTTATCCTTCCCGGTTTAAAATATAAACATAATACCATGAATATACAAACATAGACTGGTTGTTTTTCAGGACAGAACGTTACAGTGAATACCAGAGTTGTACGAGGGAAGGATTGGTCTTGGGGAGACCAGGATGGCAACCCTCCAGGTCCTGGGAATGTAACACAAGTCTATGACGACAGTAAGTACCACAATGGCCACAGAGAAACTTGTAGATACAGTTGGTCTCCTGTAAAATTCACTTCTTGTGACGTACTACCTTGCCCATGGCAACGCTTCAATTATCTATAGTTATTTGTTTGTATTGTTGAACTATGTTGTTCACGTTGACTTTTCACAGGCCTGAGTGGTTGGGTGAGTGTCACGTGGGATGCCGGGGCAAGTAATTCCTACAGGATGGGCCGTGACTTGAAATACGACCTAAGACCCTTGGGTAAGTAACGTAAAATCTAATATGGCTTGTTTTGTAACGGAGAACTCGTGAAGTAAGGTCCGATGTTTTTCGGAATTCAAAGGGGCTTTAAAACTTTTATTCCCGCAAGGTGTCGTTTGTAAGATTTTAAATAAGTTAGAGTGGGTTAAGTTTAATAGTAAGTTATGTATGACATGTTTACGTCGGACTGTTTCAGCTTGTGTTGGTGGTCGTGTCGCTCGTGGAAGAGACTGGATCTGGGGAGATCAGGACGGAGTACCTCCAAGTCACGGCACAATCACATGGATAGGTGACGATGGTAACTATTGTCTTCTTAGTTCCACCAAAAATAACTAGAAGCCCTTCTCACTGTACTTTAAATGTTTATCTTTCATAGGTACTAGCTAAAATAACCGGCGTTATCCGTTACAGCTTTTTGACATAAACAAAATAGACAAAAACATAAGGCAAACACTATGCAAAAGCACTGTTGAACAACCAAAAATACCACAGGAAGAAAAACTGGTAGAGAAAGCTGTGTGAATGTAAGAACTTGCATTTCTGTTTCAATCATAAGAAAGTGGATGAAGGGTGAGTAGAGAAGCATATGTGAATTTCTCACGTAAAAGAAAAGGGATAGAGAAAAATATGTGGATTACATTGTATAGCATAATGAGGCAGTATTAGGCGGTGGGAAGAATTGTTGCTTCAAACAGTATCATCAACGTATTACCGACAGAAATACTAAGTAATCGTGCTTCAAAAGTCTCGTTAACGTGAAACGAAGTAAATAATTGCTTCAAAGTCTATTTTGGATGACAGAAAATTGATCCCCCTTCTCCCCCAAGAATTTAAGGTTTTCTGCTGTCCGAAATGAACACATTCCTTACTAATGTCATTAACTCAGTGGCGTTTATTAAATAAAAATTATTAACTTTCAAAAAATATTAAAATTACAGAAAAATTACTCCCATTATTTATTTCTGCATTCTGAGTTAGTTGATTACAAGCGCTCGGGTTCCATATTTTGAGCAGTAGGTTTCCAGGAATTTTTCCTCGTAGTGAATGAACTACGTGGATGCACTTGAGCAATGTGCATACCCTGCATTCGGTTTCTTGGCGTATTTCTCCTTTACACGTGCACCCTAATCACTGCTCAAGATGCTGCTTGTTGAATTCTGATACGTTTAGAATAAGTTAAAATATGAAATAAACATTTATTGTCAAACAAAATACTAAATAAACTTCATTAATATAAGCAAGCGGATGCATTTTTCTGAGTCACATCCAGTGCGCGCGCACATCGTTTGACGCGACTGGCGACAGCCGCTCTATTTCAATGCTTGGCGTGAGACGCTAACAATACTAACTCATAATAGATTTGTTATTCGAAACATACTTCTCAGCAGGAGTAATGCAAGTTGGAGTAATGCATAGATAATAGGAAAAGTTAGCTAAGGAAAACTAGCACGGTATGCAACACAACCATTCACGCAATTAGTGGAGAATGTCTGATTGAAGGAAATGAACGTTTCTCTGTTTCAGGTTGGGTTGGTGTGCAGTGGGATGCAGCGCAAGCGAACGTATATCGAGTCGGCGCACAAGGGAAATACGATTTGAGACTTCTCAGTGAGTGTCGCTGAACAACCCGAATCTTCATGCTCGTGTAAAAATAACCAAAGAAATGAAACGTTCTCCTTTCAGTGTTTATGATTCACGAAAGATGAATAACTTTTAATAAAAAAAATGTGTATATACTTTCTGTGTGTATTTTCTAACTGTATTACACTTGAAACCCTCCTAATAAGTTTTTAAAGAAATGGCAGACTAATAAATAATTAAAACGTAATTTCCATGTGTTAAAATCAATCATTATATAAGAAGTAAGTTATAATTTATTGTTGAAAGCACAAGTGTCAAATAAACGACGTGCTATATTGATCCTCAATGGATTGATGTGTAATAAATTGTTTTTCAGCTATTTATGGGATAGGGTTGGCAACACTGACTAAACCAGAGAATGATAATTTAGGGCATCTCTGCATAGAGTATAGCGATAGGATTTAAATATCACATCAAGAAATTCAATCAAGACATATAAACTGTTTTCTTCTTGACTAAATTAATTTAATTGTGTGCAATAAAAATGTTCCACCTGAAAATCATTGTTACTTTCTCTGTTATGTGTAGTGACTAGGAAACGTATTACATTTGGTATCGAGATTTCACCGAAATACCCGTTTTAATAGTCCCTTAATCTAAATATTCTGATGTCTTACACTCATATGACTTTCTCTACTCTTGAACTAACCATTCTTACAAACTCTTATTCCTATATCTTCTTCGTGTTAGTTAAGATAAACATTTGTACAAATTATCTTTTTGCTTATTCCCTTGTAGGTACAGGAATAGACATTTCATTTGCCATAAAAGTATCTCAAAGATCTTAATCAAAATCTTTATTGCCGTTTTTGAGAAAATTCCATTCTTTTTTTCCATTTCTACAGAAAAGTGAGAAGAAGCTAATGTATTCTCGCGGTGATAAAGAGTATGCGGTCTTAAGAAGCCATGGGAGACGAGGACAAAAAATGATGATGAGATGGCATCAATTCACTGACTCACTCACTCACCTATGTATGTATGTATGTCCATCGCCAGCTATCACAGCCTGATCTCATTACCAGTAAAATATACGGCTCGTTGGCTAGCTGATGCACGGCCTATCTATCAAGTAATCTAATTCGCAAAGTAGCAGCGGAACGAGAGAGACATCGATACTCTCGGGAATAGGTCGATCCCTATCCTTTCCTATCTCTCCAGGGATAGTTACCACGGTATAATCCTGGACCCCACCCCCATTTTTCTGTTCGTTTGTTTTGTTTCCAGAGGACGAGCAGCGGGGACGTTGCTGTTTTGTTTAAGTCTTGTTGCGGTGCATTTATTTTGAAAACAAAGCTTCCGCAGCCGCATCACAGTTGATTGCACCTTATTATTCCACCCAATAATTGGCCAAAATGAAGCCGTGAAGCCCACAAACAAAATGACAACTTCGATACGTCATCAGGTTCAGCCCCTCTCTATTTTGTTTATGTAATATGTTTGGAGAATATTCAGGGTATTTGCAGAAACTTCACAAAAATGAACACCAGAAGAAACAAATGTTCACTGCTATCTTGTGTTCCAGCAGTGATAGCAGTCCTAAACAAACAGTGGTCGCTCAGAACACTAAAAACGCAGAAGGTATGTTGGCGTAAGAAAAAGATAATATTAGAGGACTAGCAATTAAAACAAACTTTAAAATATTTGTTTAGAATTAAAGAAATTGCAGTTATTAAAGGTATGTTTGATTTTCCAAAAAGCATAAACATATTACAACATGTTCAAATAGTGCAAGCTTTCACGGCCAGTGTCAATAAATACAAAATGATTATCCGGGCTTGTGGGCCGTGGTCTAGTGGAACACCTGACAGACGTTTCGTTCGAAGCTGCGTCGTACATCCTCAGAGGTGTGACCGTGGTACTCTGCTATGGACGGGCTGACAGATGTAAGGAGGGACCGATGGAGGGACAAAGGGACAGCTGGATGGACCGATGGCTGAACGAATTGACTGATGAAAGTATATGCATGAATAACTCATTGACAACTCGTGGGGTAGCTTGAGGGATGTTCATTGTTTTCTTATTACACACAGAGCTATCAATGCAAGGGCGCGAGCAGACTGCGCTCATTGAGACCACTTGTCCAGCCGTGGATACGTGAATAACAGTCGATGATTGGACAGATGGAGGTGCTAGCTTTCTAAAGCCGTTTCTTGTTTGTTTTGGTTTCAGCAATAGAAACAGAGAAGGACGGAGAAGCAAAGGAAGCTAAACCACATCATAAATCACAAATAGAATTATACAGTATTTGCGTAAGAAAGAGTCCAACAATGGATCTGTCAGCGCTTCGTTTTTGTCACTTGTGTCTGGATGTGTGGGAGGAAGAGGGCAACAATCCATCGTGTGCAGCCATGCTGTTTGTTACTTCTCTACATTTCCAATTGACGGCGCACTTCCTACCCAAGAAAGGGAGGAATCAATTTACTTACCCCGCAAGGGTTTGGGAGGGGACCTGCGTGAAACCTATTTTACACTGCCGGTTTGCCCGGAACCTTCATCCTTTACCCTGAACGTGTTCCTCGGTGGCGCTGCAGGATTTGTTGCTAATCGTTACTCTTCTGTCGCCCGCAGCGCGCACAGATGATGCAAAATTCAATTTCAGCAATATCGAGCATGGCTAATTATATATTGGCAAGAGTTTTAATGACGTGGAGCCAATCTCTCTCGAGTTAACAAAACTTACCTGCTGGTGTAGATGCCAAACTTCGCTTTTTACTTCCTCTAAACTCTGTTACACTCACATGACTTTCTCTACTCTTGCACTAACCATTCTTACAAACTCTTATTCCTATATCTTCTTAACGTTAGTCGAAATAAATATTTGCAGAAATTATCTAATTGCTTATTTCCTTGTAGGTACAAGGGGAATATGGGAATACAGTAGACTTTGTGCGATAATCAAATCTTTAAAAACCTGGTCGCTCTAAGAAGCCTTCGAAATTCAGTTCTCTTTGCCTGGCCAAGAGATAAAAAAGTGAATAACGATCTTCCATTTAAAAAAACGTAGGTATTTCAAAACTAACACAAATAAAAAGGAATATCTGCGAAATAGTTCACTCCACAAAAAATGCACATAGACAGCTGGTGTTTTTTTAACGAGATCTAGGTACATATTTTTTTGTGGATTTTGTCCGTCTCTTATGTAAAAGTCATTCAGAGTAAACACGTCAACATAGCCCTATAGCGAGAAAATTTAAAATATACTTTTAATTTTTCATAAAAATATCTTAAACATGTGGCATTTTTGAAAAAATCAAAATTTTCGAAACTCTTTCAATGTAAACGGTAGCTTAGGGTGGGGCCATCTTCTTCAAAACCTTTATGTCGCATTCTTGAAAGACATTAAACTTAAATACCAACTTTGGTTTTTAAGCGACTTTTTCTTTTTGAGTTACTTGTGAACACACACAGGCGCGCGCGTGCGCGCGCACACACACACACACATACACACACACATACACACACACATGCACACACACACACACGGACATTTTTCTAAAATTTCTTATTTTGGATTCAGGGACCTTAAAACTCATATTTCCAGTGAAATCTCGACATCGAATTTTTGCGTGGAGTTCACTGTTTCCTCTACGTGTTAGAGAAAGTAAAATAGAGGGAGAGTCTTATGAGTTCGCTGTAACAATTATACATTGTTGGCTTTGAGATGCAGCGTGTAAGAGTGATCCAGTATAATTAGGAATTAACAAATGTTGAGCCCTTACATGATGTTAAATGTGAAACATAGCTGCTACGTGAAACGTGAAATTAAACTATTCCTCACTGAATTAGAGATGGCTTAAAGCGGTACTCAAATGTGCGTCATACGTCATAGGTGCAAAACCCCGTACCATTACATCTTCCTGCTTAGGTTGGAACTCTTTGAATAAACAGAGTAGAGAAAGATGGCGTGCTCTCCCACAACCATAGTCAAGTATTTAAAAAACTGATCGTCAGGTGATGACTTAGGGGCTTTGGTTGTCTTACCTAATACTATAGACTGTGTTGAAGGAGCGAGGGTGAATCCTGATATAAACAACGGGCACGTGCCTGCGGTGCTCGTACTGGTAACAAAGGAATGCGTATATTACGCTATACATGACGAGTCTTCCTTATAGAACACTACCACTCATCTGTATATAAAGTAAATACTACATAGTCCAATCATTCCAGTGGACAATGATGTAGCTCTCCTTAAAACGAATAACTTATATCCAAATGTATTCTTTTGTTAAGTGAAACATTCAGAGACTGCAATCTGAAAGCTTTAAAAGATTTGACTATCGCACAAAGGCTACTGTATTCTAATATTCCCCTTGTACCTACAAGGAAATAAGCAATAAGATAATTTGTACAAATGTTTATCTCAACTAACACGAAGAAGATATAGTAATAAGAGTTTGTAAGAATGATTAGTACAAGAGTAGAGAAAGTTATGTGAGTGCAACATATCAGATTTTTTACTTTCTCTGTATTCCATCCAAAAATTCGATGTCAAGACTTAACCGGAAATATGTTTTGAGACTATCTGAAAACAAAAAAGAAGCATTTTTAGTAAAAGGTCTGTGTGTGTGTGTGTGTGTGTGTGTGTGTGTGTGTGTGTGTGTGTGTGTGTGTGTGTGTGTGTGTCAACGTGTCTGTGGACAGAATAGGTCAAAAACGATAAGTAGGTTAAAAACCAAATTTGGTATTTAAGTTTAATCTCTTTCAAGGATGCGACGCAAAGATTTTGAAGAAAATGGCTCCACCCTAAACTACCCTTTACATGGAAAATTTGTCGAAAATTTTTATTTTCTTCAAAATGGCTGTAACAATTTTGATTAAAATGTCATATATTTGAGATATTTTGATGACAAATGAAATGTATATCTTGAATTTTGTGGCTATAGCCCCTGTAGTCGTATTTACTCTGGACGACTTTTGCATAACTGCTAAACCGTTAGAGATAGACCAAATCATACTATACAAAAAATGTAGATCTTGCTAAAATACACAATTTATGTCTCAATAAATTTTTTTGTAGGTGGAACCATTTCGGAGATATTCCTTGTTGTGTGTGTGAGTTTCGGAAAGGTTAAAAAGTTTTCTGAAATGGAACATCGTTGTTCATTTTTTTATAAGTTAAGTGTGCAAAGACAACAATCTCAAAGCTTTAAAACATTTGACTATCGCACAAAGCCTACTGTATTCCCATATTCCCCTTGCACCTACAAGGAAATAAGCAATAAGATAATTTGTACAAATGTTTATCTCAACTAACACGAAGAAGATATAGGAATAAGAGTTTGTAAGAATGGTTAGTACAAGAGTAGAGAAAGTCATGTGAGTGTAAGACATCAGATTTTTCAATGTGGGGATCTGAATGAACCGTAACGCTTGATACATATTAACTTCATAATGCTACGAGGTATAAAAGGTAATTTAAAATCTGTTAGACAACTATTTCCACACACGCTGAAACTATTTATCACCTGATGTTCGTTTGTTTATTGTCTCGCAGCGCACGTTAGCTAAAATGGACAGCAATACATTAAACCATACACACATACATACGTTTGTATTTAATGCGTTGACTCTATTTTTGCGTTGATGAAAAACTTTATGATCTGCAGTGACCAATCAATCTCCGTCAATAGTGTGGACATTGATATACAGATGTTCAATTGTTTGTCAATGTTGGCTTGAGTTTCATTTCACAACTACGGTAAAATCATCTATTTATGACGAAAAATATGATTTCATATTCCGCTAGGGACTTCTGCGCTGCAGAGATTTTTACCTGTCTACCAGGTGAATCAACCGACTCTATTTTTTCGTATTTATGCAACCCGCAGATTATATACTTACTTGAACATATCGTTCCTATATAAGAGTGAGTAGAAAATGCCATGTGAATGCAACAGATTAGCTTTTTGGAATACCCAAAGGCAGTCTAAATTATTGGCATTAGTCGATGATGTATCTATGTGTTTTATCAGCCGTTACAACTCGTTAACATATTTGCTGACGTGTAATGAAGTGACGTCATCACTCTCTCGACGTATGTTATCAGTTCATTAAACCACTAGTTCATTCACGCTGTAGTTTCCTAAAACAGAAGATATCTGTGCACTGCAAGGAAACGTGATGCCTGACTTTTAGTTTGTCTAACACGAATTATGTGGAAATATGTGTGTAGGAACGAGGCGGGGGCACCTTGACCCACCGCGACCCCTACATGGCACTATTGCGGGCTAACATCCCCTCAGTCGAAGTGAGACCGGAGCCAGCGAAGCCCAGAAACGCACAGAAGTCCTTAATAGTTACAGATATTGACACCTGGCGCGCAACTGGCGTGTTTCCTGTATCCAATGAGAGGGCCACGATGCGACCCTTGCGGCCTGGGCAGCAACTTCCAGGAGGACTCCACAACGCAAGCATCTGTCCATCTGTGGACCAGGTGTCAGAAGTGTCTAAAATGCCCGGCTACTAAGGAAACATCTAATAGTCACCAAAGGAGCATATTGTAACAAATGCAGAAAACACCAGTTACTGCTACTCACACTTTATTCCCTTTTGATCAGTTAGCGTAGTGCTAACGTTACACTTAGATTACTTTTGTACCAGCTCAGAGCAACAGAACAACTGCCGAATCACAAATAAGAACTGTCAGATCAGACTCTCACTGAACTGCTCGTCGGCACGATTCCTGAACGCTTCGTATGCGTCTTTTTTCCTCCTCCCCGGGCCTTGGCAGCGACTTATATATGTCCTTAGACAGAGGGAAAGTTCTGGAGGTAGAATATTCGGGAGTGCCTGTGGCGGAACGGTCCAGAAACCGCACCGCCATGTAATAGCTATTGTCTCGTACGCTCCTATTGTTGTCGGCGGCCTGTGGCGGAACGGTCCGGAAACCGCACCGCCATGTAATAGCTATTGTCTCGTACGCTCCTATTGTTGTCGGCGGCCTGTGGCAGAACGGTCCAGAAACCGCACCGCCATGTAATAGCTATTGTCTCGTACGCTCCTATTGTCGGCGGCCTGTGGCAGAACGGTCCAGAAACCGCACCGCCATGTAATAGCTATTGTCTCGTACGCTCCTATTGTTGGCGGCAGGTCGTTAGGCCAGGCAGGCGACTCTGGGTCCCTCCTCCCCAGTGTAGGCAATCAGATGCGGCGGGCGCGGTGACAATATATAAAATTTACCTTTTATACTATAGGCTGATTTATCAGCAACTGACACATTTATTTCTTTAATTCTTTCAAAACGAGTTATACTACCGACAACTTGTTATACCTGGAATGCAGAGACATTTTGGTAGATTATTTACCTACATAGTAAATGTTGAAAATGTCTTCCATCCTGCATAAGGCAGAAGTCAACATGTAGTTCCATGTTACTGGACACTTGCTGGAGACCTCTATTGTCAATAGGTTTAATATCCTGAGCTTCAAGTCGTCTAACGTCTGGCGTAAACCCCGTCTTTTAAGTAACCCCATAGAAAGAAGTCCGGCGATGTCAAATCTGGAGATCTTGGTGGCCAGAGAAAATATCCGGTCGTCAAAAGAACTTGAAATTAGTTCCATGGATTCATTTGATGTATGACATGTGGCCCCGTCCTGCTGAAAATATCAGATGTAAATCGTCTAGTTCCTCAGAAAACTTCATGAAAACTTTTACAAGAAAGAGTCGTTCATTTAATATGTGCTCCATTTTCACGTCGTGAAGTACAAAATCTTAAAAACAGTTGTTGATAGTAAAACTAACAACTGCGAATAAACCAATATCGATGCTTCTTGCATTGTGGTACAAAATTGCAAGCGGCCAGACGCCAGACGCCAGTTCGAGTCGAACGGAGGTGAGGTGAATGTTCCTCCGGTCGAGTGTCTTTACCGCAGTACCTAGCCGTCATACGGCTTTACCTGCGCGATGGTTTTGACGGTGTCACTACAGGGATGTTTTCACTGGGAAATTTGTTGGGACAGAGGTTTTTATAGTAATTGTAGGTAGGGATTGGTTCGCAAGTGAGCTGTGCGCGAATTTTACGCGCTAATTCCTACCAGGGTTCTGGCCGTCAGTCACTCGCTGAGAGGTGAACTGAACTGGTGATTCGCTCTGTTTTGAGTACAGATTGCATTTTCGCCTTTCCCATCTTGGATTAGATCGCCGGACTAGAGGCTCCAGAGGCTCCAGAGGCAGTTCGAGTCGAGCGGGTGCAATTTTATTTGCCCCGTTCGAATGTCATGTCCGCAGTACCTAGCCGTTATACGGCTTAACCTGCGCGGTGGTTTTGATGGTGTTACTACAGGGATGTATGATACACTGGGAAATGATTGATGGTACAAGGGGTTTTTATAGGGGCAGGAGAGGTGGTTGGAGGGGATTGGTCCGCGAGCGGGCTCTGCGCGGTCTCTGGTTGGTCGTTTCCGGCCGGTCAGGTGGCGCGCTAATTCCCTCTAGGGTTCTGGCCGTCAGTCACTCACTGAGAGGTGAACTGAAACAGGTATTTTCTCTGTTTTGAATACAGATTGTACTTTCGCCTTTCCCATTTTCAGAGTTAAACCGCCGGGCTTAGGATGTCCTTTGGTAGTCTCTTTGATGGTAGTCGGCGTGGCTCTCTCTGGTCGTATTGACCCAGAGTATTCACCAGAGGGTTAGGATGGTTCTGGAGTTTGTTGTACATTGTGCGAGCGCGGGTTTTAATCACGTCGACAATGTACGGGATACCGGAGTGCTCATGTAGGATGTGGGCAGGAAATCTCCAGCCGGTATCATAGATCATCCTTAATGCCCGGTTCTGCAGCGTCTGGAGTCTGATGAAGGTGGACTTTGCCACCACTCCCCAGATCTCGCATCCGTACAGGACTAGAGGCGGGATGATCGCTCGATACAACTGGAGTTTCAGGCGTAAAGGCATGGTTTGGGAACTGAATATGGGGTATAGCTGCCGGAGAGCAGCATGGCCTTGCAGTACTTTGCCCCTGACGTGATGTCTATACGTCAGCCGCCGGTCCAGCGTGACTCCGAGATACTTCGCCGTAGTGACCCAGGGGATCCGACGGCGCCGAAGCTCGAGGTCCCGCGGGAGCCGGTTTGCTTTCGTATTCGCCAGGAGAATCGCAGAGCTTTTCTCCGGGTTTATCGACATACGCCAGTTCTCGGACCATCTACTGATGGCACGGAGGTGGGCTTGTACTTGTTGGTAACTGTAGCGAGGATTCTTGTTAGCAGCGAGGATCATAAGATCGTCCGCATACTGACAGATGAGTGTGTTTGGGTGCGTGGGGAGATCGGCCATGTAAGCTGCAAAGAGCGCCGGTGACAGTACACTGCCCTCGGGGACTCCTGCGCCAATGGGCCTCTCTCTAGAGAATGATCCCTCCACCTTCACCCGGAAGCTACGTTCCTGTAGGAAACCAGCCACCAAGTAAATGTATGGAGGGGGGATTTCCTGCTGTATGAGCTTGTAGACAAGCCCCTCATGCCAAGTGGTAGAAAATGCCTTTTCCACATCAAGCAACACTGCCACCGTTTTAGCCCTCTCCTGGTAAGCCAGGGAAGCTTTCTCGGCTACACGCAGTAGTTGCTCAGTCGTGGAATGACCAGAACGAAAACCAAACTGGTGTTCCGGTAGGAGACCTTTTTCCTCCAGAAGAGGTCCGAGGCGGGACAGGAACAGTTTCTCGAACACTTTCGAGACAACTGGTAGGAGGCTGATGGAACGGTAACTAGATGGAAAAACCGGATTCTTCCCCTGCTTTAAAACGCATACCACACGCGCTTGTTTCCAGACAGCTGGAAAGTGGCACATGCTGAGGCATGCGTTGTAAATGCGGGTCAAGTGCATCACGGCTCTATGGGGTAGGTGCTGGAGCATTTCCGCTGTTACACGGTCTTGCCCAGGGGCTTTACTAGGTTTTAGGTGCCGGATGGTGTTAGTTACCTCGCGAGGGGTAACTACCGGGATGTGGAACTCCTCGTGGCCCGCGGGTCGGACTTCTAAGAAGTCTTCTACCGCTTGTTCCACGAGGTCAGTATGGTCATCGTTCTGAGGATCTACCCTAGGCTGGAATTGAGTTTCCAGATAGTCTGCTAGTGCCTCCGCTTTTTCCCTCGGTTCAAAGACAAGTCTTCCCCGAGGGCTGTGCACTGGATGCTGGTGTGCAGATTTATCTTTCCTCAAGGCTCGGACGATGCGCCACGGTTTCCTCTCTTGGAGGTTTACGCGACGCATTGTTTCGTCCCAAGCTGCTTGCCTGTGTTTTCTTAGGAGTCGTCTCACCAGGGATTTGAACCTCTGGTGTATTACTCCTAACCTAGGATGTCGGAATCTCTGCCATAGCCGTCTGACAGCATTCTTTGCTTGAATGAGGCGTTTTAGTGGGACAGGGATAGATGTCGGGTTTGGTGCTTCGGTAGGAATGCGATGCGTGTGAGCACGCACCGCATTTAGGACGGAGGTAGAAAACCCCGTGGCTGCCTCCTCGAGAGCCTCTATCGAGTCTATTCGAGGATTTGCTTCCACAGAGTTTTGAAGGGCTAGGACGGCTGCATCCCAGTCGACTTCATCCACCCAGTCCGGCACTCCCAGGGCAGTAAGATTAACGTCTGCATCCACCACAACAGGGTTGTGGTCGGAATCCAGATCGTTAATCACAGAGAGGTCCAAGTGAAATGGTATGTTTTTGGTGACTATGAAATCGATGATGCCCGCGGCGCCACGTGCCGGGTAGTAGGTTGGACCTCTCGGCCCGTGCGCGTGAAGGGCGGGGTCCCCTCTAATGAGACGGTACAATCCCCGGCCCTTAACGTTCTGGGTGCGGCTGTGCCAGCTTGGGTGTTTTGCGTTGAAGTCGCCTGCAATGCAAACCCTGTGGTGTAGGTTCAGGAGTGCCGTGATGTCCGCTTCATAGAAGTGACCATCCGGCGGGTCGTATACCGCCACAAGCACCAGATCGTTCCCGCCCAAGGATAGCCTTATGGCGGTTGCCTCCAGGTGTTGTAGCGGAGGAATGGTTACAGGAGTGTGGGTGAGATGATTCTTTATGAAAATGGCAGTACCACCGCCCTGTCGGCCGACCCGATCAGACCGATGAGCGGCGTAACTTGGCAGGGTAAACTGCACACCAGCGTGCAAGTGCGTTTCGCAGACCATCAGGATATCAATTCCATGACTGTCCACGAACTCCAGCAGGCCAGGTCTCTGGTCTCTAACCCCATTTGCGTTCCAGAACGCAGCTCGAAATGAACGCACAGTTCTATGCGCCATTACGAGCTCGTGGAGTTAGAATAGAGGTCCTTAGCCGTTTGAAGCACCGTAAGATGCTTCTGCACAGCGGAAATCCCGGGGTTGTTGATGGTGTCCCTGCAGCGTCGTAGGACTGGGAGGGAACGCTGAACGAAGTCTGCGAACCAGGTCGCCAACTGTAGCCTTTTTCCACCTTTAATGTAGCAGGAGTTGTGTACGATAGGGCTTGCATCGTGAAAAATGTTCTACATAGTTTGTTGTGCTGTGCTAAGTTCACGGCTTCCTCGGGTTCTAGATTTGTATGGACTACAAACGAATGTTTCACTCTTTCATCTGGCACCTTTGGTCGACACAAAAACGCTTTTCTTGTTTTGTCGCCATTCTGCGAGGACATTACACTCGTGCTGCCATCTGGTGTAACGAACACAAACTTGGCGAGGATCCGGTTATTTGACTTTGGAAAATATGTTGTTTTGAAAACAAGTGAATCATTTGTAGTAACTTTCTATACTTCCAATGAAAATCTCCTCATCGAATTTTTGGTTAAAGCAGATTACCTTTCCTATTTTCTGAATTATTAGAGAAAGTCGAAACTTGTTGGTTAACTTTGTTTTGAAACAAGTGCATCTCCAAGGACGAGAACCGTTTAAAAGGCGAGAGTATCACACAATGCCAATTTGCATGACGGCATTAATCAAATTAAAATTTGCATAGCGGTAGGTAGAAAGCGAACGAGCTTGTCACCTGCCTATAGGGTGTATGCATGCCAGATCATCATCATCATCATCATCTGTAATTACCTAGCTCACTTGAAACAAACGATTTAACAGCAGCCGCCCGGCCGACTGGCCTATCACTGGCCTCACTGACTGTGTAATTTAATGAAATCTGAGTGAATCACCAGTTCAGTTCGGTGGCTTCGCATTCACCTAATTGAACTACAGGGGTAGAAAAATTGAGCAACAAATTTCACTTCAGAGTATATTCAAAATTTAGTTGAAATAAACATTTGCAGAAATTATCCTGCTGTTTATTTCCTTGTAGGCGCAAGACGAATTCAGATTTCAGATTTAGATTTTGTTTATTTCAATTGTCTGGTGCTGGTACAGCAGGCCCAGCTAACAGACTTACATTTACATTTATTTACAATTTTTTTTTGTTTTTACATTTTATATACAACGGGTTTTCCAGGAAACCCATACAGTGGCCGTTCTTGGGCCACCGAGAACAGTTCCCTGTTGTATTGTCTTGGGTTTTTGTTATTGCTTTTTTCTTTATATACATATATACACTTTATTTACACACATGCACTCCCGCATTCACTCTGGCATATCGTGAGACATGTCCTCACACACGCACACACACACACACACACACACACACACACACACACACGTCCACACACACACGCACATTAAAGCACTATTTACAGACCCTACTTACACTCGCTTTATATACATTTCCGCGGTTTTCCTGGGCGGGCAGGTTGCAGCTCCTGACTGGTTCCCTGGAGTGCAGGCCTCTAAGGTAGCGTGTGTGCGGCCTGGGGCCCGTGTTTGCATGGACGCACATCAGTCGGTGAGCCGAGCGACGTCTAAAACATTTCGATTCGTGCATGTTTTCGATGCTTCGGCTCACCTTTGCCGATATTGGCAATGACGTAATTGTAGTGGTTTCTGATGCGCGCCCATGCCGCGGAGGCTCTTTTGGTTATTGTCTCAGAGATGGAGGGGATCTGGTTTTTCAGGTGTAGGGTTTGGTTGATGGTTAAGAGAGGAGCAGAGAGGATTTTTCGGAGGGAGACGTTTTGGAGGGTTTGGATAGTCTTCAGGGCGGTTTTTGAGGCATTTGCCCAGGCCACACAGGCATATAGAACCACTGACAGGATAAAAGCCTTGTACAGGACGAGTTTGGACTTCAATTGCAGCTTTTTGTTGCGGAAGATGGGGGCGCATAACTTTAGCCGCTGTCTGCCTTTGTTGGCGCTATTTTTTATGTGGGTGGACCAGCACATTGTGCGGTCCAAGGTAACCCCTAAGTATTTAACTTGCCGACGGCAATGCAATACCTGACCACCGACCGTTAGGTCCATTGCCAAAGTGTGATGCAGCTTAGAGAAATGAATCAGCTGGCATTTGTTGGGATTAATTTTAATTTTCCAGTCATGTTGCCATGAGAGGAAGTTGTTAACATAACGTTGCATTTCTGCAAGACCGAAACGGGGACTTCTATGGTGGTTGTATATTGCAGTGTCGTCAGCATACATGGCGACCTTACATCTGGCGTCCACTGGGAAGTCGCTTGTAAACAGTATGTGAAGGAAGGGGGACATTATTACCCCTTGTGGGACGCCAGCCCGCATCATTCGCTCCCGAGAGGAGGAGCGGCCCACTTGGAAGTAGAACTTCCGTTTTTCTAAAAAATTGTGAGCTTCAGAAATAGTGCCAACGTTGGAGCCCCGTTGTTAAATTGCTCTGTTACGTCATCAGTTAGCCTGAGAAGCTGTAAGTCAGTAGAATGTCCTTTTCAAAAGTCAAACTGTGAATTTAAGAGTTCATGAGATTCCGAAACATGTTTTTGGAGTCGAGAAAGTATAAGTTTTTCGAGCAATTTACCAATAGTTGACAGGAGACTAATGGGGCGGCAATTTTTCGGTTGTCGCAAGGGGAATATTACAATGCAGTAGGCTTTAAGCGATAGTCTTCTTTGTCGTTCGGCCACCCTGTCACTGTACATAAGAAATAAGCCCAGCATTTGGCTAGTGACCGTGGTAAATCTTGAAGAACTCATTGTGTGACTGGGCAGTCCGGTAATCGAACCAAGGACCTATCGGCTGTGAGCCCCGCTGCTCAGAAAAGCTGGTTCTAAACTGAACACATAAGTTAGGAGTGTTGGTATAACAAGCAGGCGTAAGAAGGGCCAAGTGTGAAGCCAACCTCAACAATGGCAGTCGACGCAGCGTCCAGCTATTGTGTCCAACCTTTGTTGCATAGCAACACGTGGATATTGTTTTGTTTTAAAGCAAGTGATGGAACACAAAGGGTGTATGTTTCAACCCTTGCCACTGACACCTGCTCTCTTGTTGATAACAACCCTGATCATCATAATGCCCACCTCATTAACTTGAGGACATCACTAATTAAACAGAAGTGCATCCTCATTAACTTAGGGGCTTAAACACAACTTCTGTGATAGTACGTCTTTCTCTGCTCCATTGTTCTTAGGAAATTGAACTACGTTGAACGAGTTTAGTGGAACCCATAAAGGTCTCTGAACATTGAATATATCAAGACAGTTATACATACACACATATCTTACTCTACATATATCTATAAATCTTGTTGGTAAAGTATTTTATTTCAGCACGGCCTACTCTGTTTCTCTCGTGGAATGTATTAAGATTCAGTGACTCAATATCTTCGGTCGTCATTGCAGCGAAAGTTGGACTGATTCCAGTGGTTTATTCTTTTAAATTATAACCTATGCAATATACATAATTAAAACGACAACTATTGGTAAAAATCTGAGGAGTTGCACTCACATGACTTTCTCTACTCTTGTACTAACCATTCTTACAAACTCTTATTCCTATATCTTCTTCGTGTTAGTTGAGATAAATATTTGTACAAATTATCTTATTGCTTATTTCTATGTAGATACAAGGGGAATATTAGAATACAGTAGAGTTTGAGCAAAACTCAAGCCTTTTAAAGCTTTGAGATTCCGTTCTCTTTGCACGATTAACATAAAAATGAATAAAGATGCTTGATTTGACGAAAGTTTTAAGTTTTCGAAAATTCACACAAATAACAAAGAATATTTCCGATATATTTAGACATAAATTGTGTTTTAACAAAGTCTGCATTTTTTGTATAGTAAGATTTGGTCTTTTATACGAAAGCCATCCACAGTAAACAGGACTACAGAAGCTATAACTAGAAAATTTAAAATATGCATTTCATTTGTCATAAAGATCAAAATGTTCGAAAAATTTCTTCAAAATCTTGTGTCGTATCCTTAAGTGGTATTAAACTTAAATACCAACTTTGGTTTTTAACCGACTTTAAGTTTTTGAATGACAGTCTACGTAGCGCAGTTGGTAGCGCGCTTGCCTCTGGCGCTGAGGACCCGGGTACGATCCCCGGTATGAGCATGGGGATGTTTTCCTCGCTGGGAGGTCTGGTACGGGGTGTACTCAGCCTTGTTAGCTCCCGAGGACCATATTGAGGAGCTACTTGACGGAGAACTAGCGGCCCCAGGTCGCGAAGGCCGCATAACTGGCCAGGAGGGCTCCGGGCGTTGACCACGTCGCACCCTTCAGTTTCTCACCACACTAATGAAGCCTGTAATGGACAGAGGTGTTGGATGCAGCGGCTGGGCGGCAAGCCTTGAGCCTTCCAGGGCTGTTGCGCTAGGGAAGAAAATAAGAAAGAAAACTTTTGAGTTATGCTGTCCACAGCTTGACAAGCACGCGCGCGCACATACACAGACGCACACAGACCGTTCTGTAAAAATGCTTTTTTAATATTGAGGGGGCCTCAAAACATTTCCGATGAAATCTCGTCACAGAATTTTTGAGTGGAATACAATACTTCCTCTACAATACGTAGTAGAGAAAGTAAAACTGAATTACTGCTGGAAAACATTGAAAAAGGAGGAAAAACTAATTAGCACGATGAATAATTAAAGCAATGCTCCATGTGGCCGATACGATGACAATTTTTAATCTAGCACCTGTCAATGTCTAAATGACTACTCTACACAAACAGAGTGATGGCCTGGCAAAAGCAAAGCATTGCCTCAATATTTCTGTTTCAGTTCGTAATGGAACGGCAATAGCTGTTCTGTTGCGAGTAATCGCGTTGTTTCTTCTATTTGCATGTTAACTGCATGACATTCCATACAAAACTGAAAACTCCAATATTACAATTGTATTGTTCCGAAAATAGAATTAGACAAAGAAAATTTGATGTTTGCATTAACATGACTTTCTGGGGATAACAGCCAGGTCAAATTTGTGTAACAGCCCAAGCTTTCAGCGACTGACTCTGTTACCATCCTCAGGGAACTGAAACTAGTTTCCTGTTTTCTTTATTAAACTATGTCTGGTGCCGGTAGACGAGGCCTGGCTTAGAGGCTACAGGTTATTTGTCTTTGGGGTTAAAGGAAAACCCAATCGGTGACCCCCATTAGGTCAGCGAGAAGAGCTTTTATTGCTTTTAATTGTTTTATTGTGTTATAATAATAATAATAATAAAATTGGATTTTGGGTTTGGTAGAACCAAAACCCAGGCAGTTTAGGGTCAGTTTTTTCTTTTATATATACCAGGTGGCCCACTCCATCCGGCCCTCGGGTAAGTAGACAAGCCTTCGTGCGTTAGAAGAGTTGCAGAAATCACGGGGTTAAATCCAGCCAGTGGCGTGCGTGAACTTTGTTCTGGTTGCAAGAGAAGCCGGCGGCATGCCAGGCAGCGTGTGTACCGCCTGATAATAGACAAGAACAGTCTTAAGAATATTTTCCACTTCATTTACAGGATTTTCTTTTCCAGGGAATAAACTCATTCCTGTATATGAACGTTCTAACCGCTCGGCCACAGCAGTGCGTATTATTGTTTATTATTATTATTATTATTATTATTATTATTATTATTATTATTATTATTATTATTATTATTATTATTATTATTATTATCATCATCATCATCATAGTTATGATAATATTTGTTTCAGAGAGTCTGAAAACGTACGTATATTTCCAGTGAAACCTTAGTATGGAATTTTTGTGTAGAATGCAATATTTTCTCATCCTACTATGTGCAGATAGAGAAAGTAAAAAGGCTGGAGTTATTGAGTTTAAATAATGGAAGATAATGCATGACTGCCGCTTGCCATTGAAACCGTTGTGGTTTATGTAAAAGGAAGTTTCTGGAAAGAGGCAATTAGCATTCTTATGTTACACAAGGGCGCAGTTTGAAACCCGCGCTCCTGTCAAACAACGACCGACCAACCCCGTTTACTAAACTTTCTGCGTTGGCCGAAAATAACTAAACTAATAATTGCGACCCCTTCAAGGTATATAATCCAGAGGGATGCGTACCGCAATTTTGGGCCGTAGAACGAAGGGAAAAAATAAAAGGAGCAGCTTTAATTAACGGCGCGCATTTTACCGTCGGTGAGTGAAATTTCCCTGGCCTTTGAGGAAATAATGAAACATAAGAAAACTTTATTACACAACATCTGCAAAGTAGTGTAAAAATGAAAAAGCCAAGTCTTTGATGTCTGCAAAACTGTTTCACATAAAGATGAAAACGGTTCTTTAAAGAAACTTATTTTTCGGATAAAGAGAATATTTCAACAAAGAATTAAACCGGTGTACTAGCAGAAAAAGAACAGTAAAACGAATTTAGAAGCTTATTTCTCTATAATTTCTGCTGATATTAAAATTAGCAATCTCTCAGAGAGTATTTTATACATACAGGCACTAAATTATCATATACGAATCTGTAATCTGGGCACTCTTCTGTTTAGTCAGTGTCGCCAACTATACCCCATAAATCGCTCAACAACTATTTATTACACATGACATTCAAAGTAGCACTTCACTTTGATTTGACCTCTGTGTTTTTAAGATTTGTTCTTTTAGTAATTAATTAATATATTTTCCCATTAATGTATTTTTCTTCGGGACGCCCTAGCCGAGGGGTTAGACCGTCCGCCTTTCACCAAGTTCGATCCCAGAGACCCCCGTGTGATATTCGTGCTAGACGAAGTGGCGTGTGTGTGTGTGGGTTTTCTCCGGGTTCTACTGTTTCTCCCACCAGTCATTCTACCAATTGCTCCATCATCACCTTTACAACAATCGATTTCGCCTGAATTTCGTATCATCCTCCTTCTCACTGTTACACGTGCTTTCTGACGACCACCCACTTCCAGGTCTTCACTGCTTCCGGTCCATAAGTTCCTTTCCTCCCTGACAGACGACTGGCCCTAGACACTGGCTTGTAAGTCCTACATAAGTGGAGGGTAATCACTTCCTCACTCTCATACTTGCAGGTGTTCACTCTGTCTGGTACATAGGTTCCTGTGTTCCCTGACAGACGTCTGACCCTAGACCCTGGCTTGTAAGTCCTACACAAGGGGAGGGTAATCACTTCCTCACTCTCATACTTGCAGGTGTTCACTCTGTCTGGTACATAGGTTCCTGTGTTCCCTGACAGACGTCTGACTCTAGACACTGACTTGTAAGTCCTACATAAGGGGAGGGTAATCACTTCCTCACTCTCATACTTGCAGGTGTTCACTCTGTCTGGTACATAGGTTCCTGTGTTTCCTGACAGACGTCTGACCCTAGACCCTGGCTTGTAAGTCCTACATAAGGGGAGGGTAATCACTTCCTCACTCTCATACTTGCAGGTGTTCACTCTGTCTGGTACATAGGTTCCTGTGTTCCCTGACAGACGTCTGACCCTAGACACTGACTTGTAAGTCCTACATAAGGGGAGGGTAATCACTTCCTCACTGTCATACTTGCAGGTGTTCACTCTGTCTGGTACATAGGTTCCTGTGTTCCCCGACAGACGTCTGACTCTAGACCCTGGCTTGTAAATCCTACATAAGGGAAGGGTAATCACTTCCTCACTCTCATACGTGCAGGTGTTCACTCTGTCTGGTAAATAGGTTCCTGTGTTCCCTGACAGACGTCTGACTCTAGACACTGGCTTGTAAGTCCTACATAAGGGGAGGGTAATCACTTCCTCACTCTCATACTTGCAGGTGTTCACTGTGTCTGGTACATAGGTTCCTGTGTTCCCTGACAGACGTCTGACTCTAGACACTGACTTGTAAGTCCTACATAAGGGGAGGGTAATCACTTCCTCACTCTCATACTTGCAGGTGTTCACTCTGTCTGGTACATAGGTTCCTGTGTTCCCTGACAGACGTCTGACTCTAGACACTGTCTTGTAAGTCCTACATAAGTGGAGGGTAATCACTTCCTCACTCTCATACTTGCAGGTGTTCACTCTGTCTGGTACATAGGTTCCTGTGTTCCCTGACAGACGTCTGACCCTAGACCCTGGCTTGTAAATCCTACATAAGGGGAGGGTAATCACTTCCTCACTCTCATACTTGCAGGTGTTCACTCTGTCTGGTACATAGGTTGCTGTGTTCCCTGACAGACGTCTGACTCTAGACACTGTCTTGTAAGTCCTACACAAGGGGAGGGTAATCACTTCCTCACTCTCATACTTGCAGGTGTTCACTCTGTCTGGTACATAGGTTCCTGTGTTCCCTGACAGACGTCTGACTCTAGACACTGACTTGTAAGTCCTACATAAGGGGAGGGTAATCACTTCCTCACTCTCATACTTGCAGGTGTTCACTCTGTCTGGTACATAGGTTCCTGTGTTCCCTGACAGACATCTGACTCTAGACACTGACTTGTAAGTCCTACATAAGTGGAGGGTAATCACTTCCTCACTCTCATACTTGCAGGTGTTCACTCTGTCTGGTACATAGGTTCCTGTGTTCCCTGACAGACGTCTGACCCTAGACCCTGGCTTGTAAATCCTACATAAGGGAAGGGTAATCAGGCAAAGAAGAAGAAATATTTTCGCAGATACGTAACTTGTTAATGTTGAAAATGAAGTGACATTTATTTCACAATACGAACCTATGTTTTCACTGTATTTGTAACCAGAGAACGTTCAGAACTGAAACAGTGGCCGCTAATTGCGAGTAGTTGAGAGTGTTAACATTAGATGTTATACAAGAAACACGGATTTTATAAACGTTGTACAAAGTAAGAACCGGTACAATATAGGCAACCGTCCCTACATCTTTCTGTAGGGATAACCATTGCCTATATATTCTTTTAGACAAAGGTCCGTGTGTCTGCGTGAGTGAGTGTGTGTGTGTGTGTGAGTGTGTGTGTGTGTGTGTGTGTGTGTGTGTGTGTGTGTGTGTGTGTGTGTGTGTGTGTGTGTGTGTGTCAGTTTGTGGACAGCTTAACTCAAAAACGGAAACTCGGGCAAAAACCAAAGTTGCTATTTAAGTTTAATGTATTTCAAGAATGCGAAATGAAGATTGTGAAGAAAATTCCTCCACCGTAAACTACCCTCTACATAGACAATTTTTCTAAAATTTTGATTTTCTTCAAAATGACTAACAATTTTCATTAAAATTGCATGTTTGAGATATATTTATGAAAAATGAAATCTATATCTTGAATTTTCTAGCTATAGCCTATGTGGATGAGTTTTGCATAACTGGTAAATCGTAAGAGATAGACGAAATCTTACTGTACCAAAAATGTAGATCTTGCTAAAATACACAATTTATGTCTCTTTTTTGTAGAGCAAACCATTTCGGAGATATTCCTTGTTATCTATGTGAGTTTTGGAGCACTTATACTTCTGTTAAATGGAACATCGTTATTCATTTTTATATGTTAGCCGTGTAAAGGGAACAGAATTTGGAAGGTTTAAAAAATTTGACTATCGCTCAAAGCCTACTGTATTCTCATATTCTCCTTGTATCTACAAGAAGATAAACAATAATTACCGGAAATGTTTATCTCAACTAACACGAAGATATAGACATGAGAGTTTGTATCGTTAGTACAAGAGTAGAGAAAGTCACGTGAGTGCAACATACCAAATTGTTTTTTAGCATTATTTTCGACATAAACCTAAAAACTACTACGGTTTTTCAACTGAAATTTAGACAAATTAGCAGCGAATGAGCATGGTGCGAATAACATTGGGGGTAAGTTGGCGACGTATCCAGCAGAGCAACGTTGTCTAGGAAGTTTACAAAACTCGGGTCACACTATACGGAATGTCTCGCCTCTGCCCTTCAGTGCATGAGCTGGTGAACACACTATATCTCCCAACACGATGTGAACACATATTTAAAGCGAGTGAAGGAAAAAGAGTGGTTCTACGTGAATATCAGATAGCGTTTGTTTTTATCACCGGATACCCTCAAATTTGTGTGATATGTAATTTGCGTATAAGGCACAGTGCTGCTATCTGAAGCTTGCAGCTTTTTGGGGCCTATTCATCTACATAATTACAGCATTCATATAAGCCACAGTTTCACGTGTCATATTCCGAAACAAATTACCCATCCTAGGTACACAAAACAATAAGCGAGCCTCGCACGCAAGATGAAAATCTGTTTCACTAATTTCTAGGCTCGCTCGCCATTAATCACCTTGCTGGTGGGAGCCATAACGTTAAATGTCATGAACACGGACTGTAGTGAGTGAATCAACGAGAATCACTCATACAAAGCTAAATTACCTGCCGCAGGTTACAATACACATAGTACGAGCTTGCCACTTTGGAGCGGATTTGTTTCTTAAGACAATATCCTTACAGTGTTAAACTTGTCGTCTTCAATGCGGGCTTTCTCTTACTGCAGTAAGATTGTGTCTTTGGATATACTTTAAAATAGGGGTTTGAGGACACTTTTTCTGCTTAAACACAACTTTTTGATTAATATGTACCTTAGCCCTACTATTTTAATTTATTTTTACATGCAAAGCATGACGTGTTGCACTCACATAACTTTCTCTACTCTTGTACTAAGCATTCTTACAAACTCTTATTCCTATATCTTCTTCGTGTTAGTTGAGATAAACATTTGTACAAATTATCTTATTGCTTATTTCCTTGTAGGTGCAAGGGGAATATTGGAATACAGTAGGCTCTTTGTACACGTAACATATAAAAAATGAACAACGATGACCCATTTCATGAAAGTTCCAAGTTTTCCGAAACTCACACACATAACAAGGAATATCTCCGAAATGGTTCACGCTACAAGAAAATTTATTGAGACATAAATTGTGTATTTTAGCAAGATCTACATTTTTTGTATAGTATAATTTGGTCTATCTCTAACGGTTTACCAGTTATGCAAAAGTCGTCCAGAGTAAATACGACTACAGGGGCTATAGCCAGAAAATTCAAGATATACATTTCATTTGTCATAAAAATATCTCAAACATATGACATTTTAATCAAAATCGTTAGAGCCATTTTCAAGAAAATTAAAATTTTCGAAAAATTTTCCATGTAAAGGGTAGTTTACGGTGGGGCTATTTTCTTCAAAATCTTCGTGTCACATCCTTGAACGACATTAAATTTAAATACCAGCTTTGGTTTTTAACCGACTTTTCGTTTTTGAGCTATGCTGTCCACAGACTGACAGACAGAGTGACAGACACACAGACACAACAAGGACCTTTTTCTAAAAATGCTTTTTTGGATTCAGGGGGCCTCAAAACATGTATTTCCGGTGAAATCTCGACTTCGAATTTTTGGGTGGAATATTCTGCCTAAAGCACAGATTGGAAAATACAATGTCTTTTAGATGTCCTCCATCATTATCAATGTATACCTCATAACTCATGCGGGCGATGACTGGCTTTTGGTGCTACCTTCAGTAAGTCATTGTTGCACCTAACATTGATTGTTGATTAAGTTCTCTTCAGAATGCTCTCTGGGTTTGTGTGATTGAATCGATTCTGATGTACCAATTTACGTCACAAATACGCTCCCTTACTGTCCAGCATCACTAACTGGTGAACTCATTTCCAAGGTGCGCTCTACAGTGGCAACAAAAACCCTCATATTTAAAACAGCCATTCATTCAAAGCCACTTATTGTTTGTGCTCCACCTGAATATTGAAACTTGTAAGTATAAGAAACGCCTCCGGTCTATTTGCTGGTTCATCCTGCAGTTTCCTGTTGCATCTTCTGTGCTGCCTGGCCTTCTTCCCACTGCTCTTAAAGCTTTATTAGAGGTCCCAATTCTTTTTCTCGGACATTGTTCAATTTTTATACCACCATCCCTCTACTTGCCTGATTATAGTTTGTTTTACACCTGGTTTCATGTTGCCGTTTACTTTTATTTCTACATAAACAATGTTTTGAAATCACATCTATCACTTTTCCATAATCAACAATGGTTGCTGTTACAGCAACAATTAGTGACATATGATCTGCCTGCGTGCCATTCACTACAATCACAGGTAAGCAACATTGGTCTTATAAAGGAACGAAGATTCTTCACCGATGTGTATCTTGTTTCAATTTTGTATCATTGTAAAGTTTTTGTAATTCTTGTTTGTATATTCCGCTATTATTTATGTCATTATATCTCATAATTATCTCAGTTGCTTCAGGCAGAAAAATCAGAACCATTATAATCACTGCGTGTTTTTATAGAATCTAGTTATGACGTCAAAGAAGTCATTAACCATAATTACTTCATCTAGCAGTATGGCGTTATTAAATTGCGGTGAAGTTGACAGCAGGTGACATATACACTAGCTCTAAGTGGAGAATGACCTCACAACACGCATTAGTTAGTGGGTTACAATCTTTCAACACGCGACACAGTTAGAGGTTTTATTATCTTACACCACGAGGATGTGTTACAAACATTGAGGAACCATGCAGGACAGCAGACAACATCCAAACAGATAAATCATTCATAATATTGTGGCTCAATGAGGTAAGTCAACATTTAGTCAGATTATGGAAGTCACGTTAACAGTTTACACGCATGTGGCAACAATAATGCATGACCTGACCTCGTAACTGCTTGGAAAACACCATTAATAAAATATTTTTGAGCGGCACGAAAGAACCGCAATCTCAGTACATACTCACCAGCGAATTGTAACCAAGTGAGCTAACTTGTCAGCTACTTAAAAGGTCTCATCTGTGCAATCACATAACATTCTCCACTCACTCTTTTACAAAATACAATACAAAATACTTTTATCTACTATTATAATAATAATCAGTGATGCCTTAGTTTGCAGTTCCTGAACAGGTAAAGTTAAGTGGTACAAAAGCACCCCATGGCCTTCATCAGGGACTGCATCACAAATAAACGCTCTTCTCAAATTATCAAACTAACAATTGTTAAAAACACAGTTGTCAAAGTAAAATGAGTGGTGTTTTGATTCTTGTATTTTAGCGATTTATGGGATACAGTTGGTGGCAGTGGGATAAGAAACAAAAGAATGATCAGGTGATAATTCCTATATGATAATTTAGCGTCTGTATGTAGAGTAGAAGAAGCATTCTGTGGCCGCGCATTGTGCTGTCTTGGACCATACTGATAACAGAGACCTGAGAAGAGAGACAGACAAAGCTATCTATGGCTCATCCAAGCAGAAGTGGCTGTCTTTCTGCTTCCCTCTTTCAGGATAAAGTAGCTCTTTATTACGTACTTGGAGGGTTGCCTCCATTCTCCCTGCCCCCCCCCCCCCTCGCGTTAAAGCCTTTGTATGCAGAAGGTAAGGTACATTTGAGGAACCGCATTATCATCTGGTATAGATATAATACGGCGACCGAGCTAACTTTAAAATGCACAACTTCATAAAAATGCCCGATACACTGTGTTAAATCCATTACTTCGAGACATTCTACACACATTCAAGTTAAAGAGGAAATCGGGCATTCGCGTACCTTCACCACCTTTAGATAAACAAGGAATATCTCGGAAATGTTTAACTACACAACAAATATATCTGATACGCAATGTGTGCTTGAACATCTTAACGAGGAAAACAAAAAAGTAACCGAATAAAACAATCAAAGAAGTAAAGAGAACAAGCAAAAAGGACAGAACGAAAGAAAGGACAGAAAGAGAGAAAGAAATAAACAAACAAATAAACAAAGGCAGAAAGAGAGAAAGAAAGAGAAACAAAGAAACAAACAAACAAAGAGAGAGAGCAGGAAATAAGAAAATAAATGCAATAGCAAGGAATAAGTAAAATCTCCGAAATATCCTGTAATATACCAGAATGGTCCTTTAGATATCCCTTAAAACAGCTGCAGAGCGCAGCGGTGCAATTCCAATCATAGGGACGGCAATGACGTGTGCGAACTTGTCGGCGAAGACGAGAAATGAGAGGCAGTTCCTAAGCTTGAACTAGCGTGTGTAGCCCGTGATAATGTAAAACAGCTATATAAACAACAAAGTTCTTAAGAGTATGTTCCATTTTACTTACAGCATTTTTATTTTCCGTTGCCCTTGTCTAACATTACGCATTATAGATTGTAAAGTGCCGTAAAATATCCATACAAACAATAGGGCACGTAATGTTTCATTGGTCTTTGTTCGTTTCTTATTATTGTTATTGTATTTTATATAATAATAGTAATAATAATAATAATAATAATAATAATAATAATAATAATAATAATAATAATAATAATAATAATAATAATAATAATAATAATAATAATAATAATAATAATAATAATACTTTTAGTAAAAGTAACAATAGCGATAAATAATAATGAAATACAGCAATAACAATACTAAGCCACGAACAAATGACAATGAAACATTATGTGCCCTTATGTTTGCATAGACTGTGTTACGGTACTTTAAAATCTGTAATCCCTAATGTTTGATATTGGCGGCATATACAGGAGTGGATTTATTCTCTCGAAAATAAAGATCCTGTAAGTAAAATGGAAAACATTCTAAGATATATTCGTTTGCTTATAGTGTTATTGCCTATTATCACGGACTGCACACAATAGTTGAGACATGGGAACTGCCTCTCTTCGCTCACAAGCAGAACGAATTTCGCTCGTTCACGTCTCTGGCGGCCGCTGCATAGGAATTGCGCCGTTGCGCTCTGCAGCAGTTTTAACGTTCGAAGGAATATCTATTTACAGCAAAGCAGGATGTGTTGTGCCACCTGATACAACATTATCATTGTTTAGATACGCACACACACACACACACACACACAGAACGATAACGAATAATTGGTGGCACTGTCTGTATTGGAATAAATTCGGGAACATACGCTCGGCAATCGTGCTACTTAGGCGAATTGTATACAGGGATATGAATTGAACGTACTGTATAATGGGGTATGAATTGAACTTACTGTATAATGGGGTATGAATTGAACTTACTGTATAATGGGGTATGAATTGAACGTACTGTATAATGGGGTATGAATTGAACATACTGTATAATGGGGTATGAATTGAACGTACTGTATAATGGGGTATGAATTGAACGTACTGTATAATGGGGTATGAATTGAACGTACTGTATAATGGGGTATGAATTGAACGTAGTGTATAATGGGGTATGAATTGAACGTACTGTATAATGGGGTATGAATTGAACGTACTGTATAATGGGGTATGAATTGAACGTACTGTATAATGGGGTATGAATTGAACGTACTGTATAATGGGGTATGAATTGAACGTACTGTATAATGGGGTATGAATTGAAGGTACTGTATAATGGGGTATGAATTGAACGTACTGTATAATGGGGTATGAATTGAACGTACTGTATAATGGGGTATGAATTGAACGTACTGTATAATGGGGTATGAATTGAACGTACTGTATAATGGGGTATGAATTGAACGTACTGTATAATGGGGTATGAATTGAAGGTACTGTATAATGGGGTATGAATTGAACGTAGTGTATAATGGGGTATGAATTGAACGTACTGTATAATGGGGTATGAATTGAACGTACTGTATAATGGGATATGAATTGAACGTACTGTATAATGGGGTATGAATTGAACGTACTGTATAATGGGATATGAATTGAACGTACTGTATAATGGGGTATGAATTGAACGTACTGTATAATGGGGTATGAATTGAACGTACTGAATAATGGGGTATGAATTGAACGTACTGTATAATGGCGTATGAATTGAACGTACTGTATAATGGGGTATGAATTGAACGTACTGTATAATGGGGTATGAATTGAACGTACTGTATAATGGGGTATGAATTGAACGTACTGTATAATGGGGTATGAATTGAACGTACTGTATAATGGGGTATGAATTGAACGTACTGTATAATGGGGTATGAATTGAACGTACTGTATAATGGGGTATGAATTGAACGTACTGTATAATGGGGTATGAATTGAACGTTATGTATAATGGGGTATGAATTGAACGTACTGTATAATGGGGTACGAATTGAACGTACTGAATAATGGGGTATGAATTGAACGTACTGTATAATGGAATAGGAATTTAATATGCAGTATAATGGGATGTGAATTTAAGATGTTGCATAATGGGATATCAATTTAACATAGTAGCTATTAAATCATGAATGTAAGCTGGCGTGAATTTCACACATACGAGGTGTGGCGCTTATCTAGTCTGTTCTGGAAGCGCTATCTGCTACTGCTGTTGGTAAGGAAGGTTAGAATCAGATTTACAGTGTTGAAGTGCTGGTGAGGACTTGTGCTCAGAAGTCGTTTTCAAGTGATGGACCATGTCTTACACGAAAACTGCGATGCTGGGCCGGCCCTAGAAGTGAAAAAGGTTTCTTCCTCCTTATGCTTCGTGTCCCATAGATGTAATAAATTCTTTCAGAGTATAAAAAGAGCTGAAGAGCACGAGGAAGAACATTCCATATTTTGCTCGCATCATCAACTTTTTTCCAGTGCACCCACATGAACCCCCCCATTCCAAATGGGGCTCTCAGTGGTTCTACGCAACTGGAAGGAAGGAAGGTTTGTGAAAATGCTTTATGAGGTGTTTATTGTCACGTAAGTTATGGAAATAGCCAGCCAACCACTCGGTAAATCGCGCTTCCACCGTTTCAGAGGTCGTTGAGTTGAGCCTCGGACACGGCTCTGCGGGTTCACTATTTATGTTCTATGTCTTGGCCTGTCATCCGCAAAACCGCCACACCCTGCTCCAAAAATTCCTACTCACGTTACTCCAACTCTGTATGAATCATGATTTACACATTTTCTTGTCAACCATTTTCCTGTAGATGTACTACAGTTTACCAGATACGCAAAAGTCAACTCGACTGTAGAGGGCTTATCAGAACACTCGCAGCAAATTCAATATATACGAGTACATTTCATTTGTTATATACATTTGGGTTTTCAACTATAGTCTTTGGAGCCATTTTGAGAAATCCAAGGTTTCGACAACAGTGTGAAAGAACCTAAAGGAATTTTCCAGATTATTCGAGAAGTGTCCGGCAACCGGCGTATTTGTAGTAGTTCTAGAAAGATTCCTGTTACGCCATCCTCGCTATATAAGCAGAAGCAACGAGTGAATAGGTTAGACACAGTAGTCAGTCAGGTCTTAGTTTGTGTGTGTGTGTGTGTGTGTGTGTGTCAGTCTGTCGACAGCATAACTCAAAAACAAAAAGTCGGTTAAAAACCAAAGTTGGTATTTAAGTTTAATGTCTTGCAAGGATGCGACACGAAGATTTTGAAGAAAATTACTCCACCCTGAGCTACTATTTACATGGAAGCGTTTTTGAAAATTTTGATTTTCTTGAAAATAGCTCTAACGATTTTGATTAAAATGTCATATATTTGAGATATTTTTATGACAAATGAAATGTATATCTTGAATTTTCTGGCTATAGCCCCTGTAGTCGTATTTACTCTGGACGACTTTTGCATAACTGGTAAACCGTTAGAGGTAGACCAAATCATACTATACAAAAATGTAGATCTTGCTAAAATATACAATTTATGTCTCAATAAATTTTCTTGTAGGGTGAACCATTTCGGAGATATTCCTTGTCGTCTGTGTGAGTTTTGGAAAGCTTAAACTTCTGTCAAATGCAACATCGTTATTCATTTTTATATATCAACCGTGCAAAGAGAACGGAATTTGAAAGCTTTAAAAGACTTGACTATCGCTGAAAACCTACTGTTAATATTCCCCTTGCACCTACAAGGAAATAAGCAATACGATAATTTGTACAAATGTTTATCTCAACTAACATGAAGAAGATATAGGAATAAGAGTTTGTAAGAATGGTTAGTACAAGAGTAGAGAAAATCATGTGAGCGCAACACATCAGATTTTTACTTAAAAATTTCTTTTCACACTAGAATTAAATGGTATGGCATATTAACAATGCCAACATAGAAGCATTCAGTGCTGCGATCTGCAGCATAAACAATACACTATAAACAGACACCACTCCGACTTCGCTGGCTCATTCATCATAGCATTGAATCCATTGCCAAATAATGCCAATTTAAAATCTTTTTTTTGAAATTTGCTTTAAAGTTATAAACACGTTAATGTTATTTAATATATATTTCACACATATGTGCCTTTCTCTTTAGAAAAAAATAAAATTGATATCCCATATATTTTCATGTTCACATCTCCAAAAAGATAAAGAATGAGGCTGTTTTTTCACTTTTTCTCAAATTAAAAAAAAATCATAACTCCTTAGAAAATGACACGTACATAATATTGTTTTTAAATGTGATCTTTGATAAGAAGGCCGCTGGATACAACAGTTTAAGGACATTGTATTTCAGTGAATAAGCTAGTGGTTATTACGTCAGTTTATGTGTAGGTGCGTTTGCTAATCGGAGAGCGAATTCAGCCAGAGGTAGGTATGTGACAGTTTTCCGTAATTTCGTAATCTATTGTTCATCTCCGTGCAACGCTGGAACCCTGTGTGTGTGCCGTGTGCATACTAATTGCAACGCTATGGCTGCTGTTTCTAACGAAACATTTGTTGATGTGGGTACATCCATCCCAGAACAAAGGACGTCGCTATTTGTACTACTTGGGCAATCCGTAAGACGATTGAGTTATACTGTTATCTTATAGTGCAGATTAAAATCATTCAAGATTGTATGCGCTCAACCAAGTATAGGTTTACACATACACATATATATGAACGCTGTCTGGAAATGCACGGTTTGGACGCTGTAGCGCATGGAAGTGTGAGATTGGTGTGCGCTTACATTTCAATAAACCCAACATCTATCCTTGTACATTACAAACTGTGTACTTGGTAAGTAATTGCAGAGTCTATATCGGCCGTGGTGAGTCTAATGCATATGACCCAATACGTGCTGTTCTGTTTGAACATGTTCAATCGCTCCGTGAACTCGAGCCATAAGGTCCTCCGCTGACGTTACAGGAGCGCCACATACCGCACTCTTCATAACGTTTCTCCGAAAATAGCCGACTCTGCTGGACATGGAAGTAGTCCACTTCTACCAATCCATCGATTTGGACATACGACGCTGACGTGATTCCGCACATTTACATCAAAGTGTGCTGGAGCTCATATTGACCATTTAGAAGTTATGACTTCTACTTAACTATACGTGGTAGAGGAATTTTGACGCTTTGTTGCAATATTTAGCATTTTCTTTTGAAACATTTGATTAGAAGTGAGAGAAGTTGTGGGTAAGTGAATTATACTCGGGTATAACCACATGCTCAGATACAATGGGGAAGTTTCGAGCCATAAACCTCTGCTACTGCGGTCGGATGGAACAAAGTGCCGGAAAGTCATCATACGTACGTACTCGTAAAAGAGGATCAATTCTCTCTAATGATGACTTTGGGAGACACGACCACTTTCTATTATTTTTACTCTATAGCACAGAGCTTTTATAGACGAGGGAGGCGATAAAAAGAGCATATCCCTGTCGCTAAAAGGCCAGCGTTTCCAGTTTATTCTAAAAGGAAAAGCCGCAATGTGTTAGGGACGATACGCTTTAATTTGCAGTGATGATGACGTCATTCCTATTGTTAGTTCTACTGTAGCACTGGCAAACAGCACATACAGGGTGTAAGTGCAGTGCAAAGTATAAGGTCAGCTGCACCGAAATACGTTCTACCCGAAAACTGTTTTGTCTAGCGGTCTTATGTTTCCTCAAAGAAACTAACTTACTAAAAAGTACCTTTAAAACAAATTATTATGTAGATGTCACTATTTGTTAAGTAGTTACTTTCTCTACTATGTATAATAAAGTAGCGGAAGTATTGTATTCCACTCAAAAATTCGATGTCCAGATTACAACGAAAATATACGTTTTAAGGTGCCCTAAATCCAAACAAAGACATTTTTAGAAAAAAAATCCATGTGTGTGTGTGTGTGTGTGTGTGTGTGTGTGTGTGTGTGTGTGTGTGTGTGTGTGTGTGTGTGTGTGTGTGTGTGTGTGTGCTTGCGTGCGTCTGTCTGTCATTCTGTGGACAACATAACTCAAGAACGAAAAGATAGTTAAAAACCTAAGTTTAACATATTTTAAGGATTCCACATGAAGATATTGAAGAAAATTCCTCCACACTAAACTACACTTTACAATGAAAATTTCTCCAAAACTCCGATTTTCTCGAAAATAAGTAAGGATTTTAATTAAAATGCCATATGTTCAATATATTTTTATGATAAATGAAATGTATATTTTGAATTTTCTGGTTATAGCCCCTGTAGTCGTGTTTACTCTGGAAGACTTTTGAATAAATGGTAAACCGTAAGAGATAGACCAAATCTTACTATACAAAAATGTAGATCTTGCTGAAACAGACAATGTATGAACAAATATATTTTTGTAGAGAACCATTTCAGAGATATTCCTTGTTATTTGTGTCGGTATTGGATAGCTTAAACTTTCGTCGTTGTTCATTTTTTTAATATGTGAACCGTGCAAAGAGAACGGAATTTTAAATCCTTAAAAGATTTGACTTTCGCTCAAAGCCTACTGTATTCCCATATTCCCCTTGTGCCTATAAGGAAATAAGCAATACGATAATTTGCACAAATGTTTATCTCAACTAACACGAGGAAGATATAGGAATAAGAGTTTGTAAGAATGGTTAGTACAAGAGTAGAGAAAGTCATGTGAGTGCAAACCATCAGATTTTTTGTATTTTGTTTTACACAAATATCGCACTTTTAAGTGGAGAATCTGTGAATGCTGGAATGATCCCGTTCCCTTTTAGGCTGAGTTTAGTGTAATAGTTTGTAAAGGAGTGAGTGGGGAATGTCCGATGAAGTGTGCGTGAGATACATAAGCTTAGGGGAGAGTGGGCACTAGCTCGTTGTACTACCTGGGTAGAAAATTGGGTTGTCTGCCATCCTCAACAAGGACAGAGTCTCCCGGGAAGGCAAGGCAAGGCGACTGGATTATTGGCACCAGGTCGCGATCCTTATTGGTTCCGGGGCAATCTCAAGACATGTCCTTATTACCCCAGAGCCCTTCCTTGTTTTCCAGACAAACACTAGGTATATCGACTTTTCCCCATGTGGCACATACATTCAAACCGCAGTTATCCCTCCCTCCCTCCCATCGCTTCTTCAATCTTCCAAAGGCGAGAAAACCTTGCTTCTTCATATCGGAATGATTTGTAAGGAGGTACCTACCTAGCTAAATATTGGCAATAAATACCTTATTAACCATCCGTTGCTTGCTAGAGAACTAGCTTAATTTGAACGTTATAGTTTGCGAACGAACGCACCTGTGCTATTCCCTGACTAGGCCATCTAAAATTACACTTTACCCGACTGTTTGCTGGAGCAACAATCAGTATACATCAGCGTTAATTAACCTGTTAGGTATTTGCATAGAATATTATATCATTTAAGGATAAATTCATTCTAAAATTCAGATAACTAGCTTGGGACTACTTCCTTGCGCGCATTGCTACCGTGTTACACAAGTCGTGCAAATGCTACACTTTAGACTTTTCAATAATGTTCGATAAGGAAAATGTTGAAGTAGTTTAATTCCATCAGTTTGTCCTCCATATATCTGTTACAGAATGTGTGAAAACAAATCGCTGACCTTCAACTATTTATCTCTTGTTGCTTCACAAGATAAGAAATGATTTTGTCTGTCTGCTCCCTGGATATTATTTTTCCTGTTTACATTAACTAGCCCTATGTTTGCACTCACATGGCTTTCTCTACTCTTGTGCTAACTAAAGGAGAGAGTTTAACCTGAGTTTTGTAAAGTGGTAGATAACGTTGCTGCTTTACCGGTAATGATCAGCGAGGGAAACACGGAGAAGTTGTAAATATCGTTAATGTTTTATCAGGTAGCTGAAAATAAGTTCCCCTATGTTAGGTGACTTGTTTGTTTATATCTAGCGTGAATACACATTTCCAGGTTGGTACTACTATCGCAAGCAGGAGGCCAGCTTCAGTTTGTCTGCAATTGTTTGCTGACGCTCCTGCGTTCCTCCCAGGGACTATGAGTGTAGAGGAAGTCGACTGCGAATATTCCTACTTAATGTTATCAGCATGGCCGCGAGGTCAGCAGGTCATCGCTACTTATTAGCGAATGCAAGCTCACTTCTTAACCAGTAACCAGTTGAATACAGCTCTGAGTGCACACAACAGATAGGCGTGGTAAGTAAAAGAATCATTTATTCTTCACAGTAAAAACATACAAGTACTGTAACTTTTTTTGGAAATGCTGAGCTATAGTTCAAGTCTGACGAAATTACTCTACGTGTAGCACAGGAAGTATTGTATTCCAACCAAAAATTCGATGCCCAGATTTCACAGAAAATACATTTTGAGTCCTTCTGAATCTGACAAAGGCATTTTTTGAAAAAGCTCTGTGTGTGTGTGTGTCTGTGTGTGTGTGTGTGTGTGTGCATGTGTGTGTGTGTGTATGTGTGTGTGTGTGTATAGTATAACTCAAAAACGAAAAGTAGGTTAAAAACTAAAGTTGGTATGTAAGTTTAATGTTTTTCAAGGATGCGGCACGAAGATTTTGAAGAAAACTTCCCCACTCTAAACTACCCTTTACATGCAAAATTTTTCGAAAATTTTGATTTTCTTGAAAATGGCTCTAACGATTTTTATTAAAATGTCATATGTTTGAGATATTTTGATGACAAATGAAATGTATATCTTGAATTTTCTGGCTATAGCCCCTGTAGTCGTATTTACTCTGGACGACTTTTGCATAACTGGTAAACCGTTAGAGAAAGACCAAATCGTACTACACAAAAAATGAAGATCTTGCTAAAATGCACAATTTATGTCCAAATAAGTTCTTTTTGTAGAGTGAACCATTTCGGAGATATTCCTTGTTATGTGTGTGAGTTTCGGAAAACTTAAAAACTTTCGTGAAATGGATCATTGTTTTTCATTTTTTTATGTAAGTGCGCAAAAAGAACGCAATCCCAAAGCTTAAAAACATTTGACTATCGCACAAAGTCTACTATATTCTAATATTCCCCTTGTACCTACAAGGAAATAAACTATAAGATAATTTGTACAAATGTTTATCTCAACTAACACGAAGAAAATATAGCAATAAGAGTTTGTAAGAATGGTTAGTACAAGAGTAGAGAAAGTCATGTGAGTGTAACACATCAGATTTTTTATTTATGCTGCCCATAGACAGAGAGGGACACACTCAGACACACACATGGACCGTTTTCTGATTTTTTTAATTTTTATTTTTTAAAATTATTATTATTATTATTATTATTATTATTATTATTATTATTATTATTATTATTATTATTATTATTATTATTATTATTATTATTATTATTATTATTATTATTATTATTATTATTATTATTATTATTATTATTATTATTATTATTATTATTATTATTATTTTATCTTTTTTTTTTCAAATTCAGGTGGCCTCAGAACTTTTTCGGGGAAATCTCGAAATGAAATTTTTGGGTCCCCTACTTACTCTGCGTAGTAGGGAAAGAAAAATGAGCGATTATAGGTTTGTGTAAGCAGTTGCTATATACAATGGCAAATAGGAAGCAGATATAACTACATAGCTACATAGCTTCGGTAGTAATTATGGGACATCACCCAAGGTTTCGAATTAATCACTTAAAAGACGTAAAGGAATACTGTAAGCACCTTTTTCAGACGCGCAGTAAGTCGACAGTGTTGCATTGAGGTACGTCAGGGAATTGACTTGGTACAGGTCAGGCACTCCGCTTTCGTTTAATGCTTTGTGAGCTAACGCTTGTGATTGGCCTACACTCGCGCAGTAAATACGTAAAGACAAGACGCGGTATCTGCATGAGTTTGTTTTCAAGAGGCACAGTTACAGTGTTTATTTATGTACTGAGCTAGGGAAAGTGACACCCACACAATCTGCAGTGCTGCCAGCTTGTTTTGGACAAAAACTTAAGATACAAAATGTGTTCCAAATACCGAAATCTATCACTAGTTTAAATTAATGTAATGACTTCTCTTCCACACGTGGTCATGAAGTCACCATAATCGTCATACGTAAATGTAAAATGTACATAACGCAATGGCATTCGTGCAATCGCAAAACCAATGCATTTGTTTCTATTCGGTTCCGCCACTGCACGCCTTGAAACTTGCCTTATTAGTAAAGACGTGTGTATTCGTAAACAAACTGAACCGGAGAAAGACAGGTGGTCTGCATTTGGTGATGGGGTATGTGGAGAGGGTAAGTACTCGATTACATTCCTGTCACCCCTCTTCCCCATGCCTGGAATAGATGTATATTCGCTCCTTCTCCTAAGGCACGTGGGGAGGTGAGAAATACAGCTTCATTCACTGGTACGCACTTGGAAGTAATTTCACGGTATGCCAATAGATGGCATAGAATACCATGGGTACATTAACTATCTGGTGCCATCTCTTGTACAAGAAACGTGTCAGTGTGTACGAGGCTTAAAGCATTACTGTAGTGAGAATTCTATGACGTTACTTGCTAGAATATTTTGTTTTACAGAATATGGGAGACATCTCCACGCCTAGTCCTCCACCCTGTCACGGTGGAATCGACTCGCAGCTTCTGCTCCTGCAGTTCCTGCACCAGGTCTGCAACACGACGAGGTGCGCCGAGCAGGATGTGCAATACTGCATACAGAAACAGAGGCTTCTCAATCAGGCTCACTCGAAATTACTTACTGAGTGTGACGAATTAGAGAAAAGATACCTTTACGAAGCAAACTACACTGACAACTTGACAGAAACTCTAGAGGTAACACATTAGTATAGCTTTTTAAAATATGTACTAAATATGCTTTGTGATATCAATATGCTAGTCACATAATTATAATTACACTTACGGTCTATTTTAATTTACTTTCTCTGCAACGTATAAAACAAGAAATTTTACAAGATTTTCAAGAAAAACCTTACATCCAGATTCCCTTTTTCATGAGACTTTTTTTTAAATATATCGGTTCCATTAAAATTGCCTCTTACATTTTTATTGGAAAACCACAGGTCCAAAATACTTTTATGGCAAACGAAATGTGTATCTTGAATTTTCTGGGAATGCCCTTTGAGGTCAGCTTTAGACTGAAAGACTCTGACAAAATAGACTGATAAACCATAACAGGTTGGCAATATGTAGATCTTACGAAAACAAGTTGCTAAGTAACTTTTTTAAAATTCTATTTTCTTTTTTGTGAACTCAAACATTTTGGAGAATTTCCTTAATAGGTGCCCATGTTGTCCAATATACTAATACTTATCTAAAATGGGAAGTTGTTACTCTTTTTTGTCTTGGCTATACAAGGCCAACGAAATTTCAAAGCGATCACATAGCGATCAGATTTCAAACCTATGCCTAAAGCCTTGCATTAGCAATAAATTCTGCACCCACTTATCTCGATTAACGTGAAGTAAGTGTGTATCAGAGTAGAGTAACTGCAAGGCGGGACTAGCCGTAACTGACTAGCCAGTGAGATAAGCCCGGCTTGTACAAACCGTAAGACCACGTCATTAGAATAGAAATATTGTTTTCATGCATAATCGTTTTTCAAACACCTGCCAATTAAAGAAATTTACAAATTTCGCCAGGACTCGACAATTAACGGCACCAGCTTGTCATGAAATGCTCGCTCTGTGACAAACATTGTTAAAGAAGGGAAGCAGTTCCCTAAATCAGAAGAAGTTCCCATATTTAGGTCACCTGGAAAACATCAAGCAGTGAAAAAACGTGCTGCCAACTTACACGGTTTGCAAAAGTGTGTTTTACGTAGAACAATTGATAATTTATATGACAAGTGTGAATATCCTACTCATAACTACAGCATCTCCGAAGGTTTAACTTGTTTACGCTCAAGGCGGTTTCAGTGAGACAAAGGCAGACATATCTTCCATCTCTGTCGCCCACTCGCCGGGCAACTGGCAACGCCGAGAGAGTAACATCACTGTATTGGCTGGGCCCATGTTCATTCCTAGTATGTTGAAAAATGGGTAGAGAAATTATTTTGAATGTAGTATATCAGGCTTTTAAAGTTTTTCGCTAATCAGTTGTTTCTCGCGATGTCGACATTATTGAATTTCAACTTGCGGGTAAAGCGACATCTCACTGTCGATTTCTCTTTACCTTCAATGGAATCTGATGATAGGAAAATAACCTTGCGTAGGAATTTCTAACAGCTACATAAAAATAAAAGACTGTAGAGTAATTCATGTCAATTTAGCTCCTGTTTTCAAAAATCTGACGTGTTGCACTCACATGACTTTCTCTACTCTTGAACTAACCATTCTTACAAACTCTTATTCCTATATCTTCTTCGTGTTAGTTGAGATAAACATTTGTACAAATTATCTTATTGCTTATTTCCTTGTAGGTACAAGGAGAATATTAGAATACTGTAGGCTTTGTGCGATAGTCAAATACTCTAAAGCTATCAAATTACGTTCTCTTCGCACGGTTAAAATATAAACAATGAATAACGATGTTCCATTTGACAGAAGTATAAGTTCTCCAAAATTCACACGAATAACAAGAAATATCTCCAAAATGGTTTACTCTACAAAAAAAAATTTATTTCGCAGAGACAACAACAACCTTTGGTAAAGTATTTTATCCACTAATGGCCCGAAAAAAGGTCATGTCCATTTTCTTCGTAAAAGCCGGGTTCACAACGCACACGAAAGGACTGTAAAGTGATCTGTGACCGATAGCGCAATGGTTAATTTATGACTACTGAAAACAAAACACAATAACTTTATGGTGGCCGAGAGGTTAAGGCATTGCTTCCACTGATAAGTTCTTAGGTTCAAATCCCGCGTTGCTTGTCAAATGTGCAACTAAACTCTCCAAAACTAAAACAAAAAATAAACATAATTAATATCGTGTTTATGAACCCGCAGCACGTATAACTACCCTCAGTCTTCGGGGCTCAAAGAAATTTAAATGCCTGCTGTAATGTGTACAAGAAGCTACAGGACCGCAAGCTTCTTCAATTTGTGGCCAGAAGTCATATTTCGACCTTTTCCCATCTATAGGGGAAGCTCCTTTCCTTCTCAGCCCAAACACCCTCATTTGGGTTCAAATACGGTCTATCAGTGTGATAACACTTGGAAATATGTCGAGGCGTGTGAACAGGCCGATTATCCTGTACGAATTCAACAATTCCATCAGAATATCACAGACGGAATCAAAACATTACTGTGTCCTGCGTGCTGTTCTGCCACAGGACAATTAGACCGTCCCTTGATATCCAGCCCGAATATCATACAGATACACGATCATGATGGAATTGCATCGGGACCCCTTTGGACGATAAGTCATCATCATCTCTGCCTTACGTGTGAAATAAAAGTCAACTCGTCTGCGGCTCGTCTTTCCCTTTGCAAACGCAAGGCGAACCAATCTGTGATCATCTGTTAGATGTTCTTTTAGCTGCCGTTTGCTCAGCGTCATTTGTACGTTGTAGAGCTGATCCAGTGAATTTCAGAAGCTGTTTGCAAAGGGTTCCTCTAATTAAAGGTGCATTCATTTCGGGGGTCGACACGCGTCTTCTTCCTGGACCAGTACGACGGCGTTCAGCCCCTCCCCTGGATAATCTCAACGCTCTAGATGCAGGGATTCCAATATGAACTTACTACTTCGACTGCTGCAAGGAGCCAGTTCCTTGTGTCTGTCTTTGTGTGTATGTTCTGACAATGTCAAACGCGTTGTGGTTCGTTGAGAGAGAACTGTTCTTACAAAAAAAAAAAAAAAAAAAAAAAAAAAAAAAAAAAAAAAAAAATAATAATAATAATAATAATAATAATAATAATAATAATAATAATAATAATAATAATAATAATAATAATAATCTTACGTAAATTGTGTGTTTTAGCAGATTTACATTTATGTACCTATAGTAAGATTTGGTCTGTCTCTAACGGTTTACCAGTTACACAAAAGCCATCCAGAGTAAATACGACTACAGGGGCTATAGCCAGAAAATTCATGACATACATTCCATTTGTCATAAGAATATCTCAAACATTTTAATCAAAATCGTTAAAACCAGTTCCGAGAATATAAACATTTTAGAAAAGTTATCTATGGAAAAGGCAGTTTAGGCTGGAGTAATTTTCTTCAAAATTTTCGTGTTGCATCCTTGAAATATAGTACACTTATGTTTTTGACTTACACACACAGGAACATTTTTTTATTTTCTCTCACTCTATCTCTCTTTTTTACTTTCTCTACTGGTAAATAGGGGAAGTATTATATTCCACCGAAAAATTCGAAGTCGAGATTTCACCGGAAATACATGTTTTCAGGCCCCCTGAATCCAAAAAAGGCACTTTTAGAAAAAGGTCCGTGTGTGTGTCTGTGTGTCTGTCAGTCTGTCAGTCTGTGGACAGCATAACTCAAAAACGAAAAGTCGGTTGAAAACCAAAGTTGGTATTTAAGTTTAATATCGTTCAAGGATGTGACACGAAGATTTTGAAGAAAATAGCCCCACCCTAAACTACCCTTTACATGGAAAATTTTTCGAAATTTTTGATTTTCTTGAAAATGGCTCTAACGATTTTGATTAAAATGCCATATGTTTGAGATATTTTTATGACAAATGAAATGTATATCTTGAATTTTCTGGCTATAGCCCCTGTACTCGTATTTACTCTGGACGACTTTTGCATAACTGGTAAACCATTAGAGATAGACGAAATTATACTATACAAAAAATGTAGATCTTGCTAAAATAAACAATTTATGTCTCAATAAATGTTCTTGTAGGGTGAACCATTTCGGAGATATACCTTGTTATGTGTGTGAGTTTCGGAAAATTTGGAACTTTCGTGAAATGGGTCATCGTTGTTGATTTTTTTATTATGTTACGTGTACAAAGAGAACGGAATCTCAAAGCTTTAAAAGATTTGACTATCGCACAAAGCCTACTGTATTTCAATGTTCCCCTTGTACCTACAAGGAAATAAGCAATAAGATAATTTGTACAAATGTTTATCTCAACTAACACGAAGAAGATATAGGAATAAGAGTTGTAAGAATGGTTAGTACAAGAGTAGAGAAAGTCATGTGAGTGCAACACATCAGATTTTTTTTTTAATTCAGAGAGTCTCAAAATATATATTATTAGAGAAATCGCGGTAAGTATATTCTGGGTAGAGTTCAATACTTCTGCTACTTACTAGAGAAAGTAATAAAGCTTTGTGTTGGCTATGCCAGAAGAATATAAAAAAAAACCAACAAATATTTCTGTTCGATTCCACCATTGTAGAAACTTACCTCGTTTGCAAAGACGTGCAAATACGTAAACAATCGGAAAAAGATATTTGATTCTATGAAATTTAAGTACAGCATTTTCATCTCAGCAGGAAATGTATTGTATAACTTTGTTGTTACAGACATTGGAAACAAATTTGGAGGAAGTAACTGCGGCCAGAGAGTCTTGTGAACGGAATGCAACATTACAGAAGGAATTAGAACTAATGAACAAAGGATTACACGAGCTGAGGAACTGCAGCCATAAAGTCGACAGGAAGATACGCCAAGTATCGGAAACACTCCACTTAATATCGCAAGACCTGAGCATGGTGAGTATACTGTCTATGTGATTTGTGCCCCACACTCTCACTCACACAAGGACCTTTTTCTAAAACTGCTTTTCACTTTCTCTACTAGCAAGTACAGGAAGTATTGTATTCCACCCAAAAATCTGATGTCCACATTTCATCGGAAATATATGTTTTGAGACCCCCTGAATCCAGTGGCGGCTCGCAGTCAAAGTTTTAGGGTAGGCAAAGTGTAACAGTAACAACAAACAACAATAATAATAACAATAATAATAATAATAATAATAATAATAATAATAATAATAATAATAATAATAATAATAATAATAATAATAATAATAATAATAATAATAATAATAATAATAATAATAATAATAATAATAATAATAATAATCATAATAATAAACCCCGTTCATCCGAAATATAGGGGGCGAAGTCATTGTGGATAACGCAAACAATATATTGTTTGGTTGTTTAATAAGAGCAGAGTGAATGAGTGTGACTTTACGGACGAATTACCGCCAAAACTAAAATCACGAGTGTCGGCAGACTTTTTTCCAGGGGGGGGGGGCACATGTTGGAAATTTGCAATCATATAATATTAAATCATTATTTTACTGTCAAAATTTATAGTATTTGTTGCAGATAACCGTATTAATTTGTGCTAAACAAAAATTGTTCTTTACATCAAAATTAAAATAATAGTTTAAAAGTCAGTAACTGACTGCACATTAAGTTCACCAACTTCCAAGGGGGGACCGTGGCCCCCCTTTCCCCCGTTTCGCGACGCCCATGACTAAAATAGATTAAGAAATTGAAAAATTGTCTGACTGCAGCTTTGTGTTAAATAGCTAAAACACTCCTCTTTTCATTGTTAGTGCGCCGCGAAAGCGAAATTTGTAATAGTTCACTAATTAAGTCGGTCATACTGGTATTACACAGAGATAACGACAGATTCAGATCTCTGAGATCTTCGTTCGTGGAGTATGGCTGTTCGGAAAATGTCGCATAAATTCGGATTTGGGCCGGCAAGTGCTCGGAGTGCTGGCAGACGCGTCTACGCATGCTCGGAGTGCATATACAGACCGAATGTTTCCTTATCCCTGTTCAAGGGCCTCGTACTGAGGAAATGGGGCCGGGCAGGCAGAGGTTAAGCTAGCCTGCTCTCCACTACCCAGGTTCCATGCGTATCATTTCTGCCGCGCGTTTCAAACACGCAGCGCAGTTTTGATGAATCGGAATTGAGATTAAAGGATTTGACCATGCGCTGGTCATTTATTATAACCGAGAAAACTTTTCTTGAACTGCAATTTAGGGGAAAATGACGGTTCAAATGATAAAATGCAGAATCATAGTTAAACATTATTTGTTGATGTATTACGATAGGGTAGGCAGTGCCTACCCTGCCTACCCTGAGGAGCCGCGCCTGCCTGAATCCATTTTTACAAAAAAGGTGTGTGTGTGTGCGTGTGTGTGTGTGTGTGTGTGTCTGTCTGTCTGTCTGTCAGTCTGTGGACAGCATGACTAAAAAACGAAAAGTCGGTTAAAAACCAAAGTTACCAACTAAAGGTTACTTAAACCCGGGACATAAAGTACTTAAAATTGTAAGTCGCCCTTGAGGTATTAGATTCCCTTGTGGTCTAACCGGGAAAAAGTACGAATCAGCTGGGGAATTGGTACTAGCAAGCTGGCCATGGTAGCTTAGAGGTTAAAGCAGCCGCTCGGAAGATCCGTGGTTCAAATCTTGGCTATGGTATTGAATTTTTCAGTCCCTGATTCAAGCTGTTAAACATTGCCCACACATGGCTTGTGTGTTTAAAAACACCAACAGTAAGCTTGTTGCCATAAATAAATAATAATTGCTATTTAAGTTTAATGTTATTCAAGGATGTGACACGAAGATTTTGAAGAAAATTCCCCCACCCTATACTACCCTTTACATGGAAAATTTTGAATTTCTTCAAAATGGTTGTAACGATTTTGATTAAAATGCCATATGTTTAAGATATTTGTATGACAAATGAAATGTATATTTTGAATTTTTTGGCTATAGCCCCTGTAGTCCTGTTTACTTTTGATGACTTTTGTATAACTGCTGAACTGTAAGAGATAGACAAAATCTTACTCCACAAAAGATGTAGATCTTAATAAGAAACACAATTTATGTCTGAATAAATTGTTTGTAGAGTGAACCATTTCGGAGATATTCCTTGTTATTTGTGTCAGTTTCGGAAAACTTAAAACTTTCGTGAAATGCAACATCGTTCATTTTTTATATGTTAGTGTGCAAAGAGAACGGGATCTCAAAGCTTTAAAACATTTGACTATCGCTCAAAGCCTACTGTATTCCCATATTCCCCTTGTTCCTACAAGGAAATAAGCAATAAAATAATTTGTACAAATGTTTATCTCAACTAACACGAAGAAGATATAGGAATAAGAGTTTGTAAGTATGGTTAGTGCAAGAGTAGAGAAAGTCATGTGAGTGCAACACGTGAGATTGTTATATTTGGTTCCGCCACTGTGTGTGTAAAGACGTCCGTATACATAAACAAATAATCGGTAAAACATGTGGCCAGCGTTTGGTAAGTACAGACAGTAAATACTGTATTGCTTTGCTGTCACCCCTCTTTGCCATGTCTGACTCATTTTCTTTTGTCCACGGCTGTACAAGAGTGAGTTGAGAAAACTATAAGAATGTGCAAAATACGGTGTTTTAAGAACATGAAAATATTTTTGTAGTGGTGGAGTATTCATTACTATTTTTGTAATTCATAGCTTTAATGGAAAAGTATGGGCTTATCGAGAAGTCACTCCGCAGTTTCTGTAATTAAAATTCCCCTAGAAACAGGAATTCCGGTGCCTGCCCTGAGCCTAAGGATGTTTATAACATTCTACGAAATGAAGTATCTGCTAGATTCACGTATGTAATTCATGAAACGTAATGTAGATAAACAGTATATCAAGTTATCTTGGGTAGTTGACACCAGCAAGGTGCGGAGAGACTTATTGATAATCCTTTGTTTCTATGGAATTTGTGGATATACCTTAAGTATACAATTTACCTCAGAAAGAAAGGCATTGTATAACTTTGTTGTTACAGGAATATGAAGAGAAAATGAACGAGTTGAGGAGAAAGTTGCAGAATGAAACTTCAGCCAGAAGTACTTGTGAACGCAATGCAATATTACAGAAGGTTCGCGAGCGGAGAAACTGTAGTCATAATGTCGACGGGAAGATAAGCGAAGTATCGGAAACACTCCAGTTAATGTCTCAAAAGCTAAATATGGTGAGTATTGTGTATAACTTTGTCAATAACATACTATGTTTACCAGTAACTCGCAATGAAGTTGATGGGATTGTGTTGGTCTCGGCGGGGGCTTGGGCACACATTCATGGTGATGCTCAAGTGAGCTTCTGGGACAGCTCAATCTTCCCCGGCACTAACCTGAGGCGCTAATAGCTTAAATGCTAGATTGCCGGCGGCCTGACCGAGGTTTTTGGTAGTCTTCCCGGATAGGTTCACGCCCGTAAGTAGCGAATCCGCTTCCGTCCATGTGAAAGAGCAAGGGGCGCTTTTTAGGCTCAAGGTATTGCCCTAATGGAAAGATGGGCACTCGGAAGCCGCCTTGCCCGGTTTTTTTAGGGAAGTTTCGACTCCTGGTGTAGCTACGCGACCATGTTCAGTGGGCTGGAGGGTAACGTTCTGATTCCAGGCCACGGAACACGCCCGAGATCAATACCAACCATGGACGGGAGGGGCTGGGGTGGGGGGGCATTAAGTCACGGGTATAACTCTGTGCTCACTTAGCCTCACGAGGAAAGCTAGGAGCTACGATAGGCAGCGCACGTGGTCAAGAAAACCAACATTCCGGCAGAGGGACGCGTGAAGCTGATCATGTGATCTCCTCGTATCACTTATATCATCGACCACCTTTGCCTATTACTAAATCTGCTATAGATAAATTGTAAAGGAAATCAGTGTGTTTATGTAGGATGGGCTATATAACATAATTAATGTTCTTTTATTTATTTCAGGTAAAACGCATTCATGATTTGAAAAAACTGTCGAGTCTCACGAATGATATCATACAAAGTTCTACACACATGTATAGGAGACAGAGTTGGGAGTTACAGAACGAGAGAAGGAAAACCCAAAACTTACAAGAAAGCAATGCACAACTGAACGTGTCTTTGCATGAACTACAGAATGAGCAACACGAGCGGGAACAGAGATATCAGGATGAGTTACGTAATAAAACAGACCAACTAAACAGCAAAGACGAGCAACTGCAAAAAACAGAAGAGGAATTAAATAGTACACAAGATGAACTAAAAAACAAAAATGATCAACTGCAAAAAACAGAAAAGGAACTAAATAGTACACAAGATGAACTAAAGAACAAAAATGATCAACTGCAAAAAACAGAAAAGGAACTAAATAGTACACAAGATGAACTAAAAACCAAAAATGATCAACTAATTTCCCTCACACTTGCTGCTAAAGAGCAAACCGTAAGTATTTTATACTTAAAAATCTGATGTGTTGCACTCACATGACTTTCACTACTCTTGTACTAACCATTCTTACAAACGCTTATTCCTATATCTTCTTCGTGTTAGTTGAGATAAACATTTGTAGGTACAAGGGCAATATTAGAATACAGTAAACTTTGAGTGATAGTCAAATTTTTTAAGATCTTTAGCAGAGTTTAGTGTACAAATTAGCAAAAGTTGATAGTCTAGAGGTTGGTTAAGACTGAAAGGACTGACGCAAGGTTATGAGAAGTGAGTTCTGATAACATGGAAGACTGTGTTAACGACCAGAAGAAAACTGTATGTGTGATCAAATGTTAGAAGTGATAGAAAATTAGCCGGACGGATTCCGTCATTTTGGCACATTATTATATTTGAAATCGTGGCACGTTTATTATAAAATTTATTAATCACATTTCTTATCTTCCCTATAGTCTACGTTTCTTGACCTTTCTGCTTTATATATTCAGCTTTCTTCTTGTAAGTTTTTCTTCTTAGTTTCAAGTCCCTAGCAATTCTAAGTGTGACGTCTTGGTCCACATTGCTGACTAAATCCATAATAATAATCTATATTGTTGCAGGTTATAAGTGTGACCAAAGTTATCGACTTCACAAACCAATACAGCAAGTACCTGGCAAGTGGAAATTTAAATTTCGCTGTAACAGTTTACGGCGATGCTGAAATCAAAGATATCTTTCGACTTTCGAAAAGCAATGCTGTTAAACAGGTAGGTAATTTTCATTTAACATTTAGAGATAATATTTATTGTTATAATTAAAGCAAAGTGCTTAATCTTTTCTACCTTCCTAAGACACCTGCACCTAGATGAGCACTTTTAAGTATGTTTGTCCTTATTTGGGCTTATTTCGGGGGGAAACGATTTTACTTTCCTATTTTACATTTAACTAAAACGTTTATTTCACTAAAAACTGTAAATCTAAAAATCTGATGTGTTGCACTCACATGACTTTCTCTACTCTGTTACTATTCTCAGAAAATTATTCCTATATCTTCTTCGTGTTAGTTGAGATAAACATTTGCAGAAATTATCTTATTGCTTATTTCTTTGTAGGTACAAGGGGAACATGTGAATACAGTAGGCTCTGTGTGATAGTCAAAACTTTTAAAGCACTTTGTGTGTATGTGAGTTTGTGTGTGTGTGTTTGTGTTTGTGGACACCATAACTCAAAAACGAAAAGTCCATTAAAAACCAAAGTTGATATTTAAGTTTAATGTCTTTCAATGTTATGAGACGAAGGTTTTTAAGAACATTTCCCCACTCTAAATATGTACTTTTCACATGGAAAAATTTTAATTTCTCGAAAATAGATCTTACAATTTGTACTTAAATGCCATATGTTTGAGATATTTTTATGGGAAATGAAATGTATATTTTGAATTTTCTTGCTATAGTTCATGTAGTCCTGTTTACTCAACTTTTGGATAACTGGTAAACCGTAAGATATAGACCAAATCTTACTACACAAAAATATGCATCTCACTAAAATACATAATTTATGTCTAAATAAACTTGTTTGTAGAGTGACTCATTTCAGAGATATTCCTTGTTATTTGTGTGACTTTTAGAGAACTCATACTCCTGTGAAATGGAGCATCGTTATTCACGTGCAAAGAGAATGGAATTTGAAAGCTTTAAAAGATTTGACTATCGCTCAAAGTCTACTGCATTGCCATAATCCTCTTGTACCCACAAGGAAATAAGCAAATAAAATATTTTCTGCAAATGTTTATATCAACTAACATGAAGATATAGGAATAAGAGTTTGTAAGAATGGTTAGTATAAGAGTAGAGAAAGTCATGTGAGTGCAAACACATCAGTTTTCTTAAAACTCTAAAAGTGACATTACTCCTATTTCTGTAACTTCTCTGCAGCTTGTCTTCAGTTGTGCTTGTAGCTATCTGATCATTCTCAAATAGCTTCGCATTTAACATAAAAGTTAATGTAATACGAATTACTCCATTAGTTTTAAATATGTATTCGTTAATCAGATCCTTTATACAAATTGGAGTAATTTTATAGAAATTCAACACGAAGATGTAATCGACAAAAGAGTTTTACAGATTAGCATATTGCTCTTAGCTTTAATAAAACCGTTAAATCTATCTATTTCAGATGACAGATGAAGAAATCTATAGGGAGGGCTTTCCCTGTGGAAATGGTCGTTATATTCCCAAGTGCTTCAAATGTGATGGAACAGATGACTGTGGCAACTGGAATGATGAACGCAACTGTTGTAAGTATCACTGTGACGTGCTTGTAACTGTGATGTAGTAACAATTTGCGGTTATCCTGTAGCATAGCGGCCCCCCGTGGTTCACTGAATACTGTCGTCTGCTACGGAGGAGAAAGCATGGCCAACGTAACAAAGATGAACGCACTTAGAATACCAACATTGCGTCAAAAGGACGAATAAATTACAATAATTACAGGGAACGTAGTTCTGGGCGCAAGAAGTCATTGGCAGTTCATATTTCCAGCGTTGGCAACATCCACATGCTTCTGATAATTTCATATTTCCAGCGTTGGCAACATCCACATGCTTCTGAGGATTTCATATTTCCAGCGTTGGCAACATCCACATGGTTCTGAGGATTTCATATTTCCAGCGTTGGCAACATCCACATGGTTCTGAGGATTTCATATTTCCAGCGTTGGCAACATCCACATGCTTCTGAGGATTTCATATTTCCAGCGTTGGCAACATCCACATGGTTCTGAGGATTTCATATTTCCAGCGTTGGCAACATCCACATGGTTCTGAGGATTTCATATTTCCAGCGTTGGCAACATCCACATGGTTCTGAGGATTTCATATTTCCAGCGTTGGCAACATCCACATGCTTCTGAGAATTTCATATTTCCAGCTTTGGCAACATCCACATGCTTCTGAGAATTTCATATTTCCAGCTTTGGCAACATCCACATGCTTCTGATAATTTCATATTTCCAGCGTTGGCAACATCCACATGGTTCTGAGGATTTCATATTTCCAGCTTTGGCAACATCCACATGCTTCTGATAATTTCATATTTCCAGCGTTGGCAACATCCACATGCTTCTGAGAATTTCATATTTTCAGGGTTGGCAACATCTAGGTCATCTACGAGTAGCAGTGCTAGGCAATACAGGAGCCGAGGTCGCTATGCTACTATTTATACTTATATTTTTATTGAGAAATATTACATTCTCTCCACATTTAATCGTTCCATTTTTTCCTTGGTCGTCCTCTGCCTCACATTTCTTTACCTCTGGCCACCCATTGCTGCTCTCATACAAACCCTTTTAAATCATTTGTGTCTAACTTTTTTACTTTCTCTACCAGTAAGTAGAGGAAGAATTGTATTCTACCCAACAATTCGATTTCACAGGAAATGTTTACATGCCCCCTAAATCCACAAAAAGCATTTTTAGAAAAGGGTCCATTTGTGTGTGTGTGTGTGTGTGTGTGTGCGTGTGTGTGCGTGTGTGTATGTGTATGTGTGTGTGTGTCAGTCTGTGGACAGCATAACTCAAAAACAAAACGTCGGTTAAAAACCAAAGTTGATATTTAAGTTTAATGTCTTTCAAAAGTGTCACACGAAGGTTAAGAACATTTCCCTACTCTAAACATATGCTTCTCACATGGAAAAAGTTTTAATTTCTCGGAAATAGATCTTACTATTTTTATTTAAATGCCGTATTTTGAGATATTCTTATGCCAAATCAAATTTATATTTTGAATTTTCTGGCTATAGCCCACGTAGTCCTGTTTACTCTGGATGGCATTTGAATAAATCCTAACTGGCAAACGGTAGACAAAACCATAATATACAAAAAATGTGGATCTCACTGAAACGCACAATGTCTAAATCAATTTTTCTTAAGTGAACCGTTTCGGAGATATTCCTTGTTATTTGCGTCAGTTTCAGAAAACAAACTTTCGTGAAACGCAACATTGTTCATTTTTTATTTGTTAACCATGCAAAGAAAACGGAATCTCAAAGCTTTAAAACATTTGACTATCGCACAAAGCCTACTGTGTTTTAATATTCCCCTTGTACCTACAAGGAAAAAAGCAATAAGATAATTTGTACAAATGTTTGTCTCAACTAACATGGAGAAGATATAGGAATAAGAGTTTGTAAGAATGGTTAGTACAAGAGTAGAGAAAGTCATGTGAGTGCAACACTTCAGATTTTTATTACTAGGTCTTGATTCCACATAATTCTTATTTCACAGTTTCTTGCCCTGTCTCTTCTGGTTTTTCCTACACATTTCCGTAAATACTTCATTTCTGTACTTGCAACTGCACTTTTGTGATTCGATAATATTGTCCAGTTTTCCGAGCCATAAAGAAGTGTTGGGAGATAAACGATAAACTGTGTTATATATTTGTATTTTTGTATCATAGTTGATTTCCGTTTTGCTATCAGCGTTTGTTTATTTGGAAGTTTGTTCACCTGGCAGGAATGCAGCCAGCCACTACGTCAGTAAACAATTGCAGGTAAACAGCAATATCGGGAGGAGCAGTTTCGGTTCTAATCACGTGTGCGATGATGTTGCCAACCTGGAAATGTACATTCACGCTAGATTAAAGTAAAGAACTCGCTCAAAATAGCACAATTTAAATGTTATCAGTTCATGCAATACATTTAGCTTATAAAACGAAAACAACGTTTCAATGTTTTCAATTACTCTGTCTTTTTCCGACTGTTCATTTTCTGCTTTTGTATATTTTTAATATACTCTGCCAGTGTGTTTCAGTATTAAGTGATATATATTCTAAACTAGAGCGTTACCACCTGCGCCACAAACAAAACATTTGCATGTAAAATAATAGTACATATGCAGTGTTAATTTTAACTTATTGATATCTGAGAAAATTAGTAATAAATGTGGGAAAATAAACATAAATGAAATAAGTGCACGCCCGAAATAGTACGGTTCGAATTACTGCGGATTCGAATTTAACGGCGAGGAGGGGGGGGGGGCAGTTTTCACTACAACCGCGTTATTTAGGCATTCTAGTGTATTTAATTCCACTTAAATACGTTATCTAATGCACAACCATAAGCTATGCAGTGCTAGGATTTTTTTTTCGTGTGTATTGTAAGTTTGAATGCTTGTTGCAGCGACCGCCGTGTTCCCACTTGGCGCTCGTGTTGCGCGTGGACCTGGATGGAAATGGGGAAACCAAGATGGCGACCCTCCCGGAGTCGGAACTGTTACAGAAGAAGTGCCTGACACATTTGGCGGTAAGTCCTCATATCACCTTTTAAATCTCTTTCTGAACGAGATATCATGAGTTTTTGGTTACTTTTCTATCACTTTGGATATATATATATATATATATATATTGGATATATATATTGGATATATATTGGATATATATTGGATATATATATATATATATATATATATATATATATATATATATATATATATATATTGGACAGGCGCGGCTCCTCAGGGTAGGCAGGGTAGGCACTGCCTACCCTATCGTAATACATCAACAAATAATGTTTAACTATGATTCTGCATTTTATCATTTGAACCGTCATTTTCCCCTAAATTGCAGTTCAAGAAAAGTTTTCTCGGTTATAATGACCAGCGCATGGTCAAATCCTTTAATCTCAATTCCGATTCATCAAAACTGCGCTGCGTGTTTGAAACGCGCGGCAGAAATGATACGCATGGA